>OX456524.1:47674129-48024129 GCA_949748255.1 Eustalomyia histrio
ACCTATTTCCTGAAAACACGTCTTACAAAGTTTAATAGACGTTTTTGAGTTCTTCCCATTTTGTGCCATATTTTCAGTTTCATCAATGCTTGAAGCAAATGTGCGAATATGTCCTCTAACTTTTTTCAAAGGCAAATGGCCTTTGAAAAAAGGCGGGGGAAAGACGGAGTCTTTCACAGAGGTTAAAAGCTCTCTGTCTGCTATCCACTTGGGGGTAGCAAGAAGCGATTCCTTTGTCCGGAATTCCCAAGCATCTCACAACTTCCGGTCTTAGACCAAGTGTTCCCTGGTAATGTCATTCAGGCACCCGTTTGATGACAGCTAAAGTGAGAAGGCGTACAGGACTGAGTATCCTGAGTGCAGGCTTATGCCGACGCGTCTCAGGAAACTAGGTGACAACCGTTGACATTTAGTCACTGAAACTCAACTGTATTTAGCCGGCCTAGCAGTGTTGGCAGCCCCAACTCTAGGATCGGAGGCTTTGGCCTAATCAGTCAATCTTCTTAAAATTCGTATGATTACAGAAACGTCAACAAATTCAAATTTAAATAATAATGATCCCCGTATGATGACGACTTTTGGCTTTAAAAAACGGTTTATGATTGGTACATGGAATATAAGAACTCTCTCTGAAACATCGAGACTCGAGCAAGTGCGTAAGGAAATGATGTCATACAAACTAGACATTCTGGGGTTAAGTGAGGTACGATGGCTGAACAATGGTACAACGCTACTGGCTTCTGGTCACCGTTTTATTTACTCCGGTAACAACACCTACAGGATAAACGGAGTCGGTCTGTTGTTGTCACCAAAGGCCAGAGATGCCCTTTTGGAATACCGGGCAATCTCCGAACGTATAATAACTGCCAGATTCAACTGCAGATTTCGCCACATATCTATTGTGCAATGCTACGCACCAACCGACCCTGACGATGATAGCACTAAGGATGAGTTTTATGGTCAACTCGATTACGTGATCAGCTCTTTGCCCGCAGGGGATATTAAGATATTTTTGGGTGACTTTAATGCCAAGGTAGGAAACAACAACGACAACCTACAAGCTGTAATGGGCAGGCACGGCCTGGGATCCTCACGAAATAATAATGGGGATAGATTAGTTGATTTCTGCGCCCGTAACCGACTTTTTATTGGCGGAACCAAATTCCCACATAAGAACATACATAAATATACTTGGGAATCGCCAGACGGTCAAACATTTAACCAAATTGACCATATAATTGTTAGTAGGCTTTTCTTAGGATCACTTATGGATGTAAAAGCTAGACAAGGTGCCGACGTTACCAGTGATCACTCCCTACTCGTAGGTGTTTTCCGTCTTCGACCTGCGGCAGTAAATGGTATAAGAGGAAAAGTCGTTAAATACAACACAGCTCGCCTTCGCGACCCAGCCGTTTTATCGGTATATAACCAGAACCTAAGGTCCAGTCTGGCACACAACGACCAACATACGTGGTCAGACGTAGTTTTAGCCTGCAAGGCTACCGCAAAATCAACTCTCGGATTGAAACAAAATAAAATTAAACCGTGGATCAGCTCTGAATCCTGGGATGAAATTGAAAATCGCAAGCGTCTTCGCAAAGCACGGATGCAAGCCAAAACAACTGCTGGAAAAGAACAAGCGAAGTCAGCATACCGTCAGTCTGCGCGAAAGGTGAATTATATGGCACGGGCTGACCGTGAAAAATATTTTAACGATATAGCGGAACAGGCTGAAATGGCATCAAATACAGGCAATCTACGCGGAGTTTACTCTGCTATAAGACAGATGAGCGGCAACAACATCCGATGTACTATGTCGTTAAAAGCAAATGATGGATCAGATCTAACAACAACTGAGCAACAATTAGAACGGTGGCGCGAACACTTCTCATCACACACATCAGCTGTAGACAATAACAATCCCGATGAGGCTGTGACGCTTTCTATACGCCGCAATCCGAGAAGAGATATTTCAACCCATCCTCCGACTTCTTTTGAAGTTACGGCGGCACTGAACAAGCTAAAAACTTGCAAATCGTCTGGTCCCGACAACTTGCCCGCAGAGCTTTTAAAGTATGGTTCTGATACATTGGCGGAAGTTCTCACCCCACTGATAAGAAGTGCATGGCTCAATGGTCAAATTCCTGCAGATTGGAAAGAGGGTGTCGTAGTCACAATCTCTAAAAAGGGTGACCTAACTCAGTGTAAAAACTGGCGTGGCATTACCGTGCTTAACGCAATAGGGAAAGTGATGGCAACTTTAATACTACAGCGAATCTCACCAGTGGTGGAACAAGTTGTGCGTAACGAACAAGCTGGTTTTAGGGCTGGACGATCATGTGTAGACCACGTCAATACTCTACGCATAATTATTGAACAATCGGCGGAGTATTATACACCAATGTACCTGCTTTTCGTAGATTTTATACGTGCTTTCGATACAGTATCCCGAAGCTCTATGTGGTCTGCATTAATTGGTAAAGGAATACCGGAAAAAATCGTCGCCCTTATACATGAGCTGTACAGAGACGCGGAATGTAAGGTCCGTTTCAACGGTAAGGAGAGTCAACCTTACACCAATATTACAGGCGTGAGACAAGGCTGTATCCTCTCCCCCACATTATTCATCCTACTATTGGACTGTGTAATGGAAAACACGAATAGTGAGGCCCCAATCGGCATTCGGTGGAACATGATGGAGTACCTAAATGACATAGACTACGCTGATGACATATGTCTAATGTCTCACCGTTTTGTAGACATTGAAAAGAAGATAAATAGACTCTCCGAAAATGCTAACAGTGTAGGATTGAGAATTAACTTCAGAAAAACAAAACTGATGCGTATTGGTACTAATTTTTCGTCACCACTTATTGTTGATGGTACCGTAATTGAAGATGTAGAATCTTTTAATTATCTTGGATGCAAAATTGCGAAAGACGGTGGTTCTGCAGCCGATATTGGTGATCGTATCAACAAGGCCCGTGTTGCGTTCCTCAAATTGTATAAAATTTGGCGCGCTAACAGCATCTCCCAGAGAACGAAATTACGTATATTCAACTGTAGCGTTAAATCTGTGCTGCTATATGGATGCACTACATGGAGCCTTACAAAACTGACCATGAAGAAAATACAATCGTTCGTAAATCGGTGTCTGAGACAGATGTTACGTATCTATTGGCCTAATTGGTTATCCAATGAAGATCTTTGGAATAAGGCAGATTGTTGCTCAATCGAATTTGACATTCGAAGACGTAAATGGACATGGATCGGCCATATTCTCAGGCGACCAACTAGTGATATTGCTAGGGCTGCACTAGAGTGGAACCCTCAAGGTCAACGAAGACCAGGCAGACCACGTAATACATGGATCCGATGCATAAGAAACGAACATGAAACAGCTCGAAGAACCTGGAACGAAATTAAACTGCTTGCCAAAAACAGAAGTAGATGGAGAGAATTCGTTGTCGCCCTATGTTCTCCGTGAACTTTTTATTTAAGTATATTATGTTATATTATTGTATTTAAATAAATAAAGGACATATATATATATATATATATATATATATATATATATATATAAATGGCCTTTGAAAGAGGCTGTCACACAAATGTAGCAACTAAAAAATGGGCTGCTTCGTTTCCTTGGATATATTGAAATCTGTGTAACTAGGCATGGGGGGTAGAGGTCTTTTAACAATTCCTTTATCCCTCTCATTCGTAAAATTTACGATTTGGTACACTTTTGACAAAAAACAGTGCATCTGTGCCATAAATCTCATCAGTGCTATGTTTTTCTTCTTTTTACCCTTTATTGTTTTTTGAACCTTTAAAAATAGTAGAGAAATTTTGGTGTAAAAACAACAAAAACAAAAACCAATTTTGGTATACAAACAACTTAAATGCAGTTGTCGTAAATTATGATTTTGATGATAATGATGATGTTTGTTATTCTTATTTGTTATATATATATATATATTTTTTAAAGCAAATCAAATAATATTTCCTATTTTTTTTTTTTTTTTTTTTTTTATAAAAATATGATATTTCTGAAAAAGGATCAGCTAGGATTTCATGGGATACGGTTTCTGGAAGGGCAGATCGCACACAAAAAGATGGCATAGTCACTTTTTGTCGTCATTTTTTTCAAACTCAACTTTGCTTCTGGCCGGGTGTGCGCATGTGTCGGTTTGCGATAACCAATGAAATCCGTTACTTCAACCAAATCATCCAACCGGTTGTCATAATGAAACTGTTTTCTCTGTGTTGGTACTCATGTATCAAGGGCAGACTGGCAACAATTTTCCGACTGATATTTTTGCCATTTTTGATGGGACGAATTGGATAATTCATATCGGATTATTCAGGGGTGTAGGAGAAGTCTCAATTAGATTTCTGTGGGGAACAGGGTCTGTCGGCAAGAAATTGGCTGAGTTGTTGGCAAACATTGGATCGGATTCAACTTCCATGAAAACGAAACTGCAGCTGTGTATCAGCATGTCATGATTACTACACTGGATCGGCTCATATTAGACTTACTGGACTGATTATGGGACTCAACGCTTGTGCTCGTCATTTTGAGAGGATGGGCATTTTCATTAGTGAATCAAAAATTTTTTTCTGTTACTTTCCACCTTTTTCCAAAACCACAGAGAGCATTTTGGGTAGTTACGTCTTGTTTATAGATTCTGTTCATAAATTACCCCTGCCTTATTTTCTCTGGTTTCCTCTCTTTTTCCTTTCTAATTCCACTTCCATCTCTCAGTTTTTTTCTTTTTCTCTCTTTATTTGCCCTTTAAATGGCTGTTAAGACTATTTTCCGAAGTGGTGTTAAAACTCGAAATCTAGTTTATCCTAAAGGGAGGTACTATTTTAAGGACTTGGTTCAATTCCAATCTCGAAGAAGAGAGAACGCTTTATTTCTATGGAGTTAAAAAAGTTAATGGGTAAATACCGTTTAAAAACATTTATATTTTTATCATTTTTGCCCTAGATTTTCTATACATTTAAGATTTGATAGTTTTGTCCAACCCTCGGTATACATGCAATCTTTGCTAGTAACTTTACTGCAACAACAGACAACAAAATGTAAAAATAATTGCAACGACAAACTCCATATAATGCAATAACCAAAGATTTATTACGTACATTTAGTAGTCGAAATCAGAGCCGTATGCAGTAATTTGTTATAGCGGTTAATTTTTTTTTTTTGTTTGTGTTAAACCAACCCAGTTAAATTGTAAAATCCAAAGAACATGTTGCTGAACACTTTATACTGCATTAGCAAAGGTTCTAATTTATGTTCTACAACCGGTTATTTTTGTAAGGAGTTTGACCCATAAGCAATAGGTTCACTTCATGCAAACTAGAACAGGTTGCTCTGGGACAGTGAAACCATACATTTTGACACCCAAGAATCAGTTATAGAACTTGTTACATGAAACCGGAGGTAAAAGTACATAATCTAAAATATATTCAAAGGAAACCTGTTCTTAAAAATCTTGTAGTAAATAATCAGAGGATACCCCCTACTAATACAGCACAGCAAGTGTTTCGAACGAAAACTCAGGCTCTCGAAACAAATGTATTAATCTCAGCAGCATTCCGACGATGCTAGAAAATATACATTTCAGCCTCTGGCTATATATGGGAGTTGTATTCCGTTTGCGGTCGGATATTAACAGATGGTATAGAGAGAAGATTGAAAGGAGTGAAGTAATTCTTGACACTTTAAAAACGTGATGTCTTTGGACATCACACTGTTTCCTCATGACTAGGACATTCAAAATTCATATCACCCTTATGTAAGTGCAGACAGCAACGTTGACCCTTTGTGCTAAAAGCGACAATATTTGCAAAGCCCCACTCGGAGATGGTTAATGGACCACGATTGAGTGTTTAACTGCGGAAAGTCTGCATAAAGCTTGGTCAGCGATCGAAGGAAAATGAATGACAAATCTTGCAGTCATCTGCAAAAGAGTAAATAGGATTCAAAGTTTGAACAGTCAGCGCCTAAGAGCCAGTGCTTGTATACTTTGGCTCCGTTGATTTATTTACGTTGAAGTACCAAGAAGCAAGGGAAGAATTTAGTGGGCATAGTATAGATACCCTTTCGTGTGGTATAGATAGATACCCTTTCGTGTGGTTTATTACTTGACGGCAAATAATCTAGATAAAAGATTCGTAATATCAACCGGTTCACCGAATATCTCTACTCATCCATTATAATAGTTAGGCCAGGGATGCGAAAGTTGGTACAATTGTAACATTTTTGGTACGATTTGGGTGTTAAATGTACGATGGTACTCCTATGGTTTATTTGGTACAATTTCCAAAGCATCTTTGAAAAGGGAATTAAGAAAATTGCATGCACTCAATTGCATCGTATAAATTGTCAACAGTTTCCAGTCTAGTCCGAACGAAAGATTTGTTACATTTATCGCATTCTTGTTGCTATAATTTTAAAATAACAAATAGTTTGTTACATACTTAAATATGATATTGATCTCATGGATTTTTGTACCTTATTTTACATATTTTTATTATATACTTTTAATGTACAACTGAATTTTCTGTACAGCTTTTTTATTATGTTTATTAAAAATAAAAATATTAAAAAAAACTTCTATAGTTAGTGTTTTTTTATACTAAAAAAATGGTACAATTGAGTTCAAAAAAGTACAATTTGGTAATGACTTTTGTACGAAATTGAAATTCTCATTTCGCATCCCTGATTGAAGGTATTAATATTGAGTTTGAAGTCGATTCAGGTTCGGTAGTTACTATAATTCATAAGGATGATTATTACAAATATTTTGCTAATATTAAGGTGGTAAATGGGGGAAAATTTTATGGATTAATTTCTTGGGAAATTGTAAAGACCCTTGGTGAATTTATGATTAATGTGAAATTTAAGAATTTGGAATTTTATCTGAAACTATTTGTTTTGAATATTGATGCATATTTTTATTAATTATAAGGTAGAAATTGGTTAGACCAAATCTTTAGTGGATGGAAAAAGTTTTTTACTGACTATGAATATTTACCATACATAAAGCATGATAAAATTGTGAATGATTCTTAATTAAATCCTAAAATATTTAATTATATTAATGTGAAAGTAACAATGATTGGTTCTGATTTAATATCTAATAAAATTAAGTTTTTGGAAAAGTAAAATGCGATTTTTACTAAATCAAATGATTTTGTTATAAAGAATTTTAAAGGGGAAATAGTGTTGAAAAATGATTCATATCCAATTTTTTGTAAAGCCAACACTGTACCATATGGGTTAAAATCTAAAGTGGAACGGAGGAGTGTCCTAGTGCGAGTGACCAGAAGTAATTGGGCAAGTCCGCTTGTCATTGTTAACAAAAGGGATGGGTCAATTAGGGTGTGTGTGAGTGTACATCAGTGATGTTCATTGCATGGGACAATTGTCCCCTGATCAACTCACATGTATTCTTACGCTCTTGCCTTTAGTCGTCACTGAAACAAAGAGAATATAATTTTCTATAGAGTATGTTTCTCTCTCACGAACTTTTTAGTACTCTCTTAGAACACGAACATAGTTTGGCGGCAACAAAGGTGAGTTTTGATCGGCAACTTTTAGTAGTGTTTAGCGGTGCTGCCATATAACCAATTTTAACTATTTTTTTGCCGTTTTTTGGGATGCTAGAGATTTTTCCGATTATTTCATAAAAAAAATGTTTTTTTATTTTATTCATGTATTTTTTCAGATTTTTCATATAAAAATATAATATTTGTTCAATATACTAATTATTTTTACTAAAATTAGACATGTCTAATAAAGTAAAAAAATACAACCAAAATTTGCAATTGTGTTAAAAAATGGTTACGAATTCAAACATAACATTGTGACATCAAAAGTATTAAAGTGTGTACACACACATTGACCAACTATGTCTAATCATATCCATTATTTCCCATTTCTATATTAAAAATATATAATAAAGAGAATAAATATGCTATAAATTGTTGCAACATATAACTAAAAAAATTTAAAAAAAGCAATAATTTGAAAAAAAAAATTGTTTTCATGAAAAAACTGGTTAACAGTTAAGAATCCCAAAAACTGGGATAAAAAATACACTGTTTATGTGGCAGCACTGCATACACCAAATTGAATGTTTTTCAACACTTTAGCAACTTTGAAAATGTTGCCCTCTCATTTAAAAATGTTGCCGCTGAACTCTGTACCATGTTGAATTTCTGGTAGAGCGGGAAAAATATTCTATAGAAAATTATATACTTTTTGCTGAAACAGCGACGAATGAACACGTGTGGCGGATGTATGCTGATTTTTCTTTAATGCACTGAAAAAAATTAATAGCAATGTACGAAAAATATTTTAATAATACAAGATCTATAAAAACCTTTAATAAACCTAATAACAAAAACGCATTTTTTAATATAAAAGTTGAAATGTTTTTAAAAATTTGAGTCCGATCGTTCATTCATTTATTCCGATCGAATGTATTGTATTTTTTTTTCCTTCCAAAAATAGCATTTTTTTTAATAGAATATCATAATAAATCCATACGTATTACAGATATTTTATTAATATGTAAATATAATGAAATCATTAATATTGATGGAAAAAATTTACAACTTTTTGTTTTTTATAAAATGAAAAAAGTACCTATTTATTGAATTTATTATTTTTCTTTAAAAAATTTACTTTTTGTTTAATTCATATTTCTTTAAAACCGTTCTACACAAAACATAACAGTTTCATATTTTATATAAAAAATAAATTCATACAGATACTAACACTGCTATTAACCCATTGAACATTTCTTACAGTGCAATTCTCATTTTCTCACCAACACAACTACATTTTTATTTTTGAACAGCACTGGTGTACATAGTGCAACACCACGTATATATTGGCTTCAATGGCAGGATGGAAAATTTTTACTAAACTTGATCTAACGGGCTCCTATTTTCAAGTTGCTATTTCTGAGCGTTCAAGGGAGCTTTTGACTATCAATACGCATATTGGCCATTTTCAATTTACTAGATTGGTATTCGGTCTTAAGACAACGCCTCAAATTTTTTGTTTTGTAATTGACAGAATTTTACGTTCAAGTATATTTTGATGATATTTTCATAGGTGGGAATCTGAGGCTGATTGCAAAATCATTTTAACTAACGTCTTGAAGTCTTGGATAGGTTATTGCAATATAATGTTAAAGTGAATCTAGACAAATGTGAATTTTTAAATCAGAAATTGATTATTTGGGTTACAGAATTAATGAAACGGGTATAGCACCAAGTTAACAAAAAGTTGATGCCGTAGTCTGTGCTCCTGAGCCATGTAATAAAACTCAATTAAAGTCATATTTGGGAATGATAAAATCCCCAACCTGTCAAGTGAACTCCAGTGTTTGTATGATCAAACAAAAGAAAATGTATCGTGGATATGGAAAAAACGACACAGTGAATGTTTTCAACGGGAATGCTTGTCCATACAGGGTTGGGGTGTGTTATCCCACGTCATCGATGGTGTGGAACGTCCAGTAATGTTTGCTTCGAGTACGTTAAGTGCCGAACTACTCGCAATTCCACAGAGAGGCACTTGCTTTAATATTTGCTGTAAAGAAATTTCATAAATATATATTCGGACTTAATTTTACAATTCAGAGTGACCATCAACCTCTACAAACAATTTTTGATGAAAAGAAAGATGTTTCTGGTGGGGCAGCAAATCGGTTGCAACGATGGGCTATTTATTTATCTATGTACTCATACAACATACATAAGATGAATTTCATTAAAAAATCGAGATAAAACTGAAATTTTGAACCCGACCACCTCAGATATCGATGAAATTTTGTTTATAGCTAAATTTGATCAATACAAACTCTCATGTTTAGAAATGACTTTTTTGCGATTTTTTGGGCGTAGCACAGTGGGAAAGTTTTCGAAAAAAACGCGAAAATGGTCGAAAAGAGCTCCATTTAAACTACAATTACTCAGAATCGGCTGAACCGATTTACATGATCTTGGTTTCATTAAAAAGATATTTTAACACGCTTTATGACACGTTTAAAATTTACATTTAAAATTACACTGTAAAAAATTTATAAAATTTATATTTTATATTTACAGGTAAAATAAATGAACAGCATTCTGAGGAAATAGGTACTGAGGAAATAGCTAATGCAATGACAAATGACGATGATATAACACAATCTAATACAAAAATATTATCTGAAAAGGAATTCTTAAGCTTCCGCAAATGGTTGCTTATTTTATGAGGAACGAATCGTGATTCCTAGTGGAATGCGTGATTATGTTTTAAAATAATACATGAACAACATATAGGAATAGTGAGGAGTAAAGCTTTGCAAAGAACGGTGGTGTGGTGGCCAGAGATAGACCAGGACATTGAGGATTATAATGCCAAATGTCACCAGTGTCAAACAACTCGAAAGGCAAAAACCAGCAATTTATCGCAATGGACTGAATTAACATACCCGTTTAAGAGAATTCATATTGATTTTTGTTCATTATATGGTAAACAGATTTTGATAATTTTTGACGCATATTCACTCACCAAAAAAAGTCTGTAATGGCAACTGAAAATTTTGCTGTTATTACGGGAAATTTTGCTAATTTGAACCCAGCGGCATTTTTTGCTAATCTTAGCAACACATGTCTGCTGACGTGTAGTACAATGAAATTAGTAGCCGCTACTAAATTTTAGTAGACTTTTTGTAAAGCAGAATTTAAAATCTGTTTGCTAAAATCAGCAAAAAAAAATTACTAAATTTCATTAATATTAGTAAAAAGCTTTGAATTTATTTTTCTTATCGAGCATCAAAAATTTTGATTATATTTTTAAAAAAACGAATTAATCATTTTGTTTTAATTTGGTAATTTCTGTTTTGAAAAATATTTTGGTAAATTTTTTTTTACTTTTAAGGTTAAATTTAAATTTTTTTAGGGCGAATTTTTAGAACTAAAAAACATTTTTAGTGCTATTTTAAGTGGATGTCATCTTTTTAGACATCAGTCGGTATCTTCACTTCCGATCGTTTTTTTAATCTATGTAACATTTTAAGGAAATTTAAGTTTGTAGGTGGAAGTTTTAATTAGAAATAACATTTCCTTCAATAACCACTTTTTTAAAATTAGTAATATTTTTTGCTAATTTTAGCTTATCGGTTTTCAAAAATTTGTAAAATGATTTCTGAAATTAGCAACAAAAATTTGTAAATATTCTGTAAAAATTCTGTAATTTGTAATATGTAAATAGCAAAAAGATTTGCTACATAATAATTTTTTACTAAAAATCAGTACAAAAATAGTAGAGTGCGATTGAAAACCGTTTACAAATTTTTCTACTAACTTTTTTTTCTGAGTGTTCAAAATGCATGGAGGATATTTATTTTACTACAACGACGGCCTAGGAAAACTACGATCGATATTTTCTGTTTTTGGATTGCCAACTTACGTAGTAAGTAACAATGTACCTCCATTTAGTTGTGAAGAATTTGTGGAGTTTTGCAAATCAAATGGTATAACGGCACTAAAATCTTTTCCATATCACCCACAGTCCAACGGCAGTGCCAAAAGAGCAGTAGAAACTTTAAAAAATGGATTACGAAAATCTCTTTTGGAGATAGATAGATTTTTATTAAAGTATCGAACAACTGAGACTTTGTCAACTGGCCTAACCCCAGGGCATATGATTTTTCAATACAATCCTCGAACTTTACCCACAACTTTAACTTTTAATAAATCAGATTCAAAATTTGGGAAAATTTAGAGTCAGTCAAACAGAGTAGTTAAACAGGAATTACCATGTTTTATGATACAGGAATGTTATTCAAATTTGGTAAAATGGGTGAAGGGCAGGGTCATAAGAAAACTGAGTAGCTATAGGTATATGGTGTTGATTAGTGGCGTGTTAAGGCAGGCGCACACGGATCAGATAAGAAGATATTCTACTCGGAGTAGGGATATTATATTATCACCATCAGGCGTGTCTGAGGATGAGGAAAAGGAGAGCTTGGGTGATGAGGAAGATAGGAGGGCTATTACGCGTAGCATGTCTAAGAAGAGAAAGGTTGTTAGTGGGGAGTGAATTATTTAAGTTGTTTCCTTTAATAATATTTTTTCTTGGAAATTAGGAAAACTAACTAGTTTGTTTTTAATTTATTGTTTTTTTTTAATAGTATATTGAAAAAAATTTAAATGTTTCCCAAGAAAAAAAAATCCTATACCAAATTTTATTATTTTTTAAAAATTAAAAAACTTTTACTTGAAAACAAGAATATTTTATTAAAATTTTTAAAATTTATCTGAACTAAATTGCATGAAAATTTTCCCTAGAAATAGTTCATCAGTCTCTAAAACCAAATAAATTTTTATTATTACATAGGAAAAAATTTATTACTTTTTGTTTTTAAAATTAGAAAGTGGTATTCTTAAAAACTGAATTTGGAAATGACTTTCTAAAATTTAGTTAATTTTACTACTCGCGAACAAAAAATTAACACACATTAAGTTCAAGTACCTGGTGGACAGGTACCTGCGGGGCAAGTACCTATGGTGCAGGTCCCGAGGGACAGGTACCTGTGGGGCAGGTACATCGGGGAGAGCAGGTACCTAAGGGGTCAGCAGGTACCTGGGGGACAGGTACCTCGGGGGCAGGTACCTGGGGGCAGGTACCTGGGGGTCGGCAGGTACCTGGGGAGGGCAGGTACCTGGCGGGGGGCTGGTACCTGGCAGGTACCTGTGGTGGGCCAGTATTTTGTACGAAATTGAAATTCTCATTTCGCATCGCTGAGTTAGGCTGAGTTTTTAGGTTGTAGGTTATCGCCGATCGGCCAACACCATATCGTGAATTTTTTCAATTGTATTGGGTGTAGAGACCTCAACTAGGCGCCCAGAACGTTCTTCCGTGCTTGTAGGGCCACAACGAAAGTTAGTAAACCCCTTTTTTACCATTGAAGTTGATGGTCCAGAGTCCCCATAGTATTTATCAAGATTTTCCTTGGTTTGATTGAATGTTTAATGAGCACTCGAAATTCACTTTTATCCATTTTTGAAAAATGCACGAGGTTGTATGTTTTAAACAGCTGCTAAACGCAAAGTTAATGACGGAACTTGCTCAAAATTTGACAGTTGTCTATTAACAGGTGCTACTTGATGTGAGCAGTGTTGCATTTCATATAACTACGAGGGAAGTTCGAAAAGTCACCTACATATGGACCCGCCCTCGTACCATACTCTGATAATACAAATTTTGTTCCTCGTTCTATTTCGTTCGTATAAAAATAGGTAATCCTGTAGCTGTATTTTAAATAGATTCATCGGGATCTCTCCTGAACCGAGGCGATATATTGATATTCTACCAGAGCAAATATTTTGTGCGTTTTCACTTAGTTTTCGAGATTTTGGCATTTTAACATAATTTCGAGTATTGTTGCAATCCGTCCAAAAATGACGAAGATATAGCCAAGGCCATTTATGAACTTTGCAGCAAAATAACTCCCGGCATTAGTCTTCCGCGGACATTTTTTCCAAATGATAATACCTGGAAGCGGTACGAGTAGAAATCGGGGAGGTGTCACTAAAAAATACTTGCTTTAAAGGAACGAAATATACGATTGAATGCAAGCAACGAATAATGGTGAACTGATTTAAATAGTTTAATTCAGTGAATTGTTCAAATGAACTATTTTTTGTTAGTATTTGACAGCTGCCTTAGAGTAAACAGTGTTGCCTATTTTCGCAACGAAATACAGACACACTTTTCATTCACAAAACGAGATGCAGTGGAATTTTTTGTTTCACACTTTTCGATGAAAAAATTACAGGAATTGCCTATTGGTTGCATTAAATATTGCTAATGACATTGTGATTTAAAAATCAAATAAAACCTAATTGTCGGAACTCTTTAATATACATATTGCCTAGAATTGCGGCAATGTTAAACAATAAAAAAAACCTACCTATGACTACGGAAAATGCGCTGTTACTTCCGAACATATTTCACTCAAAGTACTTCTTTTTCGGTATGATTTCACATGGCGATATGATTTCAGATTATATACATATACTTATTGTTTTTATATAAAAACATTTGCAAATATATGTTATTATTACACATACTTTGTTATTGTTTTAGTAGTGCTTGGAGGTAGAAAAGAAGTAAAAACAGCAAGAAATAAAATGTGTCAGTATGCAAAACAGGATGTTGCAACTTCAACTTTTATTCTCTTATAGATTTAGTTTTAGTTTTCTTTTTTTTTTTTTTTTGTTTCATTGGTTTTCCAATTGTTTGTTTTTAAGTTCATTTGCTACACAATGTGTGTTTGTAGATGTGGATGATCATTATTATATTGTTGACATAAAGTGGGGAAATTTACTCAAGTAATGCAATTGTGTCTTCTATACTGTCAGATGTGTAAGTGATGTGTAAATGTATTTATCATTTAGTTGACAATGTCACAATTTACATACTTCAAAAACAAAAACAACACAAAGTGATTAAATGAAACCACACTTTTTTATATTTCTTTTCCAGATTTAAAAAAAAGGGAAATGCAGTATTTATATAAACATTTATGTTTTTATATTTTTTTATACCACACACTGTGGTAAAAAATGTATAATTAAGTGATGAGGCATGCAACATTTTTATTTGATGTCTACAGTAATTTTGAATCAAAAAGCGCTAACAAGAAAACAAAATTCGATTGTGCTGATACTTGAGTATGTGATAGAGGACACAAAATTGACGGAGGTGTATTTATCTTTTTTTCCCATCTTTAAATTTAGGAACTGAAAACCGGTTTAAAAATGGTGGATGATATTTATTTCTTGCATATCTGCTCCAAAACATTTTTAGTATATCAAACTAAAGGTATTTAAAAAACTTTTTCAATTGTGTATACAAATTTGTTTAAAAAAGATAAAAATAAGGAAGTTTCGAATAAAATATGTTTTGCGAGGAAGTCTGATAACCTTCTTTCATTTGAAGAAAACGTCTGCTGAAAGTTTTTGATTGTTGGTAGAAGCTTACGGTCAACATGCACCAACTACAAAAATCTTGTGCACGATGGTTTGCGCGATTCAAAAGTGGTGATTTAAACACAGAAGGCAAGGAGAGGCCTGGTCAGCCGAAAAATTGGAAGCATTACTCGATGAAGATTGTTGTCAAACGCAAGAAGAACTTGCATTATCATTGGGAGCCACACAAAAAGCCATTTCCCTACGATTAAAAGCATTGGGATTCATTCACAAGCAAGAAAATTGGGTCCCATAAGAATTGAAGCCGAGAGACGTTGAAAGGTGATTTTACATGTCGGAAATGCTGCTTGAACGCTACAAAAAGAATGTAATTTTTGCATAGTATTGTTACTGGTAATAAAAAAAAGATACATTACGATAACCCCAAGTGCAAAAAGTCATATGTAAAGCCCGGCCAACCAGCCAAATCAACGCCGAAGCTGAATATCCTTGGCGCCAAGGTAATGATCTATATTTGGGGGATCAGAAGGGTGTTTTGTATTATGAGCTGTTGAAATCGGATCAGACGATCACAAGGGACTCATTTGAAGAGAGCAATCAACGAAAAACGACCAGAATATTCGACCAGAAACGAGCCCATAATGTTTCATCATGACAACGCTTGGCCACATATTGCAAGACCGGTAAAAAACTATTTGGAAAACAGTGGACGGGAAGTTTTGGCTCACACGCCTTATAGCCCAGACCTTGCTCCTTCTGACTACACTTAAAAAAGTTTGTAAGTTAAAATACTGAAAATATCATTTAAAAGAAATGATATTTCATTTAAAAACCGGTCTACTTAATTTTCATTTAAATTAAATGGCATTTGTTATTATTTTTTAAATGTTCAGTTTTAAATAATCAGTTAAAATAAATGTCAAAATTTGACCTACCAATTCTTAAAAAATAAATGTTTTTTTTCATTTATTTGAAATTATTTCCGTTTTTGTACTTTTTGTTTTTTTTTTATATATACTCGTACAATACAAAATGTATAGCATATGAAGCTACCCAACATACCAAATGACTTGAGAAAAATATTATTATTAGCTTACAAACACAAGCCTTAAGCTTGAAAAATACTTGAGAATATATTGAAAAAGGCTATCGTAACAATTGTAGAAAAATCAAAACGGAACCCCCGTGAAAATATTTTGTATGTATGATTACTATAAGCTTATTCTTGCAATTGTAGAATAAGCTTACAAAAATAATATTATATTAACTTGGGTATAGAAAAGCTTATTTGACTTAATATATTTATAAGCTTTTTTACATAATTGTAGAATAAGCTTCACATATAATATATTATTTTTTATTTTAATTTTAAATATAAATAATAATAATTCATTTTAAATATAAAAAATAATAATTCATTTTAAATATAAATAATAATAATTAATTTTAACCATAAATAAAAATTATTAAAAAAATAATTAAATTTAATATGCAATTGCACGTTCTTTTTATAAAATTTACAAATGTACACGCAAAACACGTTTGACAAATTTAAAAAAAAAGTAACGGCACTTGTTGTATGCATTATAAGCGTAGAACAAAGACAACAAGACTAGAATGTATTGAAAAATATTTTTATTTCAATCGTCATACTGCGTTGTTTATAAGCATACTTTAGAAAAAGTTATGTATAATAATGCTTTATCAAGCATTGTTAAATACTGCTTGTGAATTCACATTTCATAAACATTATAATAAACGAAATTAAGAAAAGCTTAAAACACTCTATTTATATAAGCTTATTCTCAAGTTGTATTGCAGTTTGATTGCTATATGGTATATTGGGTATAAACACTTTTTGTGTGAATGTATTTGTGTATGTATGTGTTTTTTTGAAGTTCTTGTAATTTGTATTGAAAAATATTGTATATATACAACCAATTTAAATAAAAAAACAAATTGAAATTTATTAAATATATTTTTTTTTTTTTTGAAACAGAGAGCAAACAAAATTTAAATTTTTAATAACTGTTACGGACAAAAATAAACCACAAGTTTCCGTTTTGTGGGTAAATTTTGATTAAATTTCAAACAAATGAAAAAAATAAATGAAACTAAAAAAAATCGGTAAATGATAGTAAATTATTTCGATTAAATATATAAAAAAGTTAATATAGATATTTCTTTGAAAAATAAATGTATTTTCCTTTATTTTTAAATGGAACGGAAAACTTTTTTAATAAACTACAAACAGTTAACTGCATAATATTCTGAGTGTACCATTTGTTTTGATCGATGCACAACGCCCTTACTGAAGTACGCTTCACTTCAAAACAGGGTATCAGAAATTGGCTTGATTCATTCTTTACCTCAAAACCAGAGCAGTTCTTTTGGCGCGGAATCCATAAGATGGGAAAGATGGACAATACTTTGCATAATGTATCAATTCATTTTGTTATTACAATAAATGCATTTTTCAAGCAAAAAAATCGACATTATTAATTTGTACACCCAATATTATTTACATATTATTCCAATAGGTCATTGTTGGCTTAATGGAGATGCAATCTGGTTTTACGAAATTTTTTTGTTTTTGCGCCTGTGGGTCAGTCGTGCAACTGACTAACATTATGTGAAAAAAGATTTGCAAAGTCGTACTAGTTATAAACCAGCAAAACAAAACGTCTCTTCTTTATCACTTGTAAATTCACAGAACATTTTCCTGCCACCTCTCCACATAAAACTTGGCCTTATCAAAAACTTCGTCAAATCGCTCAACCCTGAATGACCGACTTTTAAGTTCTTAACCAAGTTGTTTTTTCAAAATTGGCATACGCCAAAATTAAAGAGTGAAAATTTGTTGGACCTGATATTCGAAAAACTTAGCATCTAGCAAGGGTTGCTAGAGGCAAACTTTTTCTATGAATCGGCTAAGAATTTCGTGGTCTCGACTAAGAATTTTTTGTAGTCGCACCATTTGGCATCATGGCATCATGTGTGGCTAACAATTTGGTAGTTTGTTCATCCTGGTTTATAGGGTCCTTGGTTTAACACCCGATAAAGAAGCAACATGGTCATCATTTCAAGATGTTGTTTACAATTTTCTCGGTAACCCCAAATCTCCGGATTTCAAGCAAATAATCGATAGTTTGTTGTAAAATTTCCGCAAAATTGAAGCTTGAATGTTTCTTAAAATACATTTTCTTCATTCCCGTCTTGATTTTTTTTTTCTTCAGAAAACTTAAGTGTTACCAGCAAGGAGAGCGACTACACCAAGATTTGGCGAAAATCGGAAGTCAATATCAATGATTTAGGGACGAGAGCATGATGATTCTATATTTTCATCTTAATTTCATCTTTAAAACTAGAACTAATCTTAAAAAACCGAGTGCATATTTGAATTCAGCGCTCTAAATAGCCTTAAAAATAACTTTTAGTTGCTCTGATCTAAAACCATGTAAACGTGTGTAATTTGTTAGAAAATTCCTGTGATTTGGGATTTGGCAATTCTGAAAATCCCGGCATTTAGGGATTTCTATAAATTTTAAAAAGAAACACCGCATTTTTCATTACACGTTAGAAAATGGTTTTCTTACAAAATGTGCCTAAAAGTTTAAAAATGCGGGACTTTTGGCAAATTTTGGGCGTTTATTGTGAAACATTGGTACATTGCTATGACCTTTTCTCATCTTTCTGGCAACATATAGATTCCGCGTCAAAAGGACTGCTAATTTTTTGAGGCCAAGAATGAATTAAACCAATTTCAGATACCCTGTTCTAAAGTGAAGCGTATTTCAGGGAGAACATTCTGCATTGATCGAAACTAATAGTAGTCGAACTGGGCAAGGTGTGGACTATAAAGCGGGTGAGGCAAAACTTCCCAACCACTATTTTCTAAATAGGTTTTTACAGGTCTTGCAACATGATAGAATATTACGGCTTCATGTCTGTTCGCATATTCCAGGCTCGTTTCAAACGAATTGTGTTCGGTACAGGTCCCCTGTGATCGTTTGCTTTCAGCAGCTCAAAATACAGATCATCACCTTGGCACCATGACTATTCTTCGACTTTGGCGTTGGATATTCGGCTTTGTATGGTTGGCCGGGCTTAACAAACCATTTCTTGCCCTTCGGGTTGTCGTAATGGTTCTATTTTTCATCGACAGTAATGATTCGATGCAAAAAGTAATTCTTTTTATGGCGATCAAGCAACATTTCAGACATGCGAGATCTTCTTTAAACATCTCTTGGCTTCAACTCGTGTGGTACCTAATATCCTTGCTCTTGAATGAATCCTGCTGCCTGCAAACGTTTTGAAATTCCTGATTGTGTGACTGCCAATGATTTAGCAAGTTCTTCTTAAGTTTGACAACAATCTTCATAGAGTAATGCCTCGAATTTATTATCTTAGAACTTTTTTTCTTCTGAAATCGATGGAACATATTCATGATGTGCTTCAGCTGCACTTTTTTTCAAATTGATGAAGTAAAGCAAAATTTCCCGCTAAATATTGCTTTGTTGACACAAAATTTGACATTTTCGTAGCACAAAAAAAAAAAACTTTGTTGTTTATACCCCATTCATACTGGGAACCAAAATACGTATTTTCGATTTAAAAATTGTATGGAATTTGAAAGTTTAAATCTTAAAAAAAAAAGAAAACAAGTATTTTAGGGTTCACTATTTCGTTCAATGACAGATCTTTACCCTGCAAAATGTCATAAAGTTATTAAAGACACAAACCATGTGTAAAAGAATCCCGCATTTTTATGTTATACACCCAATACTTTTTCATATTTATGTATGAACAAATTTTATCAATATGATTAAGTATTTTTTATCCACTTACATACTTCTATTATTTGTTTAAATAAAAATGCATACTTAAGGAGAATTACAAAAGGCAATGTTTTTTAACCGAAATCGATAATGCGGAGTGCCCCTTGTATTTATCAAGCTTTTCCTTGGTTTAATTGACGGTTTTTTTTCGCAAAAAATTATGTTTAATGAGCACTCGAAATTCACTGTTTTCCATTTAAAAAAAAAAGCCACGAGGTTGTATGTTTTGAACAGCTGTTAAACGCAAAGTAAATGACGTGAGCAGTACCATTTTATATAACTACGAGGGAAGTTCGAAAAGTCACGGGCTTATTGATCTGCCCTCGTAAAACAGTTTCATCAATATAATAAAACTTTTTTCTCTGAGTCGACGTTATAGTTTAAGAACCAGTAGATTTTATAAAGGGCAAACACCAAACAATGTTGCCACTTTCAGGATAATTATTCAAAAATGGAATTTTTTGTCCAATTTAACTCCATATAATAAAGGGTGGTTTAATTTTAAGGGCCGATTTTGAATGTGAATCACACCTAAACGTCAAGTTTTTTTTCTGCATTTCATTTGACATTTCTCAATTTCAGACTAACTCAATTCGAACCATGGAAAGATACACAATCGAGCAACGCGTTAAAGTTATTCAGACTTATTATGAAAATGGGCGTTCAAATCAAAATGCATTTCGTGCACTTCATGATTTTTTTTGGTCAACATAATCGACCAAATGAGTCCACAATCGTGAGAATTGTGGGTAAATTTCAGCAAACCGGGTCTGTGAAAACACCTGTGCATGCTCGCCCAATTCATTCTGCGGAAAACATTGCTGTTGTCCGCGATAGTGTGTCATGAGGTCGGCCAAGCATTTACCGTGAATGGTGTTCGCTATCGCGAGATCATAACGAACTTATTGTGGCCAGGAAATGAGGATATGACCCCGGACGATGAGGTTTCAACAGGACGGTGCCAATTGCCACACAGCTAACGAAATAATGGCTCTTTTGCGCGACAAATTCAATGACCGTGTTATCTCACGTGGTGGCGATGTCAATTGGCCGCCAAGATCATGTGATTTGACACCGTTGGACTTCTTTCTTTGGGGTTTTTTGAAAGAAAAGGTGTACGTCGATAAGCCAGCAATAATTCAAGAGCTAAAGGATGAGATAATTCAGCACATTAACGGCATAGAACCTCAATTATGCCTCATCGTCATCGAAAATTCGGACCATCGGATGGAGGTGTGCCGCCGAGGTCGCGGCGGCCATTTATTCCATACCTAATTGAACTATATCATATTATCATAATTAAAAGAAATGACAATAATTTCCTAAATAATTTGTGTTTTATTCAAAATCAACATCGGCCCTTAAAATTTAACCACCCTTTAGATTAGATTTCAATGTAAATGGTGTAGTTCAAAGTTGATAAAAATCACTTCCTCAATAATGTGACGCGGAATGCATAATGTCTATACGAAAAAGGCGCCAATGCCAAAATACATAGACAACTTAACAATTTTATAATGATATGATTTAAATTGTTATGTATGATTATTATTTTTATTATATAAAAATGTTACTATTTTGGCTAAAATCCAAATTTAATAAAGACATAAAAAACGAAGCAGAAAAAAATTTAAACAAATATCTACTACATTTACAAAACTGGCCCTAAATAAAATAAGATATTAAAGAAATTTGTAAAATTTATTTGATAAAAATTTTGCATTAAAAATATGTATACAAACTTTACTTACGCTTCACAATATGGCAGTTTATTAAATCCTTTATATGTTTTCATATTCAATGTCATGCCACATTCTGTACATTTAAAACATGTTTTATGCCATGTCTGAAATAGAGAGAAAAAAAAAGAAAATAAATTGTTAATAAAATTGTTTAGAAATTTAAAGAAAAAGTAAGACAAAAAAAAACAGGAACAGGTCTCCCTGTTTTCACATAAAATATTTAATTTATAAATTACAAATGCAACTGAAGTTAAAATTGACATATTTGTGGTTTCAAGTTAACTTTCCCAGAGAGAAATATAGTTTAAAAAACAAAAGTATTAAATTACCCCATAAGAAATTTATAAATAATAATGTAAATACTTTTAAATGAAAACTAAAACCTTTAGGAATTATAAATGGTCATTTACTTTAGGAGGGAAATTTAATAAAGATTATCGAAAGATTAATGTTTAACTTAAGGTAAGAAGATTTGGAAACCATTAACAAATTGTTTACAAAAAAAAAAACATAAAACAAGGTGTTATTTTACAAAATAAAATACATTTACTTATGTACGATAGTTACGTAATTTGTATGAAATATGATGAAAACTATTCACTCAACATAAATTTCTGCTCCAAATATCAAAATGATAAAATATTTTAAATGTGCATGTAAATACACAAAATTTCCGCATAACCATAATAGAAAGATGATATTCTTTAAATAAAAAAAAAATTAAATTTTAATTAACCCTCTAATGATTGGACACTTGCTGTAACCACTACACTTAAAAGGAAAAATTCACCTTTATTCTAATTGTCGTTATCACTGTCGTCGTCGTTTTTGAGTCAACATCACTTTGCTTCGACGTCGACATCACTTCGACACCAAATTGGTATTCTAAAACAGTGTTGTAACGACGTTGACAGTTTATCGATTTAAACAAAAACACATCTCTAAAAATTGAGTCGGCAGATTTATTTTGTTTATTATTTTTGCGAAAAAATGTTTTTTATGTGTAATTTAAATTCTGATACCAGTGATGAAGAAAATTAAGAAAATCTAGTATTGGAAAGAAGACTTCTCATACAGAAATCCAATGTCTTTAATCTGCCGGATAACAAGTGAGTAGCAAAATCAAAGTCTGTTACTTTAAAGAATGTTAATCTTCTAATTTTTTTAAAAGGTTTGAAAGTTACTTTCGGCTGAATAAAACAGCCTTCAAAGATGTGCTGGAAACAATAGCACCTAATTTGAAAACCGGAATCAAGTCTACATTTATTTCCAAAACAATAAAGTTGGCAGCTACATTAAGATTTTTAGCCCAGGGGTCGTACCAGCTCAGTGTTGGAAACGACTTTAACTTAGAGTTCAGCTGTTTCTGAAACTGTAGAAGATTTGCCACAGCTTCCTCCAGCGGGCTCAATATAAATTGCTTGAATCTTCCGCCACCTGTAGCATTACACTCGGATTTGTTGGCTACCATTTTCTTTTTAACTTTAAATTTTAAGTCTCGCCAAACCTATAAATAAATTTTGTTATATTTGTATAATGCACTTTATATGATCATGCTTTCTTTACCTTCTGCCATCCATCTCACATTATTCTCGATGGGCCAAGTGCATTTAATAAATTTGATATTTCTTCCCATTTTTACCGTTTTTTTTTTCAGTCATTACTTTTCCTCAAGTCGTTACTAAAAATTGTGTCGACAAAATCAGAGTCGTTTCAAGACAATATCGACGTCACATTTTCTTACAGAATACCTAATACTTGTCGACAGTTATCAATTATTTTCGATAACGACAACGGGAATACCAATTTCAAAAAAAAAAAAAATCCCAAGACAACATTGTCTTGTGTCGATGACGACAACTAGAATAAGGGTGATTAACTAGAATTAAGAAAAATCAACTTATTTGGAGGAAAAATTGAAATGAAAACGGCGCCAAAGACACTTTTCACCAATATTTAATAAAATTTTCCTTGAAATTAAGAAACAAATTATAGAAAAATTTTACTACTGAGAAGTAAATTTTTATTAGAAAACAGTAAAATTTCCTCCTAATTAGTTCATATATCATCTTAAATATTTCTGTTAATTAGGAAATGTTTCCTTGGTTTTAAGAAAAATTTTATTTTATTTAAGTTCATTAGATAATTTTTTTTACTAAAAACTAGAACTTAACTCCCTAAAAAAAAGAAAATATTTTCTAACATCAAGTTAAATAGCACTTCTTTTAAGTGAAAATTATCCTTAACCTCATTGAGTAGGTATTTTTCCACTTTCGGAAGACTTCCGCTTTATGAGGACACTGCAATTTAGTCTTAAAACTAAATTGGATTATACTAATTTCATGAATTTAAAATATAAATTAAATTTCATTAGCAAAAAGGTAAATAAATAAAAAAAAAATGTACTGCAGAATATCCTGAAACGTAATAAAGTGTGACAGAGTCAGATCCTTTTCGTAATTTATGAATGGTTCTGCTTGAGAGAATTACAAAAAGGGACGCCCTAAGTGACACACGGCATCTATGGCTTAGGAGCACTGGGGGTCCTTTGTCTTCTTAAATTAACTAATTTAAGGAAATTGTTGCAAAAATACAAAATATCACAGTTGCATTTCTTGTTATTAATGGAAAATGGAAAAAATGTCATAAGTTTATTTTATGGGATTTTTAGCTTAGACTTTAATTGACATACACAAATTTTAACTTTTTTATTATAAAGTGTAAATAATCGTGCGATAAATATAAAGTTTAATAAGCGCTATGTCAATTATAGGAAAGCCATTATGCCGTAATCTATAAAATGTGCCTGCTATATTTTGTATTGTAGTCAACAAACAAATTTATTATATAAAAGCGCAAATTCGAAATTTTTTACCTTTTGCTAACAAAATTTTAAAATATATTTTAAGCTACTTCAAGTTCAATATTAAAGACTGTTAAGATTAGAGATGGGCACGTGAGATATTTTCGATCATGCGCCAAAAATTACAATCATGTACGATAATTTTTTTAAATGGTTACTTTAATTTATTTTATTTCATAATATTTTTTCTTGAAAATTAGTTTAATTGATTGTTTTTTTTTTTTTTTTTATAGAATACTAAAAATAATTTAAACGTTTTCGAACAAAAAAAAAAATCCTATACCAAATTTTATTATTTTTTAAAAATTAAAAAACTTTTACTTAAAAAAATTTTATTTTATTAAAATTTTCAAAATTTATCTGAACTAAGTTGCATGAAAATTTTCCTTAGAAATAGTTCATCAGTTTCTAAAATCAAGTAAATTTTTATTATTACATAGAAAAAATTTATTGCTTTTTGTTTTTTATTGTTGGACTAATTTTTAAAAAACTATTCTTCAAAATTAGAAAGTGGTATACTTAAAAACTGAATTTGGAAATGGCTTTCTAAAATTTAGTTAATTTTACTACTCGCAAACAAAAAATTAACACACATTAAGTTCAAGTACTTTCTCGATATAAGTTAGACACATTTTTTGAACTAAATGGAAGTAAATTATGTCCTATTTTTTTTTTTTGAACTAAACTTAATTATATTACATTTGAGTATGCGAATTTCTTAAAACTAAGATATTTTTTCTTAAAATTAATAAATTTTTATTTAATTGACTTGTTTTTTCCTAAAATCAATAAATATTACTTAGGAAAAATATGACCTATTTTTAAGTATATAAACTATTTAATTTTTCCTTAAACTTAGGAATTTTTATTCTTTTTAAGAAAATTTTTCTAGGTTTTAATAAAATTTTACTTAAATTGAGGAAAATTTATAAACTATTTTGAAGGAAATTTTTGATTACATTTTAGTTCAAGTATTTTTTTTTTTTTGAGTGTACCCAATCAGTAGCAATAGCGTTTACATTAACTTCAAAAGTATGACGTCGCCTAACATTTATAACACTACACTTATAAAAAAAAATCAGTATAAATAGTTGAAAATTCCTCAATCACACATTGGCAGTGGTGGCCACCCGTGGAATTAAATTTAGGGTGGAGGAAAAACCATCATCTGATTTTCTTTCGCTATAACTTTTCTGTTAAGTGAAAACTCATTTGATTTTTAACTGATTATGTTCATTCGCACTTATAAATTTTGTTTCAATTAATTGTGGAAAATTATGTCGGACAAATAACTGCCGTTGGCGTTGATGCAAATTTGGTATTTTTTTATTACATTTTGCATAACTGTGCTTAGCATTTGTGGTGTTCTTTAACTCCTAGAAGGTGAGAGGCTTGTTGGAATACATCAACGACTTCAAATATCCCCAGAGGAATAAGACCGGGAAAGACAAATCGGGAGATCTAGCTGACCAGATCAAATCACCGAAACGCGACATTACACACGCAATACGCATTGTTTCGCATTCCTGTTAGAATCACTTATTGTTCAAATCCAGATCGTCAGCGTGTCAGCATGGTTCAATAGCGATCATAATTCCTTCGAAAAAATAAAGTCCAATCACCTTTTCCGACATAACCCCACACAGTGACTTTGAGATGCTTCATGAAGTATGGGTGGATTTTTCGAATTTTGCTTATTGACGTGGCTGGTTGAGTAAAAAATTAGCCTCATCTCTCAAGATCAATTTTGAAAAAATTCACAATTATATTGTGACAATTTTCGCGCGTTCTTTAGGCGTATAGCGATTCATTGTTATTCACTATTAATTTCGCTCGTGTTTAATTCATAAATGTCAAACTTAACTGACATACGACGCTATTTACAAAAATTACACTTTCCAATAGGGTTACACTTATTGACACACCTTGTATTATTTACTGGCAAAATACCTATTGGAGACGCTAGCGTTTGAAAAAAGCGTTTTTTCTGTATTTATTTTGCAAAAATTTTATTGGTTTATAAAAAAAAGCACTAGAAAAGAATTGGCGTTTGCAAAAAGCGGGAAAAAATTTGGCAGCTGTACAAGAATCAATGCTCGGCTAAAGCATTAAATTTATAAAAACTATGTCGCTTTGCTAAAGAAAAAGTTTTGTAGTCGGAGGGTTTCGATTTTTTTTTTACTCAAACAGCTTTGCATTAGAATCTGCTGAAAATGCTAGTTAAAACAAAGGTATAAATCACTTAAAAGCCGGCCTATTAACTTTTCGTTAAAATCAAAATAACTGATTATTTATTTTTTTAATTGTTAAAAAAATTAACTAACAAAAAATAATTTTTCATTTATTTTATCTGTGATATTTACTTCATTTGTTTATTTTAACTACAAAATTCGTTAAAAGTAATAATTTTTCCTTAGATTTTTGGTTTTTTAACTGTCAACAAATTAACTACAAGTCTGTAAAAATAAACGTCTTATCATTTATTTTGTTTTTTTAAATTATCAGCCCATTAACTATAAAAAAATAAGATATATTTTTTTTCAACAAAACATTTTAAATGAAAATATTGAATGTAACATAAAAAAAAATTATATGTAATTTATTTTTAAAACAAATTAAATTAAATTAAAAAAAAACGTAAAAGATGTGGAAAAATTTTATAAAATTTTTCAAAAAGACTTTTACAAGTATCTAATTAATGTTTAACCTTTAAATGAAATGTTCTAAATTAATGCATATTTTTATGCAGTCCTGTGTTGCCGCCAAATGTTTTCTATTGTAAGCTGCCCTGCACATTAAAGGGTTAAAATCGTACTATTGAAGATAATCCCCACTAAACTAATTATAAAAGTTGCAAATGTACTTAAGCTTAGTAAAACATATATTTACGGTAAGTACACTTACAAAAAAAAACACCTGTATACAGTTAGCGATATAGGGGAAACGGTATTTCAAGATTATTTCATTAATATATTTTAAGCATATCGGTATTTAAATTTATTTTGTTAGGTTATTTTAGATTTAACGGTATTTTAAGCAATTTCGTTAGGTTCTGTTAGAGTTACAGATATTTCAAGTTTTTTTCGTATGTGGTATTTTAAGGTTAACAATAATCCTTTTTTGAAATTTGTGACCACTTCAACCCTTAAAATCTAAATTTAATATTTTTTGAGAAAAATAAACAAAAAATTCAAAGTTATTTCGTTAGGATATTTTAATGCTAAGAGTATTTGCTGTTATTTCGCAACTGTATTTTAGGGTTAACGGTATTTCTAAGTAAATTTTAAGATTAACGGAGTTTTAATATAGCAATTTTAAAAAAATTTTAATTTTTAACGGTACTTTAGGATCAGTGGTTGCCAAACATAATTTTGACTACAAACTAAATAAACAATTTTATTACAAAACACTGTTGTAATGAGCTGACTCTGCTTGCAAATAATTAATAAAAAAACAATGGCTAGAAAATATTTTTTTTAATTTACAAAATTTTAGATATATTTGAATAAAATATTTTTTAATTGCAATTTACAATGTACTCTACTGAAATTAGCAGAAAATTTTAATACACTCAAAACATTACTAAAATTTTTTTTAATAACGTTAAATTTAAATGCGAGATTTGCAAAAATCTTTTCTAATTAATTTTACAATTTTAGCAAATATTTCTGTAGATTTTAACAGATTATATTGTTATTATTTATTTGGTTTTGTTATAATACATTTAACAGGTCAATTGAGAAGTCCCCGGCCTGACACATAGATGGCGCTACTAGACTTAAATGTATATTTTTAGTTAGCCCTAACCTTCAAAAGACACGTGTATAAATTTGACAGCTGTCGGATCATTAGTTTGTGAATTATAGCATTAACAGTGAAGCAACTTTTGTTTTGTGAAAAAAATTGAATAAAAGGAATTTCGCGTGTTGATAAAATGTTGCTTTTTGAAGGGAAAAAATACAGTTGGAGCAAAAACTTGGCTTCATGACAAGTTTCCGGACACTGCCACAGGAAAATCAACCATCAAGGACTGGTATGCTTTAAACGTGGTTCGAATGACCGTAAATTGAAATTGAAAATAGCAGGTACTCTAAAGATATCAAATGAAAGTGTACATCATATCATCGCGAATATTTTGGGTATGAGAAAGCTCTGTGCAAAATGGGTGCCGCGCGAGCTCACTTTTGACCAAAAACAAGTCAGTGAAAACGAAGGCGAAAATCCATGACTTGGGATTCGAATGGCACCTGCATCCACCGTATTCTCCAGATCTGGCCCCCAGCGACTATTTCCTGTTCTCAGATCTCAAAAGAATGCTCGCTGGGAAGAAATTTTCGTCGAATGAAGAGGTGATCGCCTAAACTGAGGCCTATTTTGAAGCAAAGGACAAATCGTACTACAAAAATGGTATCGAAAAGTTGGAGGGTCGCTATACATAATCAGTGTATCACCCTTGAAGAGAACTATGTTGAATAACAAAAAAGAATTTTGCAAAAAAAGTGTGTTTTAGTATGGTAGGCCGGGGACTTTTCAATTGACCTGTTATACTGAAGGCCAAAATACGTATTTTCGGTTTTTTCAAGTTTTCTATTTCAAATTTCTATGAAAATTAAAAGTAGAATACTTAAAAAAACAAAATTAAGTATTTTCTGGTTTAGTATGAACGTTATTAGTAATTATGTTAGTTAAAATTTAACTAAAATTTTGTACATTTACACTCACCAAAAAAAGTCTGTAATGGCAACTGAAAATTTTGCTGTTATTACGGGAAATTTTGCTAATTTGAGCCCAGCGGTTTTTTTTTTTTTTGCTAATCTTAGCAACTAATGTCTGCTGACGTGTAGTACAATGAAATTAGTTGAAAAATTAGTAGCCGCTACTAAATTTTAGTATACTTTTTGTAAAGTGTAATTAAAAATCTGCTTGCCAAAATCAGCAAAAAAAATTACTAAATATTAGTACAAAATTTTAAATTTATTATTTTTTTTTTTATCGAGCATCAAATTTTTTTTATTTTATTTATTTTTTTCAAAAAATATTTTATATTTTTCATTTTCAGACATGAGTCGGTATATTCACTTCTGATCCCTTTTTAATCTATGTAACATTTTAAGGCAATTTAAGTTTTTAAAATTAGTAAAATTTTTTGCTAATTTTAGCAAATCGGTTTTAAAAAATTTGTAAAATGATTTCTGAAATTAGCAACAAAAATTTGTAAATATTCTGTAAAAACTCTGTAATTTGTAAAATGTAAATAGCAAAAAGATTTGCCAAATAATATTTTTTTACTAAAAATCAGTACAAAAATAGTAAAGTGGGATTGAAAACCGTTTACAAAATTTTCTACTAACTTTTTTTTTTGAGTGTAGGCTTATTATTATAACTTGCCGATAGCTAAAGTTAGGATCTTAACGGACAGATTATTAGTTTTTCGTTATTATAAGTATACTTTAACCTAAAAGTGACCGATAAGCTAAAGGTAAGTACATTTTACATTTAACTTTTAATGTAAGGTTTAAGCATTTGAAGTTGCCACATTTTCTGGTCTGCATTGTAGTTGCCGTGGTTTTTTGACCGCCTTGTGGATAAATTTTTATTAAATTTCAAACAAGTGAAAAAAAATAAGAAACTGAAAAAATCGGTTAATGACAGTAAATCATTTTGACCAAATGTATAAAAAACAAATTAAAATATTTCTTTGAAAAATAATTGTATGGTCCTTTATTTTTATCTGAACTGAAAACTTTTTTTTATTAAATTACAAACAGTAAACTACATAATACTCTTAGTGTATGGTTCGATTGCTTTCATTCTGCGCCGGCTTGTCAAATAATCAAAAAATAAAATAATTGGAAGCATATTTCAAACATATTTATAGTGATAGTTTCTAAGCATCTAACGTTTGGTGAATGAAATCCGAACAACTATAAGACTCTTGTTAATAAAAAAAAACACATTATATTTACAACAAAACTGTTTACGGTAAATATAACTGTATTATCTAGTTATTCAATACAAAATAAGAACAAGTTGATTAGTTATTAATTAGTTTTAAAAATGTCGCTCAACGAGTTCATCCGTCGCAAGTTAATTTGCAAATTTTGTGAAGAAAATTCCAACAAAACTAATTGTGAAATTTTTGAACATTCAAAAAAACTGTAATTATTTATTATTTTTATTTGTTTGAAAACAATAAAACTGTTGAGCAAAAACGTGGATCGGGTCGGAATTGTAGTTTGCAAGACTCTAAAGTTTGGGCTAAGCTGAAGGCTGAAACAGTAGGCCGCAGTGCAAAATCTTACCGTCAGTTGGGTAAAAAACATAAATGTGACAAAAATATTTAGAATCCATGGGAATCAAAAAAAAAAAAAACAAAAAAATAAACAATAAAAAAAAAACAAAAAAATAAACAATAAAAAAACAGCACCATTCACAAAAGAACCTCAACAAAAGATAATTAAATCGAGATAACGGGAACTTTGCAAAAATTACTTCTCTTTCTCATCAGAGTACAAATGCGTAATGGATGATGAGTCATATTTTACTGTAGCATGCAACGAATGACAGTGAAAACAGTATTTTGAGTCTTCTAGTGTTAAAGCACCCGAAAAATATAAAATTATTCGCAAGACAAAGTTCCCGAGAAAAGTTTTGTTTTGGTTAGCCATAAGTGAACGTGGAATCGGCACACCATGACGATGTCTCTCACGTCGTAAAAAACGTTCTCTTAGTTTTGTATGTGCAGATTTCAAAGGTTTAGCATCTTTTTAAATTGGATTTTTTGCGATTCCAATTAAATTTCTTTGCAAATCCAATTAGTTTTTAGCAGCTTTCCCAATTGGATTTGGAAAAAAGGTTTCAAAACAGGGAAATTTACTCAAATTTTTGCAGAAATCAGGGAAATTTGCTCAATTTTCCCCTGTTTTCTCAAAGTTTCCGAACCTTTGTATTCTGTATAAAATTTTATTTGGCTGCTGACGGCGTTGCATCCTCTATACTATTCTTCCTCTATGGAATCGGCGACCCGATGATTTTTAAAGGAGGGTTAGCATTCAATGTCCAAGTTTATAATGAAAAATGTATACCATCACTTAAAAAGTTTATAAAAAAATATCATCCACATGATAAAACAATTTTTTGACCTGATTTGGCATCCTCACACTACGCCAAAGATACAACTCAGAATATAAATAATCAAAAAATTGAATTTGTCCCAAAAGAAATTAACCCGCCAAATGTTCCACAACTAAGACCAATTAAAACTTTTTGGGCTAATTTGCTCGCCCAGTTCGTTTTGCGGAAAACATTGCTGTTGTTCGCGATAGTGTGGCAGAGTACCCGTCAACCTCGACACGCCGTCGGTATTCGCTATCGCGAGATCACAACGGAATTCTTGCAGCCAGAAATTGAGGATATGGATGTTTCAACAGGACGGTGCCACTGGCCACACAGCTAACGAAACAATGGCTCTTTTGCGCGACAACTTCAATGGCCGTGTTATCTCACGTGGTGGCGATGTCAATTGGCTGTCAAGATCTTGTGATTTGACACCGTTTGACTTCTTTCTTTGGGGTTATTTGAAAGAAAAGGTGTACGTCGATATGCCAGCAACAATTCAAGAGCTAAAGGATGAGATAATTCGGCACATTAACGGCATAGAACCTCAATTATGCCTCAGCGTCATCGAAAATTTGGACCATTGGATGGAGGTGTGCCGCCGAGGTCGCGGCGGCCATTTGGCTGATATTTTGTTCGATACATAATTGAACCATACCATTTTATCATAATAAAAAGAAATGACAATAATTTCCTAAATAATGTGTATACGAAAATGTATATGGAGGCAAAAATGTCGATAGCCTAATTCTAAAGATATAAACGGAGCTAAAAACTATAAATACAGAGGGCTTTCAGATGTCAATGATTATGAAAGCAAATGTCAAAAATTATGAAAGCAAACCGCTACGAAGCAAATTGTTTTTATAAATTCTTTTAAATGTAATTAAATATAAAACAAACAAAACCTAAAACAAAATAATTAATTTTAATATATATAGTTTTTTACTTTTACGATTGTTCAGATTTCAGTCACCAAACTTTATATAATTTTCTGCAAACATTGTCAACAATGTATTGTGTCTTCTGCGAGTAGCAAATATATTGTACTGATTTCAGCAGGATCCTGTGTAACAAACAGTTCTTCTACTATTTGTGCAAATTCATTTCTTTGAGTGTAGTATCTCCTATCTAACGGTAGGTAGGTAGCTGCTAACTAAATAGATAGATAGAGGTAATCATCAACAATATGTGCATGAATACTAAACATTCATACAAATGTTATCATCACATAAGTAAGTAGTCTGGATTTCAACCATAAATTAAATGAAAATCTATTTTATGGTGCGTTGCACTTAAAGCTCTTGAAAAAAAATCTGAAGAAAAAAAAAACTTTTTTTTACAAACGTAATAAATGATGACCAAAACTTTACAACACAAACAAGAAAACTATTAGTAGTATACGGATGGCTGGCTGGCTGACTTGACTTTCTTCGTTGTATAAACGTCATAAGCATCTTTAGCCAAGGAAATGTTTGAATTAGTGTTAACGGTTTTTTATTCACGTAAATATGATGATTGTTATGTGAAGTGTTAAAACATGTTTTTTTTTTTTTTGTGTGTGTGTTAAGATGATAGAAAAGGTCATTAAACATTTGACTGACTTTCTTTGTGCACAAAATTAAATGTATTTTAAATATTCCAAACTTTTTTTTTAATTGGTTAATTGTACCAGATACACAGAATAAAATTAAATAATTCTGTTTGTAATATTGAACATCTGTCATAGAATATTTTTGTAAATAAAGGGTGGTTAAATTTTAAGGGCCGATGTTGAATGTGAACCACACCCAAACGTCAAGTTTTTTTCTGCATTTCATTTGACATTTCTCAATTTCAGACTAAATCAATTTGAACCAAGGAAAGATAGACAATCGAGAAACACGTTAAAGTTATTCAGGCTTATTATAAAAATGGGCGTTCAAATCAAAATGCATTTCGTGTACTTCGTGATTTTTTCGGTCAATTTAATCATACAAATGCGCGTATAATCGGAAAAATCGTGCAAAAATTTGAGCAAACCGGGTCTGTAGGAGATGTGAAAACACCAGTGTATGCTCGTACAGCTCGTACTGCAGAAAATATTGCTTCTGTTCGCGATAGTGTGGCTAAAGAGCCGTCTACCTCAACTCGTCGTCGTGCGCAACAATTGCACCTCTCACGCTCGTCGTTCATGAACATTATGCATAAAGACTTGCATTTACATGCTTACAAGGTGCAATTGACTCAAGAACTAAAGCCTCTGGACCATTCCAAACGTCGGCAGTGGTCAGAATGGTGGCAAGAAATGGCAACAGTGGATGATCAATTTTCGAAGAAAATCATCTTCAGTGATGAGGCACATTTTCACCTCAGTGGATTCGTCAATAAGCAGGATTGCCGCATTTGGGCGAATGATAATCCAAGAATGATTGTCGAAAAACCAATTCACCCATAAAGAGTGACTGTTTGGTGCCGGTCAAGCAGTTACTGTGAATGGTGTTCGCTATCGTGAGATGATAACGAACTTATTGTGGCCAGGAATTGAGGATATGACCCTGGACGATATTTGGTTTCAACAGGACGGTGCCACTTGCCACACAGCTAACCAAACAATGGCTCTTTTGCGCGACAAATTCAATGCATGCTCGCCCAGTTCGTTCTACGGAAAACATTGCTGTTGTTCGCGATAGTGTGGCAGAATAGCCGTCGGTGTTCGCTATCGCGAGATCACAACGGAATTCTTGAAGCCAGAAATTGAGGATATGGATGTGCACGATATGTGGTTTCAACAGCACGGTGCCACTTGCAACACAGCTAACAAACAATGGCTCTTTTGCGCGACAAATTCAATGGCCGTGTTATCTCACGTGGTGGCGATGTCATTTGGCTGTCAAGATCTTGTGATTTGACATCGTTTGACTTTTTTCTTTGGGGTTATTTGAAAGAAAAGGTGTACGTCGATAAGCCAGCAACAATTCAAGAGCTAAAGGATGAGATCATTCGGCACATTAACGGTATAGAACCTCAATTATGCCTCAGCGTCTTTGAAAATTTGGACCATTGGATGGAGGTGTGCCGCCGAGGTCGCGGAGGCCATTTGGCCGATATTTTGTTCCATGTATAATTGAACCATACCATATTATCATAATAAAAAGAAATGACAATAATTTCCTAAATAATTTGTGTTTTATTTAAAATCAACATCGGCCCTTTAAAATTTAACCACCCTTTACAAAAACCTTTTTGTTATTTTGTTGTAACTTCAATTTTTATTTTCAAAGAATTTTTGTATGAAAAATAACAATTTACAAACAATTCAAACAAAAAATTGTTAGAAATCGAATTTGAATATTTTTAATTACTTAAAATTGTGTGATATTTTTCTCTGTGTACTGTGGACGTTCACCAAAATTTTAAAAAGTTCTTCTCAAAAGAAAATAATTTTTTTTAATTTGTTTTTGACTCTTTATAAATCATGTGATTACTTTTTCATTAAAGTTTAAGCCTAGCTTCCCTAGCGCCCTAAGTTGGGCGCCAAAATGTTTGACAATGTGCAACTTAATTCAATTATTAAATTGTGTAACAATTTTTTAAGTCAAATTTGTTTGAAGTTTTAATTAAGGGTTACTCGTTGGGCGCCATTTAATATTAATGTAATTCAAGTAAATTTTTAAACTATTCGAGGATTTTTTATAAAAACAAAATTATTTAATCTGAATTTTCTACTCTCCACCTTGGTGGGTGTCATCAATATTTACCTAAATATCAAAATTTGACTCAATCTACTTAATTCGAAATAAAAATATTGTTTTCTATTGATATAATCTAGATTTTACTAAAATACATGTCGTTTAAATTCAACAAAATGATGTGTTTGCATTTAACAAATTAAAGTCCCTGTCAATGTAAATTATGACACAAAATTAAAATCGAAAAAAAACTATATTTATAGCTTCTATTATCAGAACATACTACTACAATCATTGCAACAATACAAACAATAATGGTTAGGACGGATTAAATTGTTTGCTATTCTCTAGTTTATAAATACTTATATAGAAGAAAATTCATTAATTTTTGTTTTTCCATAGAACAAAAGCCATGAAAGCAATTATATTGTCATACTTTTGCCGTTATATTTGATATTTTTTTTGTTAGTTTTTTATTTCAAAATTCTTTTATTATTATTATTTTGTGTTTGCATCATAAATTGGAGCATGAACATAAATTCATAACGTACAATGACCATCAATAAACAACAGCAGCAACAAAACATACAGGACAGATACGGGGTTTTATACAAAAAAAAAAAAAAATAAATAAATCTATTGACTGCTACTGAAGAATAGAATGTATTGGATCATACTACTGGCATTGTGGTAATGTTTAAATAACCCAGCACAGTTACAGGTTGGTTGAAAAGTTCCTGCGCTCGAAATTAAAGAATATTGTTTTTGTTACAAAATATATTTTTTTATTCAATATAATTTCCTAGAAGCTCAATACACTTGTTCCAATGATCTTTCAATAATTTTATCCCATCCTTATAATGGTTTTCCGGAAGCTCTGCAAAATAACCGTCTACGGCTGCTATGGCCTCTTCATTCGACGAAAAATGCTTTCCACGAAGGAATTGTTTGAGATTTCTAAAGAGATAGTAGTCACTGGGAGCCAAATCTGGTGAATACGGTGGATGTTTAATCAATTCGTACTTTAATTCTTTGAATTTAGCCATCGTCAAAACACTTTTGTGAGCAGGTGCATTGTCTTGAAAAAAAAAATAATTTTTTTCTTTTTTTAAACCAGGTCTTTTCTCACGAATTTTTTCATCCAGCTGATCCAAAAGGCTGCAATAATATTTAGAGTTGATTGTTTTACCTTTCTGAAGATAATCAATCAACAAAATTCCTTTTGCATCCCAAAAAACTGATGCCATAACCTTCTTTGCTGATCGTTGTGACTTCACCTGCTTTGGAGCTGAACAACCAGCTTCAGCCCACTGTAAACGTTCTTGTTTCAATTTAGGATCATGGTGGTGGATCCAAGTCTCATTCATAGTTATAAAACGACGCAAGAAGTCGGTTTTATTCGGCTTAAAACGCTCCAAATTACGCTGAGAAATTTGTTTTCGATCCAGTTTTTGTTGAATTGTTAATGTGTGCGGCACTAACTTTCCAAACAGTTTTTTCATACGTAATTCTTCATGTAAAATATGGAGTACTCGTTCGTCTGAGATGCCTATGGCATTAGCAATTTCACGCTTAGTCAAACTTGGATCTTCACTAACCATATTATGTACCTGCTCAATGATTTCTGCTGTGGTTGCAGTTTTTGGTCGTCCTTCGCGTGGATCGTCTTCAAGGCTGGTACGACCACGTTTAAATTCACCATCCCAAAATTCAACGGTGCGTTTTGAAGGTGAGGACTCCTTATACACTTCTAACAATTGTTCATAAATTTCCTTTGCTTTTAAACCCTTTAAAACAAAGAATCTAATGACTGCACGATATTCATTTTTTTCCATATTAAAAAAAATCAATGACACGTCAACTACAAATGGCTTGTAAACAAAGAAAGAATTGACAGAATGACTTGCAACTTTGCATGTGTTCTCAGGACAGTTATACCAACTTGATAAAAAAAAAATTTGGAGCTAGCAGTGCCATCTCTTGGTGAGCGCAGGAACTTTTCAACCAACCTGTACTTCGAGGTGTTCTCAACATTTTAATGGAAGTTTAAATCACATAAGTTGACAGCTTCAAAAATTATTTTTATATACATATTTTAAAAATGTTTTAACAAATAAATAAAAAAAAAACAATAGAATTGACAATATAAATTGTTTAAGGTGACTTTTTGTAGTTTTTAAGTCATCAAGTGTTTTAATGAAACTAACTTTATTGGGCGGTACACCCAACAAACAGATTCGTGTTGCCAAACGTATAAGTACCGAATTGTTATTATTTTTAAATGTTGTTTAATCAACTGACACATCAATAACAAAAAAAAAATCGAATGATTTATCAGTTAAAAATAAATGTTATAATTTTACCTACCTCAGTAGGCTCAGTTGCAGCTTCCGAAATATTCGGTGGTGACTACCGAATTGTTACAATATTATTGTTAAATGTTGTTTAATCAACTGACACAGTAAAAAACAAAAAAAAAACAGTAAAAAAACAAATGATTTATCAGTTAAAAATAAATGTTATAATTTTACCTACCAATTCCGTAAAAAATAACTGATTTTACATTTATTTGAAATTATTTCCGTTGTATTGTATTTGTATTTTTATATGTTTTTCAAACTACACATTTTGTGTAAATAACCATATGTGTGTGTGTGTTTGTGGGTTTGCGTTTCTTTGAATTAAAACAATTTAAATAAAAACCAAAATTGGAATTTTTTGAAAAAAATTTTTTTTGAAACAGACAGCAAGCAAAATTCCAATTTGTAATAACTGTAACGTTAACAAATAAAACACAAATTTCTGTTTTATGGTTAAATTTTAGTATTTACCGGTTAATCGGTTAGGTCATTATTCGAAAAATGTAGAAAATTGATTAATTGGTTATTCGGGTCGATTATTCGATTAATTGTTTAATGCAAAATAAATGTATTTCTTCATCAATAAGAACACAAAGTGCTGATTTTTGCTCAAATATTATGTTAATATGCTTTTTACACTGAACAACATCTATGTTAACCGCTAAAAGATGTTGAAAAGGTGAAACATGAATTAACATTGGCAACATCTTTCATTTGTCATTTATTCAGCTGTCAAAAAAAAAATAAAAGAAAAATACGCACAATTTTTGTTAAAAATAAAACAAAATGAAACAAAATGAGAAAGGATCATATTTTGCAGATGTAGAATTTTTGGCCTGTATAATTCTTATGGGAAGATGTTAACAGATGTAAGATGTAGGTCAGTGGAACAAGACTATATATAAGTCTATTGCGTTGGTTTCTAAAGTTTTTTTTAAGGGCAATTCAAAGCATGAGATTTTTTAAATATTGGGTTTTTTTCATAGGAATCTGACTACTCTTTAAAAAGAAAATGTCAGACGTGTTCAGTTGAAGTAAACCCTTAAAAACGCAGTGTAGATAGAGTTTTACCGAAGTGGGACATTTTATTTTCCTATATGACACTGTCCAGAATAAAAAAAAATACTAAATAAACAAGAGCTGCCTTCAAAAAAAAAATACAATAAAAAATTCTTAAAAATATGGTATGAATAGTTTTTTCGAAATTCACAAACAAGATTTGATAGAACTGATACTGATCCCTGACCTTTCACTGCCTGTTTTAAGCATTAGAGTTAAAGCAGTTATCTATTAGAAAAGATATAAAAATCTCGCATATTCCTGACAAGTCCTCACCGATTTTTCTGTGTTTGTGAATTTAAGAATTCATATAAGCGAATTCTTAAATATTTTTGACTAAACAACTTTATTCTAGTGAAGTTCCTAATTCATCAAAATTTGTTGATAAATCAAATTAGAAACAAAATTCCATATTATTTTTTAGTTTTTATAATTTTTTTCATAAAATTTTGAATGAAACTGTTTTTTAGAAAATACAGTTTTCGAATTTAAAGTAATTTTATATTATTATTTTATAACATAAGTAACGTCATAGTGCTTGTGAGGAATATACTAATCAGGTGTTTCATTTTTAAGAAGAAAAATATATATTTAAATAGGTTTTTTGTTAAAGCTTTGCTTAGAGGCTCTAGCTTTTCTAAAACTTCGCGTTCTGATGAGATTGTTTGCCAGCTCGAAATACATGTATACGAAGGTTAAAAGCTCTATTTAAATTCTTTTGGACATTAAAAAATAATTTAATATTATTTAAAATTTATTTTTAAAAAGGAATTGAAACAAAAATTTTATATCATATTTCCGAAGGCCTATATAAAACTTGCTTTGATTCAATCGATTCTAAAAGAATTTGATTATAATTTAGTTGATGTTTTTTTTCTACGATTTTCTTGCCAAAATTAAGAAAATTTGGAAGTTTTAAGAAAAATAACAGAAAAATTCATATGCAAAATTTAACCGATTAATCCACCTATTTTAATAGATTATTAGGGTCGAATAATTATTGGAGTTTTAAATTATTTATTTCCACATTAATCGAAATAGAAGCGATTATTCGAGGTAACCGATTCCTGAATTGGAAACTCGCTTAACTGAATTGTAAACTCTAGTAAATTTATATTAAAATTCAAACAAATGAAAAAAATAAATGAAACTGAAACAAATCGGTAAATGGCAGGATATAATTTTGAACATATGTGACCTTCTTCGAGAAAAGGGACCTAGTGAAAATGAAGTTTTGAGAAAAACGCATTTAAAGTTTCATAACGCATTATCACTGTAAACACACCATCAGTTGGGAGATGCGATTTGGTTTTTAAGGGGTAAATACATTTTTATCAGAAATCTATTTCATTTCATCTTATTCTACAGCCTCTTAGGTACCAGAATCCACTCTTAAGTCCAAACCCGTTTTTTTGACACACTAGGTCCCATTTCTCGGAGAAGGTCACATATGTATAAAAAAAAATGAAAATATGTAATTTTAAATATTTTTTAACTAAACTGAAAACTTTTTTTATTAAATATTTTAAATTCAAGTTTTAGATTTCTAGTTTAAAAGAGTTGGTACAGGTCCATTCATATAGATTGCTAACTCAACGTAGGAAGCCACCAAGTAGATTTATCCTCTCAGTAAAAATTTCCCCAAATCCCGTTTTAGAGGACGTCTTTTTTGTTTAAGCTAGGTAATAAACGCGGGATTGTTTTTTTAACTCCAAAACTCAATCTGCCCATAACCCAGCGGCACATTTAAAACTTCTATACACTTAAAAAAGTTTGTAAGTTAAAATAACTGAAAATATCCTTTAAAAGAAATGATATTTCATTCAAAAACCGGTCTACTTAATTTTCATTTAAATTAAATGCCATTTGTTGTTTATTTTTAAATGTTGATCAATCAACTGACACATCCGTAAGAAACAAATGATATAATCGGTTAAAATAAATATAAAAATTTTACCTACCAATCCTTAAAAAATAAATGTTTTTATCATTTATTTGAAATTATTTCCGTTTTTGAATTTTTTGTTTTTTTAATATACTCGTACAATACAAAATGTATGTATGCATATGAAGCTATAGAGACTTTTTGTGTGAACGTTTTTGTGTATGTATGTGTGTTTATGAAGTTCTTGTAATTTGTATTGAAATATTTTGTATATATACAACCAATTTAAATAAAAAAACAAATTGAAATTTTTTTAATATTTTTTTTTTTTTTGAAACAGACAGCAAATAAAATTTAAATTTGTAATAACTGTTACGGACACACATAAACCACAAGTTACCGTTTTGTGGGTAAATTTTTATTAAATTTCAAACTAATGAAAAAAATAAATGAAACTGAATAAATGTATAAAAAAATTAATATAGATATTTCTTTGAAAAATAAATGTATGTTCCTTTATTTTTAAATGGAACGGAAAACTTTTTTATTAAACTACAAACAATTAACTACATAATATTCTGAGTGTACAAATGGCATTGGCGAGACTTTTCCCTTTTCCTTTTTATTTTGCCTCTCTCCCTAAAAATCTTCCAAATACCCTACTTAATTGCTACCTACGTCGAAGAAGCAATCTATATGCCAAATTTTACGTATACTGAGGATTGAGAAGGCACCTTTCAAACTTTACTCCAGGGAATAAACATTTTAAATATCACACATCTAGGCGCAGGAGAAGAAAATTTTCTTCTAAATTGCAGGTGTCTTGCTCCAGAGGTTTGGGTTCGCTGATTAGGCGGCCACTTTTCACCATTTTAACCCCATTTTAATCAATGTCCTATTGGAAACTGTAAAAAGCTATTCTTTAGAATATTTGCATATATGCCAAGGAATACATATTTTAAGCTTTAAATTTCTAGCCAAAGACTTTTTCATTTCGAACCTCCACGTTTGTGGTGTAAATTCCAAAAACCCCATTATTAGTGAATAGGTCAACGCTTCAGAGAGTACAAATATCAATGTTTAGGTTTCTTACCAAAATGGTTGGACACGCCGGCAATGGGAAGACTTTCCCGTTTGAACCTCCATTTTAACCTCGTTCCTGGCTTACAAAAAATACCTTAACAGTGAATTAGCCAATACTCTAAGGAAGAATTTTCTGCTTTAAAATTATACCATTTTTATCGAAATCTAAAAAGAAATCCATGCTCCAGAAAAAAAAATATTTTAAATTAAACGTTTCTAGACATAACAGTTTGGGCAGGCCGGCAGGGGGAAACCTTTTCCCTTTTGAACCAGCATTTTTACCACACATGATGATAATTAAAAAGGCAGATAATCAGTGGATTAGCCCATACTCCAGAGCAGACATATTTTAAATTGCAGGTTTCTAGCCAAAACGGTTTGTGTAGACTGTTAAGGAGGACACTTTTTCCCTTCTGAACCGTAATTTCCTTCTGATCTTTGGCGAAATATATTGTAAAATTTCTTTTTAGTGAAGTAGTTAATAGCAAATATATATTTTAAATTTCATATTTCTAGCCAAAGGGTCTTTGCAGGAAAAGATTTTACCCTTTTTGCACATCCAACGGGGATTTCCAAAAATTCTGTATTTATGGAATTACACGCTCGAGGAATCTACATCCTGAATTTAAAATGCCTAGCTCCAGTGGTTTTGTCTGGGTGATTAAGAAGAGACTTTTCCTCGGAAACTAAGCCAACTAGAGCAAAATGGACAAAAATTCGTTACTTCGTACCTAAAAAATTAGACCTATAAACCACCAATAACACAGTTCAACACAAAAAAAATACGGGGTTCCGATGATTGATTCTTGTTAAGGAGACCAAAAAAAAAAAAAAAACGTGTGTCGACATTTTGGTAGATCATCGGAATTTTATTTTAAAGTTTCCCAGCTCTGGCCTGTTCTTGCAGCATATCGTTATATAAAACTATAATTTCTTTACATCTGAGGTGTAGGGTATGTTCAGCAACTTTGTAGACAATGGTATTGCAAATATTTTTGTAGACCATATTAACCCTCTAACTCCCCCTCATAACGCAATTTTTTAGCTTTATTCTTACAAATTGTAAAAAACACCCCGAAAAAGGGGAAGGGCGGGGATGAAATGTTCTACAAAAATGTTGGCCATAAAATTCTACTATATACAGGTTGATTGAAAAGTTCCTGCGCTCGAAATGAAAGAATACTGTTTTTGTTACGAAATATATATTTTTTATTCAATATAATCTCCTAGAAGCTCAATACACTTGTTCCAATGATCTTCCAATAATTTTATTCCATCCTTATGATGGTTTTCCGGAAGCTCTGCAAAATAACCGTCTACGGCTGCTATGGCCTCTTCATTCGACGAAAAATGCTTTCCACGAAGGAATTGTTTGAGATTTCTGAGGAGATAGTATTCACTGGGAGCCAAATCTGGTGAATACGGTGGATGTTCAAGCAATTCGTACTTTAATTCTTTGAATTTAGCCATCGTCAAAACACTTTTGTGAGCAGGTGCATTGTATTGATGAAAAATGATTTTTTCTTCTTTATACCAGGTCTTTTCTCACGAATTTTTTTATCCAGCTGATCCAAAAGGCTGCAATAATATTTAGAGTTGATTGTTTTACCTTTCTGAAGATAATTAATCAACAAAATTCCTTTTGCATCCCAAAAAACTGGTGCCATAACCTTCTTTGCTGATCGTTGTGACTTCACCTGCATTGAAGCTGAACAACCAGCTTCAGTCCACTGTAAACGTTCTTGTTTCAATTTAGGATCATGGTGGTAGATCCAAGTCTCATCCATAGTTATAAAACGACGCAAGAAGTCGGTTTTATTCGGCTTAAAACGCTACAAATTACGCTGAGAAATTTGTTTTCGATCCAGTTTCCAAACAGTTTTTTCATACGTAATTCTTCATGTAAAATATGGAGTACTCGTTCGTCTGAGATGCCTATGGCATTAGCAATTTCACGCTTAGTCAAACTTTAATCTTCACTAACCATATTATGTACCTGCTCAATGATTTCTGCTGTGGTTGCAGTTTTTGGTCGTCCTTCGTTTGGATCGTCTTCAAGACTGGTACGACCACGTTTAAATTCACCAGCCAAAAATTCAACGGTGCGTTTTGAAGGTGAGGGCTCCTTATACACTTCTAACAATTGTTCATAAATTTCCTTTACTTTTAAACCCTTCAAAACAAAAAATCGAATGACTGCACGATATTCAATTTTTTCCATATTAAAAAAAATCAATGACACGTCAACTACAAATGGCTTGTAAACAAAGAAAGAATTGACAGAATGACTTGCAACTTTGCATGTTTTCTCAGGACAGCTATACCAACTTGAGAAAAAAAGTTTGGAGCTAGCAGTACCATCTCTTGGGGAGCGCAGGAACTTTTCAACCAACCTGTATGTCAGAACACACCAAAATGCAAAACTTAACACAAACACCAAAAACCAGTCAATTTCAAGATTGCTCATCAGATTTCTAGTCAGATTTTTAAATGACCTGCATATTACAAGTCAGATTTTGGAATCACCTACATAACATGTAGGTCGGTCATCCCAAAATCTGACTAGATAAATTATTTTTTAATTAAGCTCAAAATTCTTGGCTAACTTAACAATACAGTTTGCTAAAATTTAACAGACTTTAAGTCACTGAAATTTCTGCAGGCGCACATCTAGGTGCTACTTAATTCATTTACTTGTACAGGCCCTTTTTGTGAGTACATGAGGAGTTCCCTTGTCAGAGATGATAACAAAGCTCAGAATTACAGCGTATTCGGTTTTGACTACGATAAAACCGCCTTACGCTGCACGTTGGGCTCCAAAAAAATTTAAGACTTTTTGTAACTAAAATAATTTATTAAATTAAGTTGTAAACGAAAAAGTTTTAACTTTAGCTTCCTAGATTCCTCATGTTGGGTGCCAAAAATGTTAAAAAGACTTATCAGTGAATTATTGAATAATATGTCAACTTTTTAACTAAAAGTATTTTAAAGTTGTTTTTCTTTTGCATTTAAAAATGTGAAATGAAAATAAATTTTTTTTATTGTTATTATTATTTAAGAAAAACCAGTTTTCAAATACATAATAATATTATGCTCATCACGACTGTTTTTTTTTTATAGTTTTACCCGTGTGTGAAAGTGAAACTTTTTTTTATATTTATTGCAGGCATTCATGCCTGAATGTATTATTGCGTTTAGAAAAAAGCATCTTCAATTTGAACTTACAGCACAAACTGCGTATACAATAACTTGACCATCTTATGAAACCTTGTGTTAGAGTTAACTAACAATTTCTATGTAATTTTTTTTTATATTTAACACTTACAATTCTTCTTATCTTTTATATTACTTCTTTTACTTCAATTGCCTTTTAAAAGCCGGTTTTTTCTTTTACAGATATTTTTTGTACTCGTTTTCAAAATTGTTAATTTTATGCGACATTTGTTGACAAGTGTCTCATGTCATTGGTATGTTGGTTGTCTGGTAATTACAAAATATTTCTGTAAATTCGCTATTTATGCAATAAAAGAAAAAAATAATAATAATAATGCAATATATGAACAACACGTAGTTGTTTGAAAATTATTATCAGTCCTTTCTAATTTTATACCACCACACCTTGGCTGTAGTTGAGATTTGTGTTTTTTTTTTTTTTTTGAATTAGAGTTGATTATTTTTAGAATGCAGACAACTGAATAACCTGATTTGAAGTTTTTCTCCTTTAAATAAAGTCATTGACAAGTGAAGATATTGAGATTTAAATGCCAATAGGCAGTTTTATTGATAAGGATTTTCTTTGTGCAATTCAAAATAAAAGGGGTTTCTTTTGTCTAATATTATATTAACACTATGCCGCAAAATCTTGTGTAAAATCAGAATTTATAATTAATTTTAAGTCTTTTAAAACCAAATTTTCTATACAAAGAAATCCGGTTTCATAATTATGTTTACACAGCATTCAGCAATAGTATGTATGAAAAAAAATTTTAAAATTTTCAAAAATCTGGCATCACCTTGTGAAAAATAATATATAAACAAATAATAAATTTTAAAGCCGAAATTACTTGAGCATAAATGTAAACGTGTGGAATCAGCTGATCCGTTAGCTTTATAAAGAGAATATTAAAATCAAATACTCGAACGTGTAACTTTGCTGACTATTCTGTTAAAAACTGATTTTCTCTCCGTTTTTACGTGCCAGTATAAAACAGCTGATTGGTTTTTGTTTATGTGAAAAAAAAATCAAAAAACAAATAGAAAAGAAATAAAAAAGTTTAACATATTTAAAAACACATTCTGAAAAACATAAAAAACATATAATGGATGATGAAAGTCAATATTGTTGGTCTGATATTGATGTGCTGTATAGTAAAAAAGCCCATATTATAAATTGCCGGACAAAAAAAAATTTTTTGATGGAAGTTACAAAGCAAATGGGAGTCCCAGGTAAATAAAAATAATAAAAACTATGTATATAACAAATTAATTTGTACTGATAGAGGAAATATGTCCCAAAAGGTGGAAATCAAGGGAAAAACGTCGGGAAAAACTTTTCACAGGGCGTGGTGCTACTTTAAAATATCGTTGGCCACTAATGGACAGTTTGGAATTTTTAGCACACGTAGCTTCTCGCCAGTAAGTATGAAAAATAAGAATTTTTTAACGAAATAAATTGCAGTTTTCAATTTTTTACTTTTGTATTATAAAGGGTGGTTAAATTTTAAGGGCCGATGTTGATTTTAAATAAAACAAATTATTTAGGAAATTATTGTCATTTCTTTTTATTATGATAATATGGTATGGTTCAATTATGTATGGAACAAAATATCGGCCGAATGGCCGCCGGCGGCACACCTCCATCCGATGGTCCAAATTTTCGATGACGCTGAGGCATAATTGAGGTTCTATGCCGTTAATGTGCCGAATTATCTCATCCTTTAGCTCTTGAATTGTTGCTGGCTTATCGACCGACGTACACCTTTTCTTTCAAATACTTCCAAAAAAGAAGTCCAACGGTGTCAAATCACAAGATCATAAAAAGTTCGTTATCATCTCACGATAGCGAACACCATTCACAGTAACTGCCTGACCGGCCTCATTTTGGAAAAAAATATGGTCTGATGATGCCGCCAGCCCATTAACCGCACCAAACAGTCACTCTTTGTGGGTGCATGGGTTTTTCGACAATCACTCTTGGATTATTATTCGCCTAAATGCGGCAATTCTGCTTATTGACGAATCTACTGAGGTGAAAATGTGCCTCATCACTGAAGATGATTTACTTCGAAAATTGATCATCAACTGTTGTCATTTCTTGCCACCATTCTGACCATTGACGACGTTTGGAATGGTCAAGAGGCTTTAGTTCTTGAGTCAATTGCAAGTCTTTATGCATAATTTTCATCAACGACGAGCGTGAGAGGCGCAATTGTTGGGCACGACGACGAGTTGAGGTGGACGGCTCTTCAGCCACACTATCGCGAACAGTACGAGCATGCACTGGTGTTTTCACATCTCCTACAGACCTGGTTTGCTCAAATTTTTGCACGATTTTTCCGATTGTACGCAAAAAAAATACAAAGTGCACGAAATTCATTTTGATTTGAACGCCCATTTTCATAATAAGCCTGAATAACTTTAACGCGTTGCTCGATTGTGTATCTTTCTATGGTTCAAATTGAGTTAGTCAGAAATTGAGAAATGTCAAATGAAATGAAGAAAAAACTTGACGTTTAGGTGTGGTTCACATTCAACATCAGCCCTTAAAATTTAACCACCCTTTAGAATGCAGTCATCTATTTTAGAAGAATTTCCTTCATCATCATCGTCATTCTCTTCACAAATTCCATCATCATCTTCGGAAACTCTATCTCCACTACCATCACCCGTCAAATTTTCACATAATTCATCAAATATTTGCTCAATGTCATCCGCCGAAATAATTAACATTGATACATCCACCATTGAAACACCTCCAATAGAAGCAGAATCCATGGAAATTTTACCCATGGTAACAACACCCAATTCAGCTGTCAAAAATTTCTTTCTCACATTCATCTTGAAGAAATGATTTATATTTTTATATATTAACAATACTTTTTTTAATTAAATTAATTTTTTATAATAAATTAATATAATTAATTTTTTTATTATAAATTATTGGAAATAGCCACAAAGCATCAAAAAGTTTTTCGTTTGTTTACTTTGTAATTGTCCAACCATATGACTCGTTTCCGTAATTTGAGTAAGTTCTTATGCAAATGTTCCCCGTTTACGAAGCGTTACGTTTACGCTCAAGAAATGAAGCCTTAAGGCTCATTTAGCTATACGTAACGTGATGTTTCTCCATATGGTTGTCTCTTTTTTTGTATTGTAACTCATTCATATAGATTGAATCAGCTGATTTATCACGTTACGTTTAGTATAGCTAATGGTAGAATAATTTATTTAAGAAAACATAAAAAAAAAAGAATTTTAATTCCAATAAAATTGTGTTTTTAGCTAAAAGTTAATTAATTAATGGCTTTTAAGAAACATAATAAATTTAAGGTAAATTTTTTAAATTTGTTTTGCTTTTAAAATGTTGTTTGTTGTCAAATCGAATTTCATTAAACTGTCAAATTTTGTAATGTAAACGGGATAAATGTAAATTTCTTTTAAACATACATATGAAAATGCCCTTGTGTTTTGACAAAACACATTGTCAAATGTTAAAAATTGTTATTGTCATTTCTTCTTCTTATTATTATTTATTTTAAATTGCACAATATTACCTTACTAAAAGGTTTACAATTTTTTTGTTGTTTGTTATTTAAGACTTCTGGTTTATTTAAGCATGAAATAATGTCTAGAACAGAAAAATAAATGGTTTTATCTTTTGTTTCAAATAAAATTTTATGTTTTTAGTGTTTGTTTGCAAAAGAAAAACAAAAACACATTTCAGTTAAAACAACAATGATTACGAAAACGACGTTCTAAAGTCTTTCAATTCAGAGACAGTCACATGTTTTTAAGCTCAATTGTATGAATGTTGTTCTAAGCTTATTTTGCTTTTAATAGACATGAAATATATACATATACATACAAATATTTTGTACAAGAGGTTTAAAAGAATGAGGTATTTTAAAATAAAATTAAATTACCTGCAGTCAAATCCTCATTTGTGACCTGCTAAAACGTAGAGTTTCGATTTACGCCACCTTTTAAGAAATGATTTATGCTACCGAACAGGATTATTTATTTGCGATAAATATCTCTTTGTTGAAAATAAATATATATATGTTTTTGAACCAACATTTAAAAAAAAAATAATTCGCACTTTTTTTATCCAAAAAAAAATTTTTACGCAATTTTTTTTTTTAAAATTAATTTTAACTAAAACATTTTTTTCGGGTTTTCGTCAAAAAATAATGGCATTAAAAAAAATTAAAAAAGTCTTATTAAGCTAAGAAAATCATTAAATAAACCCCGTAATGAAGTCAAAATTTGTGGATTAAATTGATTTGCTAAAATTGATTCACTTCGAATAAAAAGAATCAACAAAAATCAAATAGATTGTTTAAATAAATTAAAAAATAAATTAATCAATAAATTGAGTTTTGTGATTCGCCTCGTTATAAGTTTTATCTACAATACTAATTGTGAGTAATTCTATGTTGTGTTAAAACGACTCTTTACAACACTGAAACCAAAGCTTCCAATATTGAATTCTATTTTGAGTGGATTCTCTGAAAATCGAATTCGATTTACTTTTTTAATGAATGAATTTCCTTTTAAACATTCCCAGAGAATTAATTTTCCGGAAGTCAGTAGAACGAATTCACTTCTAAGGAACTCATAAATTCTTTGAAATAAATCATTAGGAATTCATGCGGTTTGAAAATTTGTTAATTAAATTGATTCGTTTTTTATGGAATTGAGAAATTTGGAAATGACATTTTAATTTCTTCATTCATATTCGACGATTTCTTATTTCTTATTTAACGATTTCTTACAATACAGGAAAAAAACGCAAATAATGAATTCAGTTAAAAATCAAAAATTAAAATTCGCCAAAAATTAAAAAAAAAAAAATAAAATTGACAGAATAAAAAACAATTAAAAAATCGCTAATATTGGAAAAAAAATCACTCAAATTGAAGAAAATCGTTAAAAATATATATACAATAAAAAACATCAAATTTAAAAAAAAATCCTTCAAATTAAAAAACGGCTCGATATAAAAAAAAACGCAAAAATTCAAAAATCTACAAAATTAGAAAAAAAAAATTACAAAATTTAGGAAAAAAAACTGTCAAAATAAAAAAAAATTACAAAATTTAGGAAAAAAAACTGTCAAAATAAAAAAAAACGCTCAAAATTAAAAAATCCGTCTTTCTCTCTCTCTGCAATGTATAGTTCGTGAGATAAACGCGATTTAAAAATCTAGCCAAACAACTCGAAACGTAAGACCTCTGGTGTAAAATATTTTTCTTTATCGCTTTTAGTTTTGGCGATATGGACGATTATAATTGTATCTGAGCAATTCAACTCGACTATTTTTTTTTTAAATTTTTAATTTTGGTAATTTTTATAATTTCAGAGTCTTTTATTATTTTTTAAATATTAGTGATTTTACGGTTTTGAAGATATTTTAAATTTTAGTATTTTTTTTTAATTATGGCAATTTTATTTAAATTCGAGTGTTTTTCGGATTGTATCAATTTTTTTATTCTGGCTTTTTTAATTGAATCGGTTTTCGTAAATTTTGATCTATCTGTTTTAATTATATATTTTTAATTTTATCAGGCTCAAGATCATATTTTTTTAATGATACTAACGAATATTAAACATTTTTTTTTTGCACTGCCTCTAGCGCTGATCCTTACAATTTTTTCCATTTATTTAAAAAAAAAATTAGTGTTTACTATTCGTTAGTATCATTAAAAAAATTATGATCTTGAGCCTGATAAAATTAAAAATATATAATAAAAACAGATAGATCAAATAATATTCAAAATTTACATACAAAAACATAGGGCACGATGTAATTTATAAACTAATATAATAAACAACACTCAAATATGTTGTGAAAGAAAAAATATTAGTATGCCAGATTCCCAATTGGTTTCCAGAAATGGAAATATTAACATTTAGAATCCCAACCCTGTCAATTTGTGCTTCGAAAGTCGAAGATGGTTGCCCAAGGGTAATTCTATAAATAGATGAAAAATGCTTATTTGTACGGGTAATCATTCACTAACTGAAAATGGAATTTCGCAGTCATTTTCCTTATAGTGTATGATATATAAGCCTGTTCAAAACCATGAGTTATTTGTGTTGGGTGGTTCAGAAGGAGGCTTACAATTTTTTCCATTTAATTAAAAAAAAAAATAGTGTTTACTGTTCGTTAGTATCGCTAAAAAAATTATGATCTTGAGCATGATAAAATTAAAAATATATAATTAATCGGTTTTCTGTAATTTGACGATTTTTTCCATTTAAACGGTTTCTTCCTTTTTTGCGATCTTTTTTATTTTGCCAAACTTTTTTCATTTTGCAACTTTTTCATTTAAACGATTTTTCCAATTTTATTTTTCATATTGGTTATCTTTAATTTTGGGGATTTTTGCAATTTCTGAGATATTTTTCGATTTTGGAGTTTTTTTGATTTTGTTGTTTTTTTAATTTTGTTTTTTTTTTTTTTTTTTGAATTTTGTTTTTAAATCCTTAATTTACTTCATTAAAACTTTATGTTCTTCCTTATTTTCTAAATTTTAAAATCAAATGAATAAAATACTTAATAGAATGAAACAAAAATTGATGAATTATAAATCGATTAAATTTTCAAATTTGTAAATTGTTCCAGTAAAAATCGATATAATTTGCAACGATTGAATTCAGTGATTGAAAAAATCAAATGATGTATAAGAAATGAAGTCTTTTGAAATTAAATCGATTGAGACCAACTAAAAATTCACTCCCAATCATAAAATTGTAGTTTACGACCCAGCAAAACCTTGTAATGATAGCTCGTTACCTTTTTCATTATTTGCAGCATAAAGTAATAAGTTACTCATTATTGATTACGTAATATATGATTTTTAAATGTAAAGTAATAATTGAATAATTTTAGATACATTACTTTGTGTTTTTTTTTTGTAAGCAAAGAGGTAATGTATGTTTGTTTTGATAACACTAGCGAAAAAACGAAGCGCAACAATTCATTTAAGTTTAAAGCAATCAAATACTATATGCGTCGATAGCTCGGTGGGTAGAGTTCTTGGCTGGCAACCAGAGTTCCCCGGTTCGATTCCCATCATGACCACATTTTTTTTAATTACAAATATTTTAAATAAAATATGTGTAATAATTTTTTTAAATAAAAATTCCTCTTTTTTAAAAATCTATTTTTAGACACATTTCTTTTTCCATTCTCGTAACCATATAAGTAACCCTTTACATTATCGCCTCTAAAGTAATGGGTATATACATTACTTTGAGGCTCATCGCTTATAAAATTCATCAATTCAAGTAAGGTGTAAAGTAATACATCGACCCCTATGGTTATACATTACTTTACCCATTATTTGGTAATGTGTGGTTTTGCTGGGGAATTCAATTAGAATAAAAAATCGAATGATGGATTGAATTCTTTAGAAGCTATAGCTGAAACACACACACACACATACTCTTTAAAATATTTATTTTACTATATACTTGAATTCTTTCAAGACGTACGATAAATAATATATTTACACTACACTGACAGATAATTCTCTCATGATATAAGTATATTTTTGCACAAAAGTAATAAAATGGAACTCGTCCATTGAAATTTTCCATTAAGTTAATACAAGTTTTCATAAAATTTTATGAAAAATATCATTTTACTTATTAAAAATTTCTTACACTCAAAGTTTTTTTTTTTTTAATTAATTTTATAAAAAGTATAAAGTTTTTAGTTAATTTGAAGAAATTTTCGCTAATTTTGTGAAAAAAGGTTTCGAAAAATTTCAATATTTTTCGTACAATAAAATTTTTTCTCCGTGCAACTACTTACATATTTCTTATTAATGTTTTTTAAATTATCATCTATACATTTGATATTATTTGTGGGGTTCGGTGTCAGCAATTGAAATACATACATATTTTTTATAGAGAAGTTTATTTTTTTTTGCTAATGAGTCATTTCATTGAAATGTTTAATAATTTTTATAATCGAGAGATACAAATGTGTAGATTCGTAGAATTATAGTAATTTAGCAAAAAGTTTTTATTTTTAGTCAGCATATTTTTGTTTAGATTTTCAGTTATAAATACACAATGTATGAAATGTAAGCAAAAAATGTTTATACATCTGGTATATTTTCTGTTTTAAATTATAGTCACGTTGTTCGAAAGAATAAAAAGGAGACAAATAATAATCGAAATATTATAAAATCATTAAAAAGAGTAACAAATATATATATACATATATATTTTTTTATAAAAATTTTTAAATTGAAAAATATTTAAGCACAAAAATTTGAATTGTTTACACGAAGTAGATAGTGTAAAAAAATATAACAATTCTTAATTAATTTTCATTGAGCTTACGGAATTTATTTTAAATGACTAACTTAAAAATTAAAATTGTTTGCGTAATGTAAAGTAGATAATAAAAAGTAATAATTTAAATTTAAACTTAACTTTATGTTTGAAACTGTAACAAAATCTATCGAGTTTTTTATTTCAAATAAGAGTAACCTGTACAAAAATGAAAAAAAAATAAGTACAGCAAAACTATATTGACTAAGTTTAAATTTGTATTGTTTACATGACGTAAATAGAGTACATAATATAAAAAATGTAGTTAATATAAAAACAATTAAAAAAGGCTTAAAGTCGGCTGTACCGAATCTTTGAATACCCTCCACCAATGTTCTCCATTGTTTTTGATACAAGCAATGAAAAAAACTTTTAAAGTAAAATTATGGAGGTGAAAAAAATTTTTTAAGGTGAAAAACTTCTTTGGATGCAGAAACGAATTTTTTTACGTGAAAAAATTTTTGAGGTGAAAAAATTTTAGTGGTGAAAAAAATTTTTTGAGGTGAAAAATATTTGAGGTGTACAAAATATTATTAATTTCTAAGCGATTGGTGAAAAAATATGAGAAAATATATTATATACCAGTCGCTACTATGAAAATACACAAATTTGTATGGAAAATTTAGAGGTATCTTCACATTTTCACCCATAACTTTTTAACCGCTGTAGCGATTTTGCTCATTTTCAATACCAAACTGCTCGGGAGGATGTACAATGATCTGGGTAAAAATAGGCACCCCCGCTTGCATCTTCGCGTCGAGATCGCCATTACAACAGACATACAGACGGACATCGCAAAATCGACTTAAAATTGCTTAAGGATCACGAATATATATACTTTATGGGGTCTTTGACCTATATTTCGACATGTTACAAACGGAATGACAAACTTATATATACCCTCACCATATATGGTGGAGGGTATATTAAAATGAAAACATTAAATATGATGTAAACAAGAAATTAAATTATACGAATTAACTCAGTAAAATTTTAAAAGTTCTCTGTATTGATAATATACAAAATTTAAATTGTTTACATAATGGTAAAAATTAGGTAAACAATGTGTCAAAATTAATGTATATACTGCATGTATATAATGTATATATTACACAACCAGTAAAAAAAGTCGTAGCCGAGAATGCCGTTTAAGGAATACCCTGCACCAGTTTTTCGCTTGGCCGAAACATATTGGTTTTAGCCATTCTTTTTTTTTGTAATTTTTGCATTTATTTACAAAATTTGATTTTTCGGCACACTCAGAAAAAAAAGTTAGTAGAAAAATTTGTAAACGGTTTTCAATCCCACTCTACTATTTTTGTACTGATTTTTAGTAAAAAATTATTATTTAGCAAATCTTTTTGCTATTTACATTTTACAAATTACAGAATTTTTACAGAATAGTTACAAATTTTTGTTGCTAATTTCAGAAATCATTTTACAAATTTTTGAAAACCGATTTGCTAAAATTAGCAAAATATTTTACTAATTTTAAAAAAGTAGATATTGAAGGAAATGTTATTTCTAATTAAAACTTACACCTACAAACTTAAATTTCCTTAAAATGTTACATATATAATATATTCCTTATTGAGCCAAAGATCCTTTATTTATAATAAATTTAATTATAAATATTTATTTATCCCAATATTTCGTCACCACATTGGGTGACTTCTTCAGGGGAAATTGTCTTTTTTTCCCCTGAAGAAGTGGTGACGAAATATTGGGATAAATAACTATTTATAATTAAATTTATTATAAATAAAGGATCTTTGGCTCAATAAGGAATATATTATGAACAGAGAAGATCGAAGAAAACTAAAATAATTAATGTTACATATATTTAAAAAGGGATCGGAAGTGAAGATACCGACTCATGTTTAAAAAGATGACATCCACTTAAAATAGCACTAAAAAGAGTTTTTAGTTCTAAAAATCCGCCCTAAAAACAATTAAAATTTAACTTTAAAAGTAAAAAAAAAATTGACCAAAATATTTTTCAAAACAGAAATTACCAAATTAAAACAAAATGATTAATTCGTTTTTTAAAAAATATAAACAAAATTTTTGATGCTCGATAAGAAAAATAAATTCAAAGCTTTTTACTAATATTAATAATATTTAGTATTTTTTTTTTGCTGATTTTAGCAAACAGATTTTAAATTTCACTTTACAAAAAGTCTACTAAAATTTAGTAGCGGCTACTAATATTTCTACTAATTTCATTGTACTACACGTCAGCAGACATGTGTTGCTAAGATTAGCAAAAAATACCGCTGGGCTCAAATTAGCAGAATTTCCCGTAATAACAGCAAAATTTTCAGTTGCCATTACAGACTTTTTTTGGTGAGTGCACAAATTATAACAAAATTTAATGAATTTTCTTTTAACTGTCAAATTTAATTGAAGATATTATAATATTATAATATATGTATTGACATACAATTTACTTTTTGTAGTTTGATATAAAAAAAAATTTTTCATTCTATTTAAAAATAAAGCAACATACAACTATTTTTCAAGGAAATATTTATTTTAACTTTTTTATACATATGTTCAAAATGATTTACTGTCATTTACGGAGTTTTTTCAGTTTCGTTTTTTTTTTCACTTGTTTGAAATTTAATAAAATTTTACCCACAAAACGAAAATTTGTGGTTTATTACAAATTAAAATTATGTTTGCTATCTGTTTAAAACAAAATATTCAAAAAATTCCAATTTGTTTTTTAATAAATTGCTTGTTTATAAACAAAATTATTGTAATTCAAATTACAAAAACTTTAAAACACACACATTTGGTCATTCACACAAAATGTGTCTATTGACTGTGTAAATTAAAAAACAACCAAAAATACAAAAAAAACGAAAACAATTTCAAATAAATGTATATGTTAGTTATTGGTACGAGATTGGTAGGTAAAATGTTAGCATTTATTTTTATCTAATTAATCATTTGTTTTTTTTTTCAGTTGTTTAAACAACATTTAAATATAAATAACCAAAAAACCAGAAAATTATATTTTCTGTTATTTTAACTAGCGCTGATCCTTACAATTTTTTCCATTTAATAAAATAAATTAGTGTTTACTATTCGTTAGTAACATTAAAAATTATGATCTTGAGCCTAATAAAATTAGAAATATATAATTAAAACAGATAGATCAAATAATATACAAAATTTACAAACTATTTTAAGTTTTTACACTTCGCTTGCTTTGCTTTTTTAAAATGATGTTGTAAAATTAAAATTTACACTTATCAAAGGTCGCTGAAAAAAAAATCAGTTTTTTTTTTTTTAATTTAGACATAATCTTTACTTTAGTTCTTAATTGAGAAAAAAAATAGCTGAATTTAATTGCGAAATATACCGACATATAATTATAGTTAAAGCCTTCAATAACCGTGATAGGGAGGTTCCACTAATGGAGGAAAGAAGTGCTTGTCGCTGCAATATATTTCAAGTTAACTAAAATATTGAAAAAATTTAAAAAAATATATAAACATTTTTAAGTAAATAAAAATAACATTTTTATAAAACTTTCATAAAAAATTTTAAAAATCGTTTGCTTTGAAAAGGTAAAACAAAATCATCCAAAATTAAAAAAACCATGCGTAAGTGTACTCGTTATTGGGCGATAATTTTACTTCAACATTTTTATTTAAAGGGCCTCTAATCAAAAATTGTTCATTTAAGGGAGATGTACGCTAATAGGAGCCTAACAGGTGCCTAACAGGTCAATTGAAAAGTCCCCGGCCTACCATACTTAAACATATTTTTTGACAAAATTCAACATAGTTATTCAACATAGTTCCCTTCAAGGGTGATACACTGATTACAGCGACCCTCCAACTTTTCGATACCATTTTTGTAGTACGATTTGTCCTTTGCATCAAAATAGGTCGATCACCTCTTCATTCGAAAATAGTCGCTGGGCGCCAGATCTGCAGAATACGGTGGATGCGGAAGCAATTCGAAGCCTAATTCATGGATTTTCGCCATCGTTTTCACTGACTTGTTTTTGGTCAAAAGTGAGCTTGCGCGGCACCCACTTTGCACAGAGCTTTCTCATACCCAAATATTCGTGAATGATATGATGTACACGTTCAGTTGATATCTTTAGAGTAACTGCTATTTCATTTAATTTCAATTTACGGTCATTCAAAACCATTTTGTGGATTTTTTTAATGTTTTCGTCCGTAACAACCTCTTTTGGGCGTCCACTGCGTTCACCGTCTTCGGTGCTCATTTTACCAAGTCTAAACTTAGCATACCAATCATTGATGGTTGATTTTCTTGGGGCAGTGTCCGGAAACTTGTCATCAAGCCAAGTTTTTGCTTCAACTGTATTTTTTCCCTTCAAAAAGCAAAATATTTTATCAACACGCGAAATTCCTTTTTATCTACTTTTTTCACAATAACAAAAGTTGCTTCACTCAAAATGCTATAATAACAAACTAATGATCCGACAGCTGTCAAATTTATACACGTGTCTTTTGAAGGTTAGGGCTTACTGAAAAACATATCGATTTAACTAGTAGCGCCATCTATGTGTCAGGCCGGGGACTTCTCAATTGACCTGTTATGTTATTGGTAAGTTTCATAGTAAATGTTATTGTTTAACGATTTTTTATTCTTATTTTTAACAATTTTAGCAATTTTGCATAACCAAGTTCTGGCAACACAACCCTGCAACATTCTGGTTGAAAGTAAATTACTGTTAAGTCCGAAATTACATGATGTAAAGAAAAGTGTAAACAGTTAAGTAAATAAGGTAAAAAATTTAAAATATTAAGTTTTTAAAAATGACTTGTATTGGCAAAGAAACCATTTCAATTCATCATTCAAGTTAAATAAAAAATTAAACAAGTAAGAGCGGCTAAATTCGGCTATGCCGAATCTTATATACCCTTCACCATGGTTGGGAAAAAACTGAAGTTTATATATGGACATATATGAAATGGACAGATTTATATACGGACGCCTTTAAGAGGAAATTAACCATTTAGTTTGGAGATAAAACTTGGACTCGGGAAGATTTATGGTTCCAGAAAATAGGTATTTAAAAAAATTTATGTTTTGGGCATAACTTTTTTGTATCTGAACCGATATTTCCGAGTTTTTCAGCAAATATGTTATACTAAAGATTTTCGATCTTTTGCTATATAAGACGTATCCATAGGTCATAATACAGCTCTAGAATAGTGTTTGTTGTTTGTGTATAAAAGGTGAAGAGGTGAAAGAAAAGAATTTCAACAAATCGTTAAAAGAAATCACTAGAACTGCATGTGTTTTATTTCTACAAAATAGTTTGATTTAGCTGGCAAATTTGCATTTGGGATTTTATTTCGCTTTTTTATTAGAAATATTTGTAATTTATTTAGCTTAATTTTAAAAATTTGAAGGAAAATAGTTTATAATTTTTTTTTATAAATTATTATAAGTTATGACCTAAAATAGTTGCACTCAAAGGTAAATTATGTATAAAATTTTCTTAATATGTGAGAAATAAAATGGTTTAAAAATCTTTTTATAAATTCTTTTAAATCGGGGCAAAAAATAGAAATAAAACCGTTTGTAGTTTGTTTGTATCAGAGGGTTTTTATACAAATTTTGATGTTTTTAGTTTTATGGATTATTTAATTATTAATATAAAATTTTATTTAAATTAATTATTAAATGTAAAAAAAAAACAAAAAATAAACAAAAAAAAAAATCTTAACGAACCCGCGACCCTTCCACCTGTGGTGAAAGGTATAAAAACGTTTGTGTTTTGTTTGTATCAGAGGGTTTTTATAAAAATGTTGATGTTTTTAGCCTATTTATGGATTATTTAATTATTAATATAAAATTTTATATAAATTAATTATTAAATGTTAAAAAAAACCAAAAATAAGCAAAAAAAAAAACAGTCTTAAGAAAATAATAAAAAAAAATGTACAAAAAAAAAAAAAGTGAATTGACCTGAACGAGATTCGGACCTCGAACCCCGCGGTGTTAGAGAAAAAAAGTATTTGTGACATAGCGTCTAGACAACTGAGCTATTGAAGCTCACACAAAATCATTGTCAATAGAGGTAGATATATAAAAGTCTTCGTTCAATAGGGATTTGTTTAGTTTTTATTTAAATGACAAATCTTTGTATGTGTGTTGTTTGTGTATAAAAGGTGGAGATGAAAGATAAGAATTTTAACACATGGATGTGTTGTCGTAAAAATCTACATACATATTAAACAAAGGGATTTTACTGGAAAAATTAGAGGTAGTACTGGTTTTTTGCTAATATCTCAGCCATTTATTAACCGATCTGTCTGATTTTTAATAGCAAACAGAAATTGATCACATGTAACAGAAATAAAAAAGAATCAAGTCCTCATCATGTCTGGGTTCTTCGGAAAACCCATTTCAACACACAGACGGACAGACGGACATCGTTAAATCAACTTCGCTTTTCATAAGGACCCAGAATATATATACTTTATAGGGTCTAAGATCAATATTGTAGAAATTACAAACGGAATGACAAACTTATATATACCCTTCCACCTGTGGTGAAGGGTATAAAAAAAATTATATTTACTAAAATATTATTCACTCAGAAAATAAGTTAGTAGATATTTTTGTACTGATTATTATTTAGCAAATCTTTTTGCTATTTACATTTTACAAATTACAGAATATTTACAAATTTTTGTTTTTAATTTCAGAAATCATTTTACAAATTTTTAAGAACCGATTTGTTAAAATTAGCAAAAAAAAAATTACTAATTTTAAAAAGGTTGATATTGAAGGAAATGCTATTTCGAATTAAAACTTACACCTACAAACTTAAATTGCCTTAAAATGTTACATAGATTAAAAAAGGGATCGGAAGTGAATATACCGACTAATGTCTGAAAATCGGACATCCACTTAAAATAGCACTAAAAAGTTTTTTTAGTTCTAAAAATCAGCCCTAAAAACAATTAAAATTTGACCTTAAAAGTAAAAAGAATATTGACTAAAAAATTAATCAATTCGCTTATGTTTTAACAATTTTTAAGCCATTGATTTTATTTTTAATTTTGTATAAAATATTTTTTGAAGAAAAAAATAAATAAAATAAAAAAATTTTGTACTAATATTCACAATATTTAGTAATTTTTTTGCTGATTTTAGCAAACCAGTTTTAAATTTCGCTTTACAAAAAGTTTACTAAAATTTAGTAGCGGCTACTAATTTTTTCCTACTAATTTTATTGTACTACACGTCAGCAGACATGTGTTGCTAAGATTAGCAAAAAATACCGCTGGGATCAAATTAGCAAAATTTCCCGCAATAACAGCAAAATTTTCAGTTGCCATTACAGACTTTTTTGGTGAGTGTATATGTATTGACAAACCAAAAATTGTTATTATTGACATGAGGTCAAAAAAAACATACAAGAAATAACCCATTTACTATTTAAAACATGTTTTTTAAACCGCAAATATTGATTGTTTAAAAAATAAAATAAACAACGCAATAAATATATTTTACAAAGTACAATGTTCAAAATTAAAAATAAACTCATCGAACTTTAACAAGTGTTTTGTACTGACAAACCATGTAAGTTTTTGAGTTCTCTACATTTAGTAAATATTTAATAAACAAAGTTAAATAATAGTTAATTTAACTTTGTAAGGATTAAGTAAGGATTTTGTATGGACAAACAAAAATTTTTTGATTCTCTACAAAATGTAAAAAATTAAGTAAACCATGTAAAAAAATTAGTTGAGCAATCTAAAACATTAGGTAAACAATGTAAAAAATTGTAAATGAACTCACAAAACTTTAGGAAAAAAAAAAAAACTGTAACAGCCATATGCATAAACATTTTTTTGATTCTTATAACAGTGTTATAAAGAAAATTTGTTGTTGTTTCACATGATAATTTGATTTTTAAGTGTGTTATAAAAATCAATAAAATGTCTATGCATACGGTTGTAATTTTTTACCAGATGTAAATAAAAAAATTACCTTCAGAAAGAATTTAGTGTCAACTTAATATTTTAATTGTGTACATAATGCACAGAATTAAGTGCACTAGAATAGACTTTTTATTTTTGAATTAACCAACATAATTTACACAATGCAAATAATTTTGTTCCACTATTTTCCAATCGTGTATATTTTCAAATCTAGTTCATGTAAATATTTAATGAAATCATTAATGTTATTAAATAATTATAGTTTTTAATGTCATATTATTAATTTGTAATCCATTTTCTTTTTCCAAAAATCGATGCCATATAAAGTGTTGTTTTGTTTTACAATGAAAATTTAAAAAAAAAAAAACAACAACAACAAAAATCAATTTAAAATTTTAGACTTGCTGTTCTACTGTCATAAAAACTATGCATACATTGTGATATACTCTGAATTATTATTTCAACAACCATAAATGGCAAAAACAAATAATTGTCAACTACTCATGTTGCACTTTTAAGGTCTTTTCACATAAAGAATACAAACACTAAATACAATATAATAACTACATATAGGAATATGTACGCGTTAATTGAATAAAGAAGATACAGTTATATTCAACCCAAAGAAATTTTTCATAAAACTTAAGAATATTTTCATACATCGATTATTTGTTTGGATGTAGAATTTGCATGATCTTAAACCGAAAGAAGAACATCTTGCATAACATATTTACAGATCGTCAATAAACTTCACAATGGAACCACACACACGGTACAGTGCAGAATCCTTAAATTATGCTAATCAAAACAATCGATACCAATAACAAAAATTTATTAGAATTGATGGCAAAACCCTGCCTGTTTTATGGTTTTTCATCCCCCAAAATAAATTCCCAAATTATTATTTTCTGGTCCCCAAAAAAATTTGTTTATTTTTTAAATCATATTTTTTACATCAAATTAAAATAAAACATATTTTTGTGGTGGTTTAATTTTAAGGGCCGATGTTGAATGTGAACCACACCTAAACGTCAAGTTTTTTTCTGCATTTCATTTGACATTTCTCAATTTCAGACTAACTCAATTTGAACCATGGAAAGATACACAATCGAGCAACGCGTTAAAGTTATTCAGGCTTATTATGAAAATGGGCGTTTAAATCAAAATGCATTTCGTGCACTTAGTGATTTTTTTTGGTCAGCATAATTGACCAAATGTGTCCACAATCGGGAGAATTGTGGGCAAATTTCAGCAAACCGGGTCAATGAAAACACTTGTGTATGCTCGCCCAGTTCGTTCTGCGGAAAACATGGCTGTTGATCGCGATAGTGTGTCATGAGGTCGGCCAAGCATTTACCGTGAATGGTGTTCGCTATCGCGAGATGATAACGAACTAATTGTGGCCAAGAATTGAGGATATGACCCTGGATGATATGTGGTTTCAACAGGAGTGTGCCACTTGCAACACAGCTAACGAAACAATGGCTCTTTTGCGCGACAAATTCAATGACCGTGTTATCTCACGTGGTGGCGATGTCAATTGGACGCCAAAATCATGTGATTTGACACCGTTGGACTTCTTTGTTTGGGGTTATCTGAAAGAAAAGATGTACGTCGATAAGCCAGCAACAATTCAAGAGGTAAAGGATGAGATAATTCGGCACATTAACTGCATAGAACCTCAATTATGCCTCAGCGCCATTGAAAATTTTGTCGCGGCGCCCATTTGGCCGATATTTTGTTCCATACATAATTGAACCATACCATATTATTTGAAGAAGAAGAAGAATTTGTGTTTTATTCAAAATCAACATCGGCCCTTAAAATTTAACCACCCTTTTCTTATAACAAATTTAAAATTACAACGTCTTATTATTTTGAACCCAATACCGGCGGGAAAAATTTTTTATCTCATGCTGAATTTTGGTGGAGAAGGTTGATGGAAAATCTCGAATACAAGTCCGGTAGAAAAAAAATCTTTTTTTATTGTTGTGGGTATTGTTCCCAGTTAAACAATCGCGTGTTTTCATAGCACGCCGTCAAACTAAAAATTTCGCGGAATCCGCGTGGATAGAAATTTTGACAATAATTCTTGCCAAACACAAATTTGTCTAATACATACTATGTTTATACTGAACTCCAAAAAACGATAGTAAGTACTTTCAATATGAATGTAGTATAACTTAAAATTATTCACTGCTATGGAGTTGCTACTGTATTAAGAGTACCACCTGTTAATAAACTACTGTCATTTAATTTGCGTTTGACAGCTGTTGAAAACATACAACCTCGTGGATTTTTTTAAAAAGGAAAAAAGTGAATTTCCAGTGCTAATTAAACATTATTTTTTGTGAAAAAAACCGTCAATCAAACCAAGGAAAAGCTTGATAAATATTATGGGGACTCTGGACCATCGATTTCAATGGTTAAAAAGTGGTTTACTGACTTTCGTTGTGGCTTTACAAACACGGAAGATGCCGAACGTTCTGGATGGCCAATTGAGGTCAATACACCCGAAAATGTTAAGAAAATGTTAAAAAAAGTAAAAGTGCGTGAGATTGTTGATGCCATAGGCATTTCGTATGGCAGTGTGGTTTCGATTTTAAATGATTAGTTGGATTTGAGAAAGCTGTCGGCAAGATGGGTGCCGCGTTTGCTCTCAATTGACCATTCCATGAATTGGGCTACGAATTGGTACCTCATCCGCCATATTGTCCGGATTTAGCCAAACCTAAAGAAATGGCTCGGTGGAAAGAGATTTAGCTCCAACGATGAAATTATTGATCAAAAAAATGCCTATTTTATGGATTTCGAAAAATCCTATTTTTTGGAAGGGATACAAAAATTGGAGAAACGTTGGACTTAGTGTACTGAGCTACAAGGAAATTATGTTGAAAAATAATTTATTTTTTGCAAAAAGAACTATGTTTCATTCAAAAAGTCACGGACTTATTGATCCGCCTCGTACTATGGTACTCCTATGAACTATTTGTTAAAAAGTATTAAGCAATTTTCATGCGTTGATGAATTACACACACACACACACACACACATACATATGTATATTTGATAAAAAAAAAAAGAAATAATCTTGAAAATTTGATTAAAATTTTAATTAATATGATGCTTCAATTGAAAATTTTAATGGATTTTTGTTTAGAACTTTAATTAAAGTTTTTATTGGTATAATTAAAATGTTAATTGAAAATGTCGAAGATTTTTGATTAAAAAAATAATTGAAAAATTTCAATTAATTTTAACAAAAAAATTAATTGACATAACAAATTCTTTTGCTGGCCCAAATTCAATTAAATTTTTAATTGTATTTACAAATATTTTAAATGAAACTCGAGTTTAGTTTTTCACTATGAAATTTTAGATGCATTTTACACTTTTGTTCATAACTGAATGCGCCGACCGATTTTGTTGAACTTCAATATCAAAATGCGCAGAAAAATTAACAATACTTATTCTCATAAATTCAGAATTCCCAACCGAGCCATTTCAACATCTGGACATTAATATAGTATATAAAGAAAATGAATATATGTTTGGACATTTGAAAATGTATGAGGAAAAAAACGAAGCAATTCCCCATTCAAAAAACTTAAAGTATTTACCTTTACCATACAGTATGGATGACACTATAAAAAAAAAAAAAATAAAAAATAGACAAGAAAAAGTATCTTCCAGCCCCCTTGTTTTACTCATTTTATGATTTCATTCATTAAATGTATACAGCAAAATTTTACTGCATTTTTTTTTTTGTAATGTTTACCTTAATATTTTTTATACAATTCAAATATTTACCCATATACATCTATTATTTTTCTAACTTTACATTTTTTTTTTCTTTAAAAATTTTCGAATTTTCTCTTTCATTAGAAATTCCATGTACGTTTATAATTAGTTTACTTTTTAGTCAGTGTCGTAATTCATGATGGTGTTGCTTTTAACGATAATAGTGATGATGACGATGATGATGATGGCGACAAGAATGTTAATGATGATTATGTTGATGATTATAATTATATGTTATGTTAGCATTGCCTTTTTTTTAACATGTGAACAAAATATGTCTTCATATATGGAAGTGTTGTATGTACAGTGCTTTTCACAAAAACGTGTCAGCCTTAATGGCTCCAATGTCAAATTAATGTACACAGAAAAAAGTATCATAATATTTTGAGGTAATTAAAAATATTTGTTAAAATTCCAATACGATTTTTTTGATAATTGTTTGTAAATTGTTATTTTTCATATAAAAATTCTTTGAAAATAAAAATTTAATAACAAAAAGTTTTTTTGAATGGTTGTTAAATTTTAAGGGCCGATGTTGAATGTGGAACCACACCTAAACGTCAAGTTTTTTTCTGCATTTCATTTGACATTTCTCAATTTCAGACTAACTCAATTTGAACCATGGAAAGATACACAATCGGGCAACGCGTTAAAGTTATTCAGGCTTATTATAAAAATGGGCGTTCAAATCAAAATGCATATCGTGCACTTCGTGAATTTTTTTGGTCAATTTAATCGTCCAAATGTGCGTACAATTGGAAAAATCGGGTCTGTAGGAGATGTGAAAACACCAGTGCATGCTCGTACTTCAGAAAATATTGCTGCTGTTCGCGATAGTGTGGCTGAAGAGCCGTCCACCTCAACTCGTCGTCGTGCCCAACAATTGCACCTCTCACGCTCGTCGTTGATGAACATTATGCATAAAGACTTGCATTTACACGCTTACAAGGTGCAATTGACTCAAGAACTAAAGCCTCTTGACCATTCCAAACGTCGTCAATAGTCAGAATGGTGGCAAGAAATGGCAACAGTTAATGATAAATTTTCGAAGAAAATCATCTTCAGTGATGAGGCACATTTTTACCTCAGTGGATTCGTCAATAAGCAGAATTGCCACATTTGGGCGAATGATAATCCAAGTGTGATTGTCGAAAAACCAATGCACCCACAAATAGTGACTGTTTGGTGCTGTTTATGGGCCGGCAGCATTATCGGCCGTATTTTTTCCAAAATGAGGCCGGTCAGTCAGTTACTGTGAATGGTGTTCGCTATCGTGAGATGATAGCGAACTTTTTATGGCCCGAATTGGAAGATATGGATGTGCACGATATGTGGTTTCAACGGGACGGTGCCACTTGCCACACAGCTAACGAAACAATGGCTCTTTTGCGCGACAAATTCAATGGCCGTGTTATCTCACGTGGTGGCGATGTCAATTGGCCACCAAGATCATGTGATTTGACACCGTTGGACTTTTTTCTTTGGGGTTATTTGAAAGGAAAGGTGTACGTCGATAAGCCAGCAACAATTCAAGAGCTAAAGGATGAGATAATTCGGCACATTAACGGCATAGAACCTCAATTATGCCTTACCGTCACCGAAAATTTGGACCATTGGATGGAGGTGTGCCGCCGTGGTCGCTGCGGCCATTTGGCCGATATTTTGTTCTATACATAATTGAACCATACCATATTATCATGATAGAAAGAAATGACAATAATTTCCTGAATAATTTGTGTTTTATTAAAAATCAACGTCGGCTCTTGACCACCCTTTATTTACAAATTTCATTGTTGGTGCCTTTTTAATTTTTTTTTGTAATTACAAAAATATTCTATGAAAGATGTTCAATATTACAAACATAATTTTGTTATTTTACTCTGTGTATGTATGCTATTGTTAAATCAAAACCCCTAAATGAATATTAACGACCTCTTAAAATTTCTGTATATTTAAATAGCGATCACGGCGTACAGATTCAAGATAAATTGCTTATTTTTATCCAGAAATGTTTGAATAAGTTCTGAGTAAAAATGTGGAGAGACCTCGAAATTTTCCATACAAAATGCCACAATTTAGTGATTTGCTTTAGAGTGCCGAGCTTTTTCATTAAAATAGACAGATATTTCAAGAGGTAATAAAGTAAAAACTTTGCAAAACCTTTTGGGAGTTTTGTATATCTGATGGTATAATTGTATTGGAACCACCACTGAGCAACATTTACCACTTTGTTGTTTGAATTTTCTAGTGAATTTACTCTTGTGAAAAGTACTGTTCATGGGTGTTTGAATAAAGTGGATGAAATGCATGATTGTATTGCTCTGCTCGTACTGCATGAACAACTACATACATTGTATGTGTGTGTAATGTACAAATATGTACATCACGTAATGTTACTTTGTTTGGCATATCATCATCATTCATTTTCATTTCATTCATAATGTTTATGCTTTTTAATCGTAATTGTTATTTGTATAAGGTGTTAATTGAAGTTGTTGTTTTTATATTTAAAAGTTAATATTGGTTTTTTTGTTTGTGTAATTATATGCATAAAAGTTATGATGATAGAAAAATTCCCACGACATTATTATTTACACTAATAGAAAAAAGTTTGTAAAAATGTTTGCTCAAGTTATTAAAAAACTGCTAAAATCAGCAGAAACTGTTTGCTTTGACAAAATGTCTTTTTATATTTTAGTTAATTGGAAATGACGATTTGCCCTGCAGAAATCAGCAAAAAAAAAAAAGTACAAAGTGGGGCAATAAGTATCACCCTATTGGAAAGTGCTGAAATTTTCGAAAATGGCATCGTATGTCTGTCTGGTTTTGACATTCGTGAAGTGGAAACGTATAAAATTTAGTGAATAACAGTGAATTGTTATTCACCTAAGCCGTACGATTTTGAAACTCAACGATAAAGTGGACAATTTTCCTGCAAAATTCCTAATTAGCGACGAGGCTCATTTTTAACTCAGCGGCCACGTTAATAATCAAAATTCTCGGTTCTGGGGGATGTAAAATTTTTCCTAGAAATAGTTCACCAGTTTCTAAAAATTTTTTATTTTTTGTTTTTAATTGCCGGAACTAATTTTTAGAAAACACGTCTTAAAAATTAGAAAGTGTTAGACTTAAAAACTGAATTTAGAAATGACTTTTCAAAATTATTTTAATTTTACTACTCGCGAAAAAAAAATGAAAACACATTTAGTTTAAGTATTTTTTCATATTAAGTTAGACAGATTTTTTGAACAAAATATAAATAAATTTTGTTCTAATTTTTCTTTTTTTTTTTTTAAATAAACTTAGTTTTATTCTTAAAACTAAGATGTTTTTCTAAAAAATTGATTTTTTTTTCTTTCCTAAAATCAAGAAATATTAATTAGGAAATATATGAACTATTTCTGAGTATATAAACAATTTCGTTTTTACCCAAACATAGGAATTTTTATTCTATTTAAAAAAATTGTTTTCAGTTTTAATAAAATTTTATTTAAATTGAGAAAAAATTTTAAACTATTTTAAAGGAAATTTTGGATAAATTTTTAGTTTAGATGATAATTTTTGCCCACCGTACAACTAGTAAACCCAGCGAAAAAAGCTTCATCATAACATATTGATGAAACTTTTCATAAATCGTTTGTCATCAATTTTTCATCACATTTATGAAGTTTTCATAAATATGACGAAACGGTTTAATTTAAAGGGCCGATGTTGAATGTGAACCACACCTAAACGTCAAGTTTTTTTTCTGCATTTCATTTGACATTTCTCAATTTCAGACTAACTCAATTTGAACCATGGAAAGATACACAATCGAGCAACGCGTTAAAGTTATTCAGGCTTATTATGAAAATGGGCGTTTAAATCAAAATACATTTCGTGCACTTCGTGATTTTTTTTGGTCAGCATAATCGACCAAAAGTGTTTACAATCGGGAGAATTGTGGGCAAATTTCAGCAAACCGGGTCTGTGAAAACACTTGTGCATGCTCACCCAGTTCGTTCTGCGGAAAACATTGCTGTTGTTCGCGATAGTGTGTCATGAGGTCGGCCAAGCATTTACCGTGAATGGTGTTCGCTATCGCGAGATGATAACGAACTAATTGTGGCCAAGAATTGAGGATATGACCCTGGATGATATGTGGTTTTAACAGGACGGTGCCACTTGCCACACAGCATACATAGCATACACGGTGCCACTTGCCACAGCATACATAATTGAACCATACCATATTATCATAATAAAAAGAAATGACAATAATTTCCTTAATAATTTGTGTTTTATTCAAAATCAACATCGGCCCTTAAAATTTAACCACCCTTTATATTAAAGTGCCTATACAAATTTATGACAGTTTTTTAGAAGTGGTTTTTATTTTTATTTACATAAATAATTAAAAAAAAAACAAATTAAAATTAAAAAAGCTTCATCATATTGATGAAACTACTTCATAAGTATGTCAAAACTTTTAATATTTTTATTTTTTTTTTTTTGTAAATATGAAGAAACATTTCATCAATTTGCATTAATATGAAACAGCTTCATCATATATGAAGTATAAAGAAAAACTTGATAAATATAGTGAATCCGCTACCCTCCCTGAGTGTAATTCTTCACCACCCTATATCAGCAATTTTATTTTCTTTTTTTTTTTTTCAATCAAAAATTATGTAAAAGTTGTTAACATTGCATGTTATGGTTTGTGATAGTTTAGCACACACTTAAATACAGGATGTCAATTTATACACACTCCGTTTTGGTTGTCATTAAAAATGCAACCCTGTCAGTCAAACAATAATTGTGTTTGTACAGTACAAAATGCAGTAGAATATTTAACGAACTAAAATGCAGCAATAGTTTATTGTGTGTCTAGCAGTTAAAATAATTTAAAAATACATTAAAAAACCCGCGTAATTTTCTCATAATAAAAATAAAATTTTAAATAATGTCGAATGTTTAAGTTAAATCTTTATTAGCCACCCGTATTTGTATGTATTCCATGATTAATTTACTGTTTTGTAAATTCACTGAATGACATTTGTTTAAAAGCCTATTTAACTATTTGATCCCCCTGATAATCTGTAAATTTAAGGTCACATTACTTTAGAATACAATGCATTCAATTGCATTTAACATAGTTTTTTTCTGTTTGTTTTTTCTGCTTTTGTTTTTGGTCAATTTAACATAAATTTACTTTAATAAACACGCTCCAATAACTTTTTAATGTGTGATATTGTAATATGTAGTTCATTGTAACTTGTTTTTTTTCTTTTTTTTTTTGTATTTTTGGTTTGTTACACATGTGCATTACCTGTGTACTAAATATACGTGTTTTGTTTTATTTCCATTCAAAGTTTAATTCCTCTTTACTATAAAGTCCAAGGTCAAGGTGATGTTCAGGGGGAAATTTTGTATTTATTGTTATACAAAAATTGTTTATTCTGTTAATTGTGATTCATTTTGTATTTGTAAAATTAAAATATTTCAAACTGCACTTTATGAAGTCATCACAAGAAAAAAAAAAGCTTACATCATTAGATGTCAATGTTTCAGTTATAGGAATAAATACAGGTCGGTTGAAAAGTTCCTGCGCTCACCAAGAGATGGCACTGCTAGCTCCAAACTTTTTTTTTCTCAAGTTGCTATAACTGTCCTGAGAACACATGCAAAGTTGCAAGTCATTCTGTCAATTCTTTCTTTGTTTACAAGCCATTTGAAGTTGACGTGTCATTGATTTTTTTAATATGGAAAAAATTGAATATCGTGCAGTCATTAGATTCTTTGTTTTGAAGGATTTAAAAGCAAAGGAAATTTATGAACAATTGTTAGAAGTGTATAGGGAGTCCTCACCTTCAAAACGCACCGTTGAATTTTGGGCTGGTGAATTTAAACGTGGTCGTACCAGCCTTAAAGACGATCCACGCGAAGGACGACCAAAAACTGCAACTACAGCAGAAATCATTGAGCAGGTACATACTATGGTTAGTGAAGATCCAAGTTTGACTAAGCGTGAAATTGCTAATGCCATAGGCATCTCAGACGAACATGTACTCCATATTTTACATGAAGAATTACGTATGAAAAAACTGTTTGGAAAGTTAGTGCCGCACACATTAACAATTCAACAAAAGCTGGATCGAAAACAAATTTCTCAGCGTAATTTGGAGCGTTTTAAGCCGAATAAAAGCGACTTCTTGCGTCGTTTTATAACTATGGATAAGACTTGGATATACCACCAAGATCCGAAATTAAAACAAGAACGTTTACAGTGGACTGAAGCTGGTTGTTCAGCTCCAAAGCAGGTGAAGTCACAGCGATCAGCAAAAAAAGTTATGGCATCAGGTTTTTGGGATGCAAAAGGAATTTTGTTGATTGATTATCTTTAGAAAGGTAAAACAATCAACTCTGAATATTATTGCAGCCTTTTGGATCAGCTAGATGAAAAAATTCGTGAGAAAAGACCTGGTTTAAAAAAGAAAAAAATCATTTTTCATCAAGACAATGCACCTGCTCACAAAAGTGTTCTGACGATGGCTAAATTCAAAGAATAAAAGTACGAATTGCTTGAACATCCACCGTATTCACCAGATTTGGCTCCCAGTGACTACTATCTCTTTAGAAATCTCAAACAATTCATTCGTGGAAAGCATTTTTCGTCGAATGAAGAGGCCATAGCAGCCGTAGACGGTTATTTTGCAAAGCTTCCGGAAAACCATTATAAGGATGGGATAAAATTATTGGAAGATCATTGGAACAAGTGTATTGAACTTCTAGGAGATTATATTGAATAAAAAAATATATTTCGTAACAAAAACAGTATTCTTTCATTTCGAGCGCAGGAACTTTTCAACCAACCTGTAAAGTCATATTTTATTTGATGTATAATTATTTATTGATTATTGCCAGCATTTTATCGTTGCATAATTATCATATTTTTTTCAAAGTCAGAATTTTTGTTACCACAGTATGCTTACAACCAATTATGTTATAAAATAGAAGGTGTCAATCATAAAATTGTAAAATATTTACTAAGTAATGATGGTAGCGACCATTTTAATGGTGAAAAACCCAATAACTTATTTGTGACAACCATACCCGATTGCAGCAAGCTTAGTATAGTAGCAGTGATCATATTGCAACCATGTTTTTTCTCTACGTGATGAATTGACGTTTGAGAAACATGTGTTTTTTAAATCAATCGGTTGACAAATGTCAAAGTTATTACCATTTCAGTTCAATTCAGATATGACTTTTTTATGGGAGATAGGTCTGACTATGGACCGATTGTAACCAATTTTTTATAGAGTTCGGCCAAGACAAGCTCACGTACCAAATTTTATTTAAGGTTTTCATGGAAAGAACGAGGTGCGGACCTCGTTCAGTAAATTATTTCGAGTCGATAGGTATTACTACGTATGTAGAAATTTTTCATTACCATACAAATTAGAATTCAAAAATGGAATGGATGGGGGAACGAATGGAATTGAAACACTAAACACAGGCAACGAAATGGTTGGGAACGGTAACGAGAACGAAAGGAATAAAAACACAAATGCAAAGCAAATAAAATCATTAACACCAACTCATTAAACCGCATACCACAGAGTGGTGCAAGGCAGATGGGCATGCTATTTTCCCATAATTTTTACCTGTAGAAAGATGAACAACCCACCTAATTATAATGAAATGACAATTCATTACGAACTCCCTTGCATTCATTAAACAATTAGTATCTAATGTCAACAATTATACATTTGCCATTCTTTGTTGTTTTTTTTTTTTCATTTCACCCAATAGCACCATTGAATGTTCATAAATATTTGATAATGTTTCTAAGCAATTTTGCAGCAGTATTGTTACATTTTATACTTTGAATGTTATATTTTACTTTCTTTTGTGCACCCCATTTTTTTTTTTTTTGGATATTTTTTGTTGTACCATTAACACATAAAATTCAAATGCATTTGTCATTGATACAGACAAGTTTTGCTATACAAGTTTAAAATGATACAACTATGTACCCAATATACATACCATATAGCAATAAAACTGCAATACAACTTGAGCATAAGCTCATATAAATAGTGTGTTTTAAGCTTTTCTTAATTTCGTTTATTATAATGTTTATAAAATTTGAATTTACAAGCAGTATTTAACAATGCTTGAGAAAAGATTATTATACATAACTTTTTCTCAAGTATGCTTAAAAACAACATATAACAACGCAATATGACGATTGAAATAGAAATATTTTTTAATACATTCAGTCTTGTTGTCTTTGTTTTACGCTTATAATGCATACAACAAGTACCGTTCCTTTTTTTAAATTTGTCAAACGTGTTTTGCGTGTACATTTAGTTGTAAATTTTATATAGTGAATGCGCATATTAAATTTAATTATTTTTATTTATGGCTAAAATTAATTATGATTATTTATATTTAAAATGAATTATTATTTTTTACATTTAAAATGAGTTATTATTATTTATTTTTAAAATTAAAATAAAAAATAAATTAAATTAAAGATAATAATTATGATTTCTCTTTTTCAACTATTAATAATATATTATTTTTGTAAGCTTATTCTACAATTGCAAGAATAAGCTTATAGCAATCATATACACATAATATTTTCACGAGGGTTCCGTTTTAATTTTTCTACAATTGTTACGATAGCCTTTTTCAATATATTCTCAAGTCTTTTTCAAGCTTAAGGCTTGTGTTTGTAAGCTTATAATAATATTTTTCTCAAGTCATTTGGTATGTTGGGACGTGTTTTGTGTTTTCATTTGGTTGTAAATTTTATAAAGTGAACGTGCCATTGCATATTAAATTTAATTATTTTTATAATAATTTTTATTTATGGTTAAAATAAATTATTATTATTTATATATAAAATGAATAATAATTTTTTATATTTAAAATGAATTATTATTATATATATATATTTAAAATTAAAATAAAAAAAATGAAATTAAAGAAAATAATTGTGATTTCTCTTTTTCAACACTTAATAAATTTGTGAAGCTTATTCTACAATTATCTAAAACAGCTTATAAATATATTGAGTCAAATAAGCTTTTCTATACGGAAGTTAATACAATATTATTTTTGTAAGCTTATTCTACAATTGCAAGAATAAGCTTATAGTAATCATACAAACATAATATTTTCACGAGGGTTCCGTTTTGATTTTTCTACAATTGTTACGATAGCCTTTTTCAATATATTCTCAAGTCTTTTTCAAGCTTAAGGATTGTGTTTGTAAGCTTATACGAATATTTTTCTCAAGTCATTTGGTATGTTGGGGTACTAAACCTCATACACATCTATGATACTATGTATGCATAAATATTTGATTACACACTAAACTAAACTGAACTGAACTGACTTGACTAACTATACGATACAACATAATGCAATTCAACTATTCGTAAGTGCTCTACTTTAAATTGTTCCATGGCAAAATACAAAAAAATCATAAATATATAAATAAAAGGAAAATTCGTAGAAAACTAAAATAGAAACCATAACAAAAATGTGGGGAAAACTTTACAATTGTGGCCTGGTGTACGTACAACAACAACACGATATATCTCTATGTTTATGAAGAGGGGATACGGATACAGGTTTCCTTTCTTTCCTGTGCAGTATAATAATAAAAAAAATACACAACAATTTCCTTCTTGTTGTTTTTCCATAAAACCAAATCATAAAAAGAAATGTATGCTCAAATGAAATATATAGATCTCTTCGATGTATACTACACTCACAAAAAAAAATAAAAATTTTACTGTTATTACGGGAAATTTTACTTATTTAAGCTCAGCGGTATTTTTTGCTAATCTTAGCAACACATGTCTGCTGACATGTAGTACAATGAAATAAGTAGGAAAAATTAGTAGCCGCTATTTAATTTTAGTAAACTTTTTGTAAAGTGGAAATTAAAATCGGTTTGCTAAAATCAGCAAAAAAATATTACTAAATATTATTAAAATTAGTACAAAGTTTTAAATTTGTTTTTTTATCGGGCATCAACATTTTTTTATTTTATTTATTTTTTGTTTTTTAAATATTTTAGAGAAATTAAAAAAAAACAAAGGCTTATAGCCTGTTCTAGTCAAAAGAAAACTGATTTGGGTTTCCTTAACTCTATTTCTATGCGAACGATGACTCGAACGACAAGTCGAATGAAAACGTAACTGTTTTCATACAAAATTTAGTTTCTCTATTTAGAACAGCGCGAACGCAAATGTCAAAATCAAAATCAAACAAATTTTCTGCAGATGAGGAAAATTTGACCAGAAAACTAAACTCCGTTTTACCCCCTATTACGCTGTTGCTGAGTGGTAAAAGGTAAGTGTATGTTGTTTGTGGCTTACGTTTGCCCCAAGCAGCTCACAGGACTGTAGCAGTGACCGCACCGAACAGACAACAGCAATAGGCAACAGAAAAGCTTTCCGATTAACAATCTCACCCACAACCAATCGATAACAAAAAATTTTACAAATAAACACATTCTTAAATAAAAATTGATTTCTTTATTGTTATTTTTTATTTCATTTGTCATATACAGCTGATCACTGTTAAACAGGGTTGTTTTTATCTTTAAGCAGTTTAGTAGTATTTTTGGTACTTTTAAAGAAAATTGGCATAGCTGTGATTTATAAATGCGTAAGAAACAAAAATTGACACACGTAAGCCAAGTCGATCGAAGGCTTTCGAAATAGAGAAACTCAAATTGATTCGAATTCGAGTGATTTGCTTTCGTTGGAAATCGAGGAACAGGCTATTAAAAATTGTAAAAATATAAACGAATTTATCATTTTGTTTTAATTTGCTAATTTCTGTTTTGAAAAATATTTTAAGTCAATTTTTTTTTTACTTTAAGGAAAAATTTTAATTTAATTTTTAGAATTAAAAAAACTTTTTAGTGCTGTTTTAAGTGGATGTTCTATTTTTAGACATGAGTCGATATCTTCAAATCCGATCCTTTTTTTTAATCTATGTAACATTTCTAGGCAATTTAAGTTTGTAGGTGGAAGTTTTATTTAATAGAAATACCATTTCCTTCAATATCCACTTTTTTTAAAATAGTAATTTTTTTTTGCTAATTTTAGCAAAACGGTTTTCAAAAATTTTTTAAATGATTTCCGAAATAAGCAAAAAAAAAATTGTAAATATTTTGTAAAAATTCTGTAATTTATAAAATATTAATAGCAAAATTACAAAATAATAATTTGTTTACTTAAAATCAGTACAAAAATAGTAAAGTGGGATTGAAAACCGTTTACAAATTTTTTAACTAACTTTTTTTTCTGAGTTTAGTGAGTGTTGTATATTTCTTTGTAGAATTTCCACTCTCTTCAATTCAGCCATAATCATTATTGTTGGCATTGTCTGCTTATGGTTCACATGGATAGTGGATAGATACGAGTAGTTAGTAGATTTTAAACAAAAATCAGAGCTTGAAAAGAAATTGTTGCAAAAATTTAACATTTTTAAAAAATGCCGCCCAACGTGAGAGGTTTAAAGTACCAAACAAATGTTTGTTTGCGATTTGAAAGTGGCGCCTATCGTAAGGGACAACGCTAGATTGGCCTAATGTAAAAAGACCTCTGGAGTATCAATACAAAATATTTTTTGCACAAAGCCGGTAATAACTATGGACCAATTACGTAATTAAGTATTTAAATTTAGGTAAAATTAAATTATTTTAATGTCAAATATCTGCAGTGCTGCCAGTTTTTTTAAGGCCTTAACGCCAATTATCGATTTTTTATCACCGAAAATTTCCAAATTGTTATTTTCTGGTCCCCAAAAATCCCCGAAATTTGGATTCTTAAAAAATCATTTAATTAGAACTTATAACAAATTAAAGATTACACTCCGAAAAAGACATGAACTAAAAATTAATCCAAAATTTCCTTAAAAATAGTTTAAACATTTTTCTCTATTTAAGTCAAATATTATTAAAATTTAGAAAAATTTCTTTAAAAAGAATTAAATATTCCTATTTTTGGGTAAAAACGAAATAGTTTATATATTTAGAAATCTTCTTTCTTAACTTATATTTCTTAATTTTAGGGAAGAAATAAAAATTCATCAATTTCTAAAAATAAGAATCTTAAGAAATTTAAATACTTAAATGTAATAAAACTAGGTTTAGTTAAAAAAAAATTGTAACATATGTTATTTACTCCCATTAAGTTCAAAAAATGTCTCTAAATTAAAATGAAAAAGTACTCGAACTTAATGCGTGTTCATTATTATGTCAATCTATGTAAAGCCATTTCCACTTTATAATTTTTTAGAATTGTTTTCTAAAAACTAGTTTAGACAATTAAAAACAAAAAGTAATATATTTGTTCGTATGTTCAAATAAAAATTTATTTGGTTTTAGAAACTGATTAACTATTTCTAGGGAAAATTTTCATGCAACTTAGTTCAGATAAATTTAAAAATATTAAAAAATTATTTTTTTTAAGTAAAAGTTTTCTAATTTTTGGGAAATAAAAAACTTGGGTATAGGATTTTTTTTCCTAAAAATTTTTTCAGATAAATTAAACAAAACTTGAGTAAATTTTTCTTAAATCGAGGAAAAATTTAGTTGCTGTTTAAAAACGTTTAACGAACTAGTTAATTTTCCTAATTTTAAGGAAAAAATATTATTAAAGGAAACAAATTAAAGTATCCATTAAAAAAAAATTGTCACACATGATAGTAATTTTTGGTTCGTGATCGTGGGTGAGTCAAAAATCGCTTCAGTTCCCATCTTTAATTTTAACAGTCTGAAATATTAAACTTAAAGTAGCTTAAAATATATTCTAAAATTTTGTTAGCAAAAGGTAAAAAATTTGGAATTTGCGCTTTTATATAATAATTTTGTTTGCTGACTACAACACAAAATATTGCAGGCCCAATTTATACATTACGGCTTAATGGCTTTCCTATAATTGACGTTGCGCATATTAAACTTTATCGAAGGCACTAAAAATATTTTTTTTTTCACTTAATAATAAAAAGTAACAATTTGTATAAGTCAATTACAGTTTAAGCTAAAAATGTCATAAAATAAACTTATGGCCTTTTTCCATCTAAAAGGCTTTTTACACTGAACATGTTTGTGAAACGCATGGAAGATGTTGAAAACGTGAAACAAGTGTTTACATTGGCAACATCTTTCATCTGTTATTTATTCAGCTGTCAAAAAAAAAATAAAAGAAAAAGAGGCATAATTTTTGTTAAAAAGTAAAAATTGATAGAGAAAGCATAAATCATTGGAGTTGTTGCTGTTGCTTTGCAAGAATAAACCCGAATTTTAATGCAGTACATTGAAATATTAAAGGTCATTTTGGAAGAAGATGACGATGAAGAAGAATTTTTGGTAGACATAAGAATGAAATTCTTACATGTGCCGCTTATTTTCCTTTGTTGAATAATTTTTTTTTGTTTATTTTTTGCAATGCCAGTTTGCTAGTGATGCCACAGAGAAAATCGATTTTTTTTAATTTTTTTAGTTATGACATTTAAAATAACGAAAGATGTAAGATGCAACAAAATGAGAAAGGATCATCTTTTGTAGATGTAGGAAGATGTAGAATTTTTGACCTGTATAATTCTTATGGGAAGATGTTAACATCTTTGCAAATTTATGAAAGATGTAAAATGTAGCTTAGTGGAAAAAGGCTATTATGCTGAATTATGTCGGAGAAGATTGATGAGAAATTCAAATCCGGTGAAAATTTGAAGTCCTGTCTCCAAAATATGGACCTACAATGATGCCATACGGCATCACTGGCCGGGAATGGGTTAATATATATATATATAACCACAAAAAATGTTATGTACTAATGTTTATAATTTAAATAGATTTAGGACCAAAATCATCTGATTCATCAGCTTGAGAAATTTTGTTGTATATGGTGTTTCTATTAAAAAGTTTAATCATTTCAGTAGATGGACAGATATTTGTTTATACTGAGGCCAAAAATTCTTATTTCCGTTTTTTTTTAAGTTTGTGTGAAATATGAGATAGTGTAACTTAAAACTATTCACTCATAGAGTTGCAAAAGTATTGAACATTTGGAAATTGAGAACCTACTCAAAACTTAAAAGTACAAAACTCAATCAACGTAATTTGGTCTGAAAAACATTATAAAAATATAATCGTTTTTGGTATGAAAATACAACGCTGTTAGTACACTCAGAATATTATGTAGTTTACTGTTTGTAGTTTAATAAAACAAGTTTTCCGTTCCATTTAAAAATAAAGGAACATATATTTTTTTTTTTTATTTAGTAGAGCGCCCCGGTAGGCTAGTTGGTAGCGTGCTAGCTTTTTAGTGCGGGGGTCGTGGGTTCAATTCCCACCAGAGGCTATGGTCTGTTTTCGCTACAACGAGCCGATGGCCTTTACTGATAGTGCTAGGTTAGGGTTTTAACATATAATTTGTAATTATATGATTAATATAAATAAAATAAAATAAAAAAAAAAAACTTTTTTAATACATTTATTCGAAATAATTTACTATCATTTACCGATTTTTTTCAGTTTCATTTAATTTTTTCATTTGTTTGAAATTTAATAAAATTTTACCCATAAAACGGAAATTTGTGGTTTATTCGGACATAAATACAGTTGTTTTAAATTTTTCTTTTGTTTGCTGTCTCTGTTTCAAAAAAAAAAAATATATTCAAAAAATTCCAATTTGTTTTTTATATAAATTGGTTGCTTATATACGAAATTATGTCAATTCAAATTACATGAACTTCATAAACACACATACACGCAGAAACACATTCACACAAAAAATGTCTATAGCCATGCATACATAATTTTTGTAGACTGAAAAAAAAACCAAACAAAAAATACAAAAACAGAAACAGAAACAATTTCAAATAAATGATAAAATCATTTATTTTTTAAGAAATTGGTAGGTAAAATTTTAACATTTATTTTTACTAATTAATCAATTGTTTCTTACGGATGTGTCAGTTGTTTAAGCAATAACAAAAGTCATTTGGTTTAAATAAAAATTAAGTAGACCTGTTTTATTTCATTTCTTGTAAATGACATTATCTGTTATTTTAACTTACAAACTATTTCAAGTGTAGTTTGTATGGAAAAGTATTGCGTAGTATGGAGTTATGCACATTTTACAACTCTACACTGTTACCATTTATAATGAAATATTAACTGGGATGAAAAAATAATCAAAATTAAAAGAGTTATTGCGGGAAATGATAAATCTGTGATAGCTGAATGAGTAACATGTCACAATACTGGTGTAAAATATAATTCAGTGTCTAAAAAAGTGGTAAAAGCTGTAAAATACTGAACTGATTTAAACAGAACCCACTTTGTGACTGCAGAAATAATGACATAACACTAATCTAGTTCAAAAAGAAGTGATTACTCATCTGTTTAGATAGTGACATATAAATGCATTAATTCAAAATGAATCCAATGTGCATGATGAAGTGTCAATGACAATGGCAAATCAATCTGCCCGCGTCTGACTAATAGGTATCACAAAACTTAAGAGTTAATGAAAAACAACTTAGGGGGGATTTTATCTCTAAAAACTCAAAATTTGTTATTGAAAATTTCGACCGACGACTCTTTTCTCTTAACATTGTTAAAATTTTATTACAAAATATTTTAAATTAAAATATATAAAAATTATTTTTCGATTAACTCCATTATAGACACTGTTTCAATAAAAAGAATAATTGAAAATGGTTATCTGTTTGAAAATTTCTTAAATAAAATTTAAATGAAAATCCTAATTGTTACTATAATACTGACTCTTAGACTTAATTTGTTTGAATTATATGAACATTAGTTTGTGTGATTAATTTATAACCATTTTTAAGGAATAATTTGGTATTGAATAAAGTGGACTGCGGTGCAGGAGCGGGGGTCTTTGGACCCAACACGAGGATATCGGAGTCAATGGGCAAGTGGCCAACGGTATTCCAAGCTGAATATGGGATTCGAGTCAAATTTAATTCATTTAAAAAAAGTGAATTATAAAAGTGATTCTGTATCCCCTTATTCATAATAAAAAGTTAGCATCCACTTATGTTTTTTAGCCGTAGAAAATCTGATACTGACTTAAATATTTTTTAAATCTAAAAATTTTTCTGAATCAAATTAATTTTCAGCGGGAGGAGAACAACTAAAACTTCAGAACTTCTATTGGGCAATTTGGTGGAAATCTATTGGATTTATCTGTTGAAAAATCCAGAATATTTTTGAAAGAAATATTTTTGAACATAAACCAAAAACGATCGAATTTAATGATAACATCGTGAACTCAAAAAAAATTCAAGAAGACTTAACGCTTTTGATTTTTGAAATGTTAATTTTTAATTTGTGGGGCTGGGGCAGACTTGCCTCCACAGACCTGGGGTTAAACCCCACCCATAATTTGAAAATTTTGAATTAATTTTTTGTTCAATTATATAGCAAACAATTTTTTGTTCTTCAATTCTGTTTAAATTTGAAAAATACTCACAATCTGTGATGGTTTTTTTTTTTTTTTTTTTTTTTTGAGAAAATAGTTAAATATAAAAAATTGTAAAAACTTTTGTAATAAACATTGCAGGTAAATTCTGTGACTGGACCTTATGTAATTTTTTGCAAAAACATGTTCTTAATATAAGACACGCGGAAAAAATATCGACAGGTTACATGCTAACGAATTTTAATTTGCTCTTTGACGTACTTCACTTGCATTAGTCAAGTGATATGTCACGAAACTCATTCATTCCCCACAAGTTCTGCAACATAACACATTGTGATTGATATATAACCAGTTTTTTATTATTATTTTGCACTAGTTCTGATACACATCACGTAGTGTCTAACTTGAGACTAGTTATGTGTGAGATAATTCGATCCTGTTCTGTTGCGCATTCACTTACACTAATGCAATGATATGATACCCTTAACAAGGTCAGCAATATGTCGCAAGTAGCTTAAAAGGTAGAAATTGCCACCTCCTATGACAAGCACATGTTAAAGTTACCGGTTACTTTCATATAATAATACCAACTCGAGGACCGGTTTCTGCCACAAAGTTCCGGTCACGTGACTAACTCTGTGACTGGTCCATTTCCCATAGGGTGTTAATATTTTATCCCCCCAAGAATCCCCTTAAATTTTAAAGTCATCTCCAAACAGAAATTTGTATCCCTCTTCACAAAATAAAATCCCCAATTTGAGGATAAATCCCCTAAACTGACAACAGGATAAATTTTCACTTCTAATTCATTCAGTTTAGTTTTTTTTTTTTTTTTTTTGAATGAAAATGACACCCATCTTTAGACATTTGATATATATTGTTACGATTTTACCCTTTATAAAATCGTTGATTTATTTTCCTTTTAAATAAATCGAGCTCTATCTAATAAAAAATAAACACAGTTGAAAATTATTTATAGCACTATTTATTTATAACAGACACTAATATTACAGAAAAACACTTTATAACTTTTATTTAAAATTGTCTTGCTGCATCACCAAGTACCCGTATTTATATGAGTAGTCAGGTATTCTAGTTCCCAGCAAAAACATGGTATCGACTACTTACCAGCCTAATTACACGCGTAGTTACTTTTGTTCGCGATGCCCAAAAAGTAATGAGTACTCATTATTTTTTGACTGTTCGTAAGCGAGAGGGTAATAATCACCCATTACTTTGTGTTTTTTTGTAAGCGAGAAGGTAATGACCACTCATTACTTTTGGGGTCATCGCGAACAAAAGTAATTACGCGTGTAAATAGGCTGGTAAGTAGTTGATACAATGATTTTGCTGGGTTATTTCCAGCTATTACTACACAAGATTCTTCAAATAATGTCAAATAATTTACTATTTCGCGTGATGAAATTTCTAGTAAAAGAAATTTCTGTAACAATATGTTTTTTTTTTTAAAGAATTCAATCTTTAGCTACACTGATTATCCACAACAACAGAAATATAAATCGTAGTTGTTATAGCATTGAAGCCAACGTTGCCATTTGTTTTCCATTTAATTTTGTATGCACTTTTTTCCAGTGTTCTGTTTTGTTTTGTTTTTCGAAACTTTATAGCACAATAGTTATGATGACGATGTTGTTGCTTGTACTATCAGTAAGTAGTTGTACGTACATACATACCCCAACATACCAAATGACTTGAGAAAAATATTATTATAAGCTTACAAACACAAGCCTTAAGCTTGAAAAAGACTTGAGAATATATTGAAAAAGGCTTTCGTAACAATTGTAGAAAAATCAAAACGGAACCCTCGTGAAAATATTATGTATGTGTGATTACTATAAGCTTATTCTTGCAATTGTAGAATAAGCTTACAAAAATAATATATTATAAATAGTTGAAAAAGAGAAATCATAATTATTTTCTTTAATTTAATTTATTTTTTATTTTAATTTTAAAAATAAATAATAATAACTCATTTTAAATATAAAAAATAATAATTCATTTTAAATATAAATAATAATAATTAAATTTAATATGCAAGCACGTTCACTATATAAAATTTACAACTAAATGTACACGCAAAAAACGTTTGACAAATTAAAAAACAAAGTAATGGCACTTGTTGTATGCATTATAAGCGTAGAACAAAGACAACAAGACTGGAATGTATTAAAAAATATTTATATTTTAATTGTCATATTGCGTTGTGAAATATGTGTATGTTGTTTACAGCATACTTGAGAAAAAGTTATGTATAATAATCTTTTCTCAAGCATTGTTAAATACTGCTTGTGAATTCACATTTTATAAACACTATAATAAGCGAAATTAAGAAAAGCTTAAAACACACTATTAATATAAGCTTATTCTCAAGTTGTATTGCAGTTTGATTGCTATATGGTATATTGGGACGTTGCATTATTACCATTATTGTAAAGCTAAAAGTATTATAAAATATTAATTGAGTTTTTAATGGTCCATATTACAAACGAACTACAACGAATTGACTATTCATTAACCATCCACATTTTCCAACCAAATATTTGCAAAGTTATACAATAATAAATACAACACAAAGTCATAATAATATTGTAACACATCTTTGAATTGCATTGTCTTGGTTGCTTTTTAAAGCATATTGTATGTTTTGTTTTATTTTTTTTTTAATTTTATTTTTTTTTTATATTGTACAATATTTAATTTTCTTTTGTACCAAATTGTATGCGGTTAAGTAGGCATTGTAATCATTTCATTATTATGGTGGGTACGTACTTAATTAGTTTCTTTTTCATTTCTCTTTAAAGCAAAAGATTTTCCATAAATTTTATTCATTAAATACGTTGGATTAAAAATTATATTAATGGATTTGTTGTCTTAACAGAGGAAACTAATTCGACCGATAAGTTCATTGGGTTAGCCTTAAAGGATCCAGAAAAAGTTTAACTTAACAAACATGATTTTTGGAAGGGCTGTACAATTAGAAGCGCTTCTTTCAACTTTAGATTTTTTGTACCTTAACTCAACGCTATCGTAATGGAAGCTGCAACATAATAATGAAAAACTTCATAAATATGGCGAAAAAATTCATAGATTTTCATGGCACTACTAGACTTAAATCGATATGATTTTTAGTTAACCCTAACTTTCAAAAGACACGTGTATAAATTTGACAGCTGTCGGATCATTACTTTGTGAATTAAAGCATTTTGCGTGAAGCAACTTTTATTATTGTGAAAAAAAAAGGAATTTCGCGTGTTTTTTGAAGGGAAAAATACAGTTGAAGCACAAACTTGGCTTGATGACGACTTTCCCGACACTGCCCCAGGAAAATCAACCATCAGGAATTGGTATGCTAAGTTTAGACGTGGTGAAATGAGCACCGAAGACGGTGAACGCAGTAGACGCCTAAAAGAGGTTGTCACGGACGAAAACATTAAAAAAAAATCCACAAAATGATTTCGAATGACCGTAAATTGAAATTGAATGAAATAGCAGGTACTCTAAAGATATCAACTGAACATCATTACATTCACGAATATTTGGGTATGAGAAAGCTCTGTGCAAAGTGGGTGCCGTGCGAGCTCACTTTTGACCAAAAACAACGACGAGTTGATGATTGGGTGCAGTGTTTGGAGATGTTCAAGTGTAATAAACCCGAGTTTTTGCGTCGATATGTGACAATGGATGAAACATGGCTCCATCATTTCACTCCGAAGTCCGATCGACAGTCATCCGAGTGGACTGCACGTGATGAACCAGCACCAAAGCGTGGAAAGACGCAACAGTCGGCTGGCAGGCAAGGTTATGGCGTCTGTATTTTGGGCTGCGCATGGAATAATTTTTGTTGACTACCTCCAAAAAGGAAGGACCATCAACAGCGACTGTTACATAGCGTTATTGGACGATCGCATGAAAACGGCTGCATTTGAAGAAAAAGAAAGTGCTGTTTCACCAAGACAATGCACCGTGTCACAAGTCAGTGAAAACGATGGCGAAAATCCATGAATTGGGCTTCGAATTGCTTCCGCATCCACCGTATTCTCCAGATCTGGCCCCCAGCGACTATTTCCTGTTTTCAGATCTCGAAAAAATGCTCGCTGGGAAGAAATTTTCATCGAATGAAGATGAAGACTACAAAAATGGTATCGAAAAGTTGGAGGGTCGCTTTAATCAGTGTATCACCCTTGAAGGGAACTATGTTGAATAAAAAAAAACGAATTTTGCCAAAAAAATTTGTTTTACTATGGTAGGCCGGGGACTTTTCAATTGACCTGTTATGATGGTTATTTTATAAAAATACAAATTAATAACATATTTGTTTATATTTATGAAACTTTTCCTAAACATTATGAAGAATTAAAAAAAACACAGTATATAAGTTTAATGAAATTTCTCTTTATATTTATGAAAAAGTTTCATCCATATTTATTACCCCTCTAATGATCTTTCTGAAGATATCAATAATATTTCTACTATTTATTTAGCATTGACAACTAACTATGGCAAAGATGTTCAAAATTTAATTTATCGCTTTATCTAGGCGATATATCACAATAAAGGTTGAAAACGAATCAAGAAATCCAGTAATCAAACAGTTTCGGTTTTTATTATTTTATTATTTTAGAAGAATTTCGTAAAATTTAGCGAAATTGACACTAAAGATTATTAAATATCACCGAAATTCAGTCCACTTACTACAAAGTCAGCTGTTATTAATTTAAAAAAAAATTTGTTCACTAGTTTTTTGAGTTAGAGTGATGTTAGTAAAACGTGTCCTGACAGTGTCCTGTGAGTCCTGCAGCAAAAATACTAACATACTGTAGGTAGAAACTCTTAACTTCCTTTTTTATTATCAATAATGCCACAGCGTAAATGTGTTTTTTTTGGCGATATTTTAAATACTCGTCTGTTTTTCAAATTAACGAAATTTTGACTTTACATCCTTTTCGCTTAAAAATGGTTCGTTGAACAACAAAAAAAGGATTTAAAGACGGAATAAGTATTAAATTATGTTTTCTATACATACAATATAATTGCGTGTAATAAAAATTTTTAGTTACTAAAAACTAAAGGGTGTCCCAAGAAGAACGCAATTTTTAAATCTGGCAACATTCGAAGTGTCATTGTTTGACATTTGAACAATTGTTATTGTTTGCTAGTAGAAGGTACGAGGTTAGTAAAAATGGAGCGCTACACGAATGAACAACGCATTCTCATTGTGAAATTGTTTTACCAAAATGGTGAAAGTTTTGCGGCTACAGTTCGCAAATTGCGATCAATTTGGGGTCACAATAATGCTCCAAAAGAGTCAACTGTAAAGAGATCAATGGATAAATTTGCCGAAAATGGGTCTGTTAGTGATGTAAAGACAACAACGCGCCATCGACCAGGTCGATCGACCGAAAATGTCGCAGCTGTACGTGATGATGTCGCTCAAACTCCATCCACCTCAATTCGACACCGAGCTCAGCAAATTGGTGTCTCCAAATCCACTTTGCAGCGAATTTTGACGAAAGATTTGCATCTTCATGCATACAAAGTTCAATTGACTCAGGAACTGAAGCCAGCTGACCATGGACAGCGAAGGGAGTTCGTTAATTGAGTATTGGAGAGACAACATGAAAATGCTGATTTTGCCGATAAAATCATCTTCAGTGACGAGGCCCATTTTCATCTTGATGGCTTCGTCAATAGGCAGAATTGTCGCATTTGGGGTGAGGAAAATCCTCGAGTGATTCACGAGAAGCAAATGCATCCTCAACGTGTCACTGTGTGGTGTGGTTTTTGGGCTGGAGGAATCATTGGACCTTTTTTTTTATGAAAATGAGGCAGGTCAAGCGCAAACAGTCAATGGTGTTCGGTATCGTGAAATGATAACCAGTTTTTTCTTGAATAGAATTGAAGAAATGAATGTGGAGGGCATGTGGTTCCAACAAGACGGCGCCACATGTCATACAGCCAGAGAAACAATTCAATTGCTGCATCAGTCATTTCCCGGTCGTGTTATTTCGCGTTTTGGAGATCAGAATTGGCCGCCTAGATCGTGCGACTTAACACCATTAGATTTTTTTCTTTGGGGTTTTTTGAAGTCGATGGTTTACGCGAATGAGCCGACGACGACTCAAGCCTTAAAAGAGGAAATTGGACGCTGCATTAATGAAATACCGCAGCATTCATGCAAAACGGTCATTGAAAATTTCATTAAAAGATCGCGTGCATGCCAGCAAAGTCGCGGCGGCCATCTGCACGATATATTGTTCCATACATAACCTCATTCTGTTTACTTTACGATATAATAAAGTTTCACGATTTTATTTTAAATATCTGTGTTTTATTTAAAATTTAAAAATTGCGTTCTTCTTGGGACACCCTTTACTTAATATCCCACTCAGAGATTGTCACTAGCTTCCAATTGAATGTGATATAATGCCTCTTGCCCCAAACTTCCTCAAGGCTTGGCCTATGATCAAAGAAATATTAATGACAAATATTCCAATCAAGTAAAAAAGAATAGATAGGATTGGAAGTTTGACTGAGCAAATCGTTGAGAAAAATAAAAAAAAGAGAAGGAGCAAATACGAAGCCTTGCGGCACCCCTGAAACTTTTTGGATCAGATCCCATCTATAACAATCCTTATAATGAGATCTCTGAGAATTTTCGATAAGAATCGAGAGAAGTCAAAAGCAAAAAGCTTTAATACGAGTGCTTTGTACCACACACAATCAAACGCCATGAAAATATCGAGTGAAATCATTTTTGTCTCACCAAATCTGTAAATGGACCGGATCCAATGCTCCGAAAGAAACGCCATCAGGTGTCCCGTAGAACGACTTCTACGAAAGCACTACTGTCGATCATTACGAAGTGAATTGGTCTCAAGATATTCAACAAGATGGTAGTTAACCATGCTCTTCATAACCTTCGAGAGCACAGATCATACTGAAATTTGGCGGTAATTGTCAGGGTTTTTAGCCGCACCCCACTTGCAGATTGGCTGTAAAGTGGCAACTTTCCAACACCAAGGAAAAATACCAGGACGGTACGATGTCCTAAAGAGGTTTGCGATAGCATCGAAGAGCGCTGTTTCAGTACTAGTACCGTCCATCCGAGCCGGTACTGGAGAACTCTTTTAACGGCTCGAACGCTTAAGAATATCTTAAACATATTGGGTATAAAAGTGAATAATGCCGATTTAGACAACAGATGGTATAACTGTCACATATGGTTTGTGTCAATAATAACAAATATGGTATTTTGGAGGGTAAACATCTGTCACTATAATTCAGTATTCGATAGACGCCAAAGTGTAAACAAACATTTTTTTCAATCGCTATAACAATGTCGAATTGTGTGCCTAAAAAAGATGTTTTGCGGGGAAGTCTGATATCCTTCTTTCATTTGAAGAAAACGGCTGCTGAAAGGTATCGATTGTTGGTAGAAGCTTATAGGCCGAAAGAGTTTGAAGATGAGGAATTGGAAGCATTACTCGACGATGATTGTTGTCCAACGCAAGAAGAACTTGCATTATCATTGGGAGTCCCACAACAAGCCATTTTCCTACATTTAAAAGCATTGGGATTCATTCAAAAGCAAGAAAATTGGGTCCCATATGAATTGAAGCTGAAAGGCGTTGGAAATGCTGCCTGAACGCTACAAAAAGAAGTCATTTTTGCATCGTATTGTTACTGGTAATGAAAAATGGATACTTTACGATAACCCCAGGCGCAAAAAGTCATATTTAAAGCCCGGCAAACCAGCCAAATCAAGGCCGAAGCCAAATATCCATGGCGCCAAGGTAATGCTATGTATTTGGTGGAATCAGAAGGGTGTTTTGTATTATGAGCTGTTGAAATCGGGTCAGACGATCACAGGGGACCTGTAGCGAACACAATTGATTCGTTTCAAGGAAGCAATCAACGAAAAACGACCAAACACGAGACCATAATCTTCCATCATGACAACGATCGGCCACGTGATGCAAGACCGGTCAAAAACTATTTGGAAAACAGTGGATGTGAAGTTTTGGCTCACCCGTCTTATAGCCCAGACCTTGCCCCTTCTGACTACCATTTGTTTCGATCGATGTAGAAAGCCCTTACTGGAATACGCTTCACTTTATCAAAAATTGGCTTGATTCATTCTTTAAATCAAAACCGGAGCAGTTCTTTTGTCGCGGCATCCATATGCTACCATAAAAAAGGAAAAAAGTAGTGGCTAATAATGGACAATACTTTTAATAATGCATCAATTCATTTTGTTATTATAATAAATGCATTTTTCAAGCAAAAAAATCGACATTATTAACTTGTATACCCAATAGTATGAAAAGCTTTTTCGATCTCGGGCAGTGATTGTTTTCCGTTAAAAACTAATTTCCAGCGAATAATTCAGCCAGTGGCTGGACATTATCAATCAGGTATATACAAAATTTGTTCAACATTTATATTAGTTGGAATAGAGGAACTGGCGTTATTCGTTTCTTTTTAAACAAATGATCTTCAAGGAGCTGTAAGAATTTTAGCATCTAGATGCTGTACGTGTAGAAGTTTTTTACATCTTAGAACTTTGGCACATTCAGTTCTCGCCTTTTTTCGTAGTAGGTTAGAATTGTCATTCCTTTTTACAAGCCAATTACAAATGCAATTACAAATTATATCTTAATACCCTAACCGAGCACTAGCAACAAAGGATTTTGGCTCGTTGTAGCAAAAACAGACCAGAGTGGGAATCGAACCCACGAACCCCGCACTGATAAGCTAGCACGCTACCACCTAGCCTACCGGGGCGCTCAATTACTGAATGCTTTCTCTCTGAATTTGACTGATTTTTTGCACATCTGGTTAAACTAACAGTTATGTTTGCAACATTAGTATAATTTCTAAAAATCAAAACGGAAATACTTTGAAATATAATAGTTACGGTAATAAACTTTTTTAAGTTTCTCATAAAAATTTCACAATTCTAATATCTTTTTAATTGTGCGCTTAGAATTTGGAAAAAAAACACAAGTGCATAACCCAATTATCAAATCAAAATAAACAACAAAAAAACAACATATATTTCTTACTTGCTTTCTCCCCTTTTTTTCAACTAAAACACGAAAAGATTAGATAAAAATTTTACAAGATTACCTTCGAAACCAAAAACTAACAAAAAACATTACCTTTCCAGCTACGCAGTATTTTTAGAGTATGATTAAAACAATCCAAATATAGGTCATTTGAATTCAACTTCAACACAAATGTGATAGATATTTCCCCATTTAAACACGAAGAATGAAGATGGAAATGATCACTTACTGTTTGTATTGTATAGAAAATCAGCAAGGTAGCACACACACACACACACACACACACTGAACAACAACAGCAATATCATTGCAAACAAGTCAACCACCAACCACTTAAGTAAAAATTTATGATCCCCCCCTATCATGAAATCAGAGTACCGTGTACAAAAACAAAGTAAAAGAAAAAGTTTATTTATAAATGAGTTTTTAGATGTTACAACTATTTACTGACTGAATGTCAGAGAAGATATGTTAGCTTTGCAAGGGCTTTAAAGAATGAAATATTTTTAAGAATTTTTAATAAAAAAATTTTATTATGACGAAATATTTGCAAAGTTACCAGGTCAATCTGGTAACAAAATATTCACAACTAATTACGTTGGGCGCCATTTAGTTTTTATATTAAATCCTTAGCTAAGCGTCGCAAAAGATTTCATACAATTCCCCTGTGTATCTCTGGATAAGTAGTGCCAATAGAAATATGAGAATCTCACACTAAACAGGGTTCAATGTGAGTACTGATGACATCTTATGTCTATCATCAATAAAATCTTCATCTTTAGGTGATAAATTAAGAGGCATATGAGCCATTATACGGGCGCCATTTTAAATTTTAAGGGCCGATGTTGAATGTGAACCACATCTGAACGTCAAGTTTTTTTCTGCATTTCATTTGACATTTCTGAATTTCAGACTTAATTCAATTTGAACCATGGAAAGATACATAATCGAGCAACGTGTTAAAGTTATTCAGGCTTATTATGTAAATGGGCGTTCAAATCAAAATGCATATCGTGCACTTCATTTTTTCGGGCAATTTAATCATCCAAATGTGTGAAAAATCGTGCAAAAATTTGAGCAAACCGGGTCTGTAGGAGATGTGAAAACACCAGTGCATGCTCGTACAGCTCGTACTGCAGAAAATATTGCTGCTGTTCGCGATAGTGTGACTGAAGAGCCGTTCACCTCAACTCGTCGTCGTGCCCAACAATTGTACCTATCACGCTCGTCGTTGATGAACATTATGCATAAAGACTTGCATTTACACGCTTACAAGGTGCAATTGACTCAAGAAGTAAAGCCTAAAGCCTCTTGACCATTCCAAACGTCGTCAATGTTTAGAATGGTGGCAAGAAATGGCAACAGTGGATGATCAATTTTCGAAGTAAATCATCTTCAGTGATGAGGCACAATTTCACCTCAGTGGATTCGCCAATAAGCAGAATTGTCGCATTTGGGCGAATGATAATCCAAGAGTGATTGTCGAAAAACCAATGCACCCACAAAGAGTGACTGTTTGGTGCTATTTTTGGGCTGGCAGCATCATCGGGCCGTATTTTTTCCAAAATGAGGCCGGTCAGGCAGTTACTGTGAATGGTGTTCGCTATCGTGAGATGATAACGAACTTTTTATGGCCCTAATTGGAAGATATGGATGTGCACGATATGTGGTTTCAACAGGACGGTGCCACTGGCCACACAGCTAATGAAACAATGGCTCTTTTGCGCGACAAATTCAATGGCCGTGTTATCTCACGTGGTGGCGATGTCAATTGGCCGCCAAGATCATGTGATTTGACACCGTTGGACATCTTTCTTTGGGGTTATTTGAAAGAAAAGGTGTACGTCAATAAGCCAGCAACAATTCAAGAGCTAAAGGGTGAGATAATCCGGCACATTAACGGCATAGAACCTCAATTATGCCTTAGCGTCATCGAAAATTTGGACCATCGTATGGAGGTGTGCCGCCGTGGTCGCTGCGGCCATTTGACCGATATTTTGTTTCATACATAATTGAACCATACCATGTTATCACAATAAAAAGAAATGACAATAATTTCCTTAATAATTTGTGTTTTATTCAAAATCAACATCGGCCCTTAAAATTTAACCACACTTCATAACTCAAATGAGACAAGAAACCCTGTTTATCTCGATTTTTACGAATTAAACTACTATTTAAAGAATACATATTTTCTCTGCTCTGATGCTTATCCTACTTTAAGAAAATTAATAAAGTTTTTCCTTATTTTATGTTGATGAATTGTTTGTCTTGAAATTGATCAAAACAACATGAAAACGATTTCCTGTATTACAGCGGTTTTTTCTTTATGTTCATTGTCATGTTTAATTGTTTTTCCAACGTTTAAGTTAGAGAAAAAAAAATTAAAAACAACGATAATGTAGAATAATTTAGTTTTCTTTTATGTAAAAATTAAAAAAAAAAAGTACAAATTGTTTTCTTGTTTTTGTTTTTATTTATTAAATTATACAAATGACCTTTTGTTAAAGTGAGATCATAAAGTATTTGACTTCTTTTTGTTCACTGTTAATGTTTGTCTCTTGAAAGTTAAAATTTTAAATTCAATTAAACTTTATTAACTCTTCAAGTAGTCAATTTCAGTCATTTTGACAGACTTTTTTATTTCATTGTTTTTGTTTTTTTTTTGTTTTGGTTTTTGAAGGGAACTTAAGTGAAACTTAAAAAAAAAAAAATATGGACGAGGAGTATCTTCATGTAAATGGTATTATTTCCCCCTTCATATATTTATCAAAGATCTCTTGTGTTCAATGTGTATGTATAAGTTTTGCCTTGTTGATCTTGTTTTTGTTTTATGAGCACATGCTGCAAACCTCAAGGAAGGAAGGTATCCTAAAAGGAATAATTTCCTTTAAATTAACGTTTTATGATTCGAAAATTTTTGACTAGGTTTTACTGGAAAAAATATGAAATGGTTAAATTTTGAACTAAATATTTATATTTAGTTTTAAAGGATTTTATTTAACCCATATAACACTAAAGCTCAGTAATACGAATCTCTGAACATCATTCTAGACTACAATAAAAAAAAAAACACTCAAACATACGGAACATCGAGTAGAGAGTGGGAAAGGCAGTGTTTGCATTATATTTTATGTACACTCACATTATATTTTCCGTTACCGACTGTAGTTTGAAATGAAGAATCAATTGAAATTCAATTTAACTATTTGAATCAGTCATTCAAAAAAGAAACAATAAAAATTTACAGACATTCAGTAGGAGTTGATATTTTCTGTGAAATGTAAAATTTTATGTTTTCTGTTTCCAAAAATAGAAATTAATATAATTCCTTTTTGTTTTTTTACCAAAATAGTTTGTTTATATACAAAATTATTTCAATAAAAATTAAAAGAAATTATTCAAATATAAATACACACAGAAAATAAAAATATATACATCTGTGTGTGTTGTGTTTTTTAATAACATACAATTAAAAAAAAAACTTTAACTTGAAGAAAAAATAATTTGTTTACGTTTTGTCAGTTAAAAATTGATGGTTATTTTAAACGACTTTCGTTTACTACTTTTGTCGATTACTAAACAATGATTGAAAATAAACAACAAAATGGGCTGAATATATTGAAAAATCAGTAGTCCTTTTTGATTGTATTTTCGATTATTTTTAACGAAATAATATTATTAACTGAGTTTTGTCGTCGGCTAAGACAGTTCAGTTGTGTCCATGATCTACTTAACGACTCTCTAAGTGAAAACACAATAATTTCCCCTTTTTTGGGAGTAAAAATTATTTTAATTTTGTAATAAATTTCAAATACAACATATTTCATTTGTGCATCACCTTTTCCTCACTCGGGTTTAATGGGTTCGACAAAACACAAATAGGCAGGAAACTTGTCGCCATTAGTTTCTACAGGTAGTAGTATTTCGACTCGGTTTCGACACAGTTGTCATCCGACTCTATTCGGATATCTGCAGTTTAGCGAACTCTTCGGAGTCCCACACAGAGAAAACAGATTAATTGTAACAACCGAATTTCTTGCCAACTGAATGGTTTGGTTGGAGTCACCGATATTCGGTTAATGCAACAGAATTTCGGTTAAAACCAAATATTTCAATTGTATCAGGAAAACATTTGTTTAGGACAACTAAAAAATTCGGTTGCTGCAATCAAAATATGATGAATCTGTTTTCTCTGTGCATACACTCTCGACCACCTAGGTAAGAAAGCTTTAACTTCAAGAGGCACATAATTCATCGCACACGACACACAACATCGGACATTTGTACGCGCCTTGAGGGCATTGCGGCGAGAATTTTTATTCCCACTTTTGCATTATTTTCACTAAAAAATCGGAGATTTTCATCTATTTGAATTTGTCATTTGTATGCAGATGCAAAGCAGTTTTGTCTGATGTCTTGTCCGATCTGTTAAATTAAAATTCTCCCTGGTTGAGGTGTCGGCAATCAATAGAACAGACCACGAAGGCTGCGATATTAGAACAGACCATTAAGTCTGTGATATTAAAACAGAACAGGCTGTTTAGGCCGGAAACTGTATTGCCAGTGAGAATCGAACGATGTTGCCAATGCATCAATGTCCAAAATGCGTTTAGAAGCTATGAACTTAAAATCTTTCATAATTCCAACAAATCTTAAATGCTTTTTTAACTTCGGCAAGCTATAAATCATGAGAAGCAGTTATCATTTTACTGATATCAAAGTTCTTCTGCTTCTCTCTGGGTGTACCAATTTATTTACACGGGTTTTCTGATGGGTTTTCAGAATACCCGAATTTTTCAAAATGTTAGATTTCTCAACAGGATGACGCACATCCTGTACTCCTCTTCCACAATCGATTTCGAAAAGTCACATCGAATCACGTTACTTTGACGATGGATGTGGAATGGGAAGGATTCTACATCGAGATTTGACATCCAAAATTATTCAGTCGACTTAAAAAAATCGATGATAGTGTAGGTTAAAGACAGAATTCCAGCGAACACTAGTAGTGTCTTTTAGGCAGAGATTCTAACAATTTGAAAAGCTGGTAGAATCTTGTACTCAAATAAGGCTTAAAAGATAATTGTCCAAGGCCGAGTGGCACTAATTTCCTTGAACTCGTACACTCATCATTTATTCTTGTTGGTCACTATAAAAAAGAACTGTTAAAGCTAAATTGTTGAGTTGTTGGAGGGTTAGAATATTATTAATACAAATCTAACATACTCCAGATTGTGAATTCACTACTGAATAACCAAAGCTTAGTTTTCAGCCCTTGTTTATTTTGATGTGGGTCCACGACCAAAGTTTTACGAGAACACATGCTAACGACGATCTTGCTCACGCAAAATATGAATTGGAATTGGAAAATTTGTATTGAAACTGGGGAAATTTGTTTTGTAAATCAAAGAAATTTCTTTTGAAATCCATTCTTCATCCAAATTCCAAAATTCAATTCTTTAGTCGTACCACCCGTATAAGGAATAAACTCGCCGCAGAGCTATTTCCTGTCACTTTTAACTTAGTGAGATTTAAGTTTAATGTCCACAGACACTTATACCTCTTTCCCCTTTTCTCTAGCCTTTAACCTGACTTCCTTTCATCAACGCAATGCCACAGCATTAGTAGGGTATCAAAGTAAAAAAAGAAATTCGTTCATACAGAGAAATTTGCTTTGAAAATGGAAAAATTTGCTCAGAGAGAATAAAAATTTGCTGTGAAATCAATGAAATTTGCTCAATTTGTTTCATTTTGTATCATTGAGAAGCTGTTACTAAGTCTTTGAAATCTGCACAGAACTTTTTTGGGAGCACTTATTATAAAGAATGCTCTTTATTTATCATTCCTCCGTACCAAGAATGAGCCGGCAGACGGGTTGGCCAGGACAGGTTAATATTTGTATACTTGGATTGTGGAGTAAGCCGCAACACATCTGGAAACAATTAAAGGTCTAATCTTTAAACTCTACCTCTGTATAGTGAAGAACTGGAGGCATAAAATGAACATGTGTAAAACCGCGAAACTGAAGTGACCCAAACTCAATTTCAGACGCGATAAATCTATTATCAACAGAGTGATGGCCAGTCAATGTTTGACAAATAGACACACGGGCAGACTCGCACTCAGGATCTTTTTTGTTTCTTAAGACATCAGTTTGATTATATACTTCTCCGGACTTCAGCCTCTTAAGAGTAGTTTGTTGTATTCAAACTGGAGTAACCACACAGAGAAAACAAACAAATTGTGACACCCGAACTTCTTGCCAACCAAATGGTTTGGTTGGATCCACTGTCATATTTGTTTCAGTTGGTTGCGACAATCGAATAATTCGGTTGCTCCAACTAAACTATTCAGTTGGCAATAAATTCGGTTGTAATAATGAATCTGTTTTCTCTGTGCATGTGACTGCCTTTGTGGAGGTCAATGTTTTTGCATTGGAGCATAATAAATTTGAGAGTATATTTTGTTGCTCTTTATTTAAATATTGCGATAGGACAACTAAACAATACCGTTAGCAAGGACCCTATAAACCAGGTACAAACTACAAAATTTTTAGCCATGATGCCAAATGGTACGACCTCAAAAAATTCTTAGCCAAGACCACGACGCCTCTAGCAAGGGTTGTAGCTGAAGTACAGTGATTGTGATGTGAATGTATACATGTTTGAAATGGTACAACACTTGTAAGAGGATTAGTTTTTCTGTAAATCAGCATGGAATTTCGTGGTCTCGGCATGGCATCATGCGTGGCTAAAAATTTTGTAGTTTGTACATCCTGGTTTACAGGGTCCCTGCCGTTAGAACCAAATTCGGTTTGGGACAATTAATTTCCTGTGTGTACCCCCTTTAGCTAACTTCCCCTCCTTCGTAAGTAAAAAGGTTGGTGGGGTTCATTTAATTCTACATTTTATAGAATTTAAGTAGAAGATATTTATGCCGAAAAAAGTTTACTTTCATAGTGAAGTTTTTATTGTTTTTTTTTTTCTCTTATTGTTACACCATCATAATATCACATTTGTTGTTCTCTTGTGTCATTGTTGATGTTTCCGTTATTTTTATTCGTTTTTTTCATTTACATTGAAGTTTCAATATTCTCTCAAGTGCATTTATGCTTCATTTAATACACGTTCCCTCATCATCGTCAGCGGCGACCCCTACCAGAAAAACAAACATTCAACCAACTAAACAATAATTGTTTTTTATTTTTATATTTTTGTGGATAAATTTGTTGGTTGTGTTGGATTTAAGTATTATATTGTTTTCAAAATTTTATTTATTAGTTTATAATTATGTTCGGTTTTTAGGTTTATGATTTTTGAATTTCACACATGCAGGTGCTGAAAACGATAATAAAATGACACCGGAATATTTGGTATATTGTATTTGTTGCCACCCAATAAATAGTTTGTTTACAACATTATTAGTTTTCGGTTGTTTTTGTGAATCCATCCCCCCTTTGACTCTATTCACGGTTGAATTTATGATGTGACACTTGAATTTCATCAACAAATCTGCTGCCTCAGATTGTATATCATTTTTCGTATGTAGACTCGTTAAGTTTATCTTTTTTTTTTATTTTACAAATTTTTCATTCAAAATTCGATTAATATGTTAAATAGTATTTTTGGAAGTAAGTTGCCCCTGTTTCGGCCCCCTGTAATACTTGAATATAGGATCCTGCTAAGTTTTCCGAGATGTGGAATTTAAATTTTTATGTAGGCACACAAATACAGTCATGGTACCCCGCCAAAAAAAAAATCTCCCCAAATTTCTCAAAAATTACGCAACTGAAAATGTGAGACTTTTTTTATTTTGTGTATTCACTTGTATACAAGGTGGCGCAAAAGTAATCCTCCTATCAGAAAATGCTATAAATTTTGTGATTGGCCCCTAATGTCAGTTCTGTTTTGGCATTTGTGTAGTAAACACATGCGAAATACACGTTAATAAACAATGTTACGCTACACTGCTCCGAACGCGGAATATTGGTGACTATTTATTTGAGCAATAATGAAGATGATTTTTCGTCAAAAATAATCATGAGTGATGAGGCCCATTTCCATCTTAGCGGATACGTAAATAAGCAAAATTTACGCTTCTGGGGTACTGAAAATCCGCGTGTAACCCACGAAGAGCCATTACACCCGCTCAAAGTCACTGTATGGTGTGCTGTTTTCGCTGGAGGAGTCATCGGACCTTTTTTCTTCGAAGACGTCGCGGGCCAAACGGTTACTGTGAATGGTGAGCGCTACAGAGCAATGTTCAACGAGTTCTTTTTGCCGCAACTTGATGAATTGAGATTGGAAAACATGTGGTTCCAACAGGACGGTGCAACGCCACACACTGCACGTGCCACAACCGATATGTTGAAGGATGCATTTCCCGGGCGCCTAATCTCCCGTTTTGGCGATTTGCACTGGCCAGCAAGATCGCCTGATTTGACAGCTCCAGACTTCTTTTTGTGGGGCTTTTTGAAGTCGCGGGTTTATGTCAACAAGCCTCAGACTCTTGCAGCTCTTAAAGACAATATCCGTCAAGAATGTGAGGACCTTTCGCCGGAAGTTTTGGCCAAAGTGATGGAAAATGCCATAAATGACAATCAACTGTGGCGGCGGCCATTTACATGACATCATATTCTCGACTTGATGTAAAAAAGTTAAAAGACCAAATAAAAATAGTCCACAAGAAGAATCAGTTTTTAATTTTTTTTAAATTACAGCCAAAAAACATCGGAAGGTTATTTTTGCGCCACCCTGTACTACCGTAAATCCAAAAAATATTTCACTTGTTTACCTAAATAAATCTTATAAAAATTGTAGACGAATATAAAAAAATATAATAAAAATTGTTGATTCCCTTTTAAAAAACGTAACGGTACCTTCAAAATTTCCAAGAATCATTTATTTATGACAAGAAGTGAAGTCAAGTAATTTTTTAAAATGGCGAGAAAAGAATTAGCAATAAAAGAGCGAAAAATAATAACTAATAGTCACGAAATGGGTAAATCATACACCGAAACTGCTAAAATTATAAATTTGAAGAAATCAGCAGCGCAAATAGTTTTTAATCTTTTTCAAAGATGAAACCATTTTGAACCACCCTTCCGCAATGTGGGGATTGCATTATTTGAAAAAAATTTATTTAATTGTTTTACCTATTTTTCGACTAATTTGAAGTGTCTTGTATGTGCATAAGTCCAAACTTTTTTTTACGGAGTCCTTAAAACACCCTTGAAATGTTTTTAGAATCAGCACACAGATTTGTTGTACCAACGGAGTTTGTTGCCAACCAAATTGTTCGGTTGCTGCAATTGAAAATTCGCTAATCACAATCCCAACACGATTGCTCCAACCATATTTCGGTTACAGCAACACTATTTCAATTGCGCCAGCATAAATAGGGTTGTGACAACCAAACGATTCGGGAGCAGCACCCGACTGATACGGTTGGAACCAAATCGGTTGAGACAACAAATCTTTTTTTTTTGCAGAAAATTATCCCATTTTCTTTTATAATTCAGATAATGAACTATTCTCTTTCAACAAATTGAGCAACCAGTGTTGACATATTAAAATTTTAAAAAATTGTCTGAAAATAGCAGAATTTTTTCAAAATTCTTAAAAATCATAAAAGGCAGACAGATAAAATTTTGTACATTAAAAATTTAAATTTTCGTAAAATCTTCACCCGTTAAGTGCCCAAAAAATTTGTATACCAGCACTAGAGGGGGCAATAAAATTTCAATAGCAACAAAAAAAATTTTTATGCATGCAGAAGAAAACATGATTCAAAGAGAATCACATATTTTTGAGATTATGCTTGTGCCAACCATAGTCGTACTATAATATAGTTATCATATTATTATAATAAAATAACCATAAGTTTACCATTATATGGTTTCTATAGTTATATTATGATTCGAAACTATGCAAAAATTTTTTAAATTTAATTATAAATTCTAAGGAGTTTTTTTATAAAAAAAAACACAAGTTCTATGAACTTTTCATAATAGAAAAAATTCTTAGATTCTAAGTACATTTTTAAGATTTTTTTAAATAGTCCTTAGAGTCTTAGAATTTTTCCTTTAGAAAAAGACCTTAGAATCTAAGAATATTTCTAATAGAAAAAGTCGTCAGAATCTAAGAACTTTTTATTCAATATATGATTTTTATCGAAGAAACAGTTTGCAGAATCTGAGAATTTTACTTTTAAGTCAATAGAATCTTAAAATGTTTCTATTAAAAAAAATTCTAAAAACCTACACTCAAAAAAAAAGACATGAACTAAAAATTAATCCAAAAATTCCTTTAAAATAGTTTAAAAATATTCCTCAATTTAAGTCAAATTTTATTAAAACTTAGAAAAATTTTCTCATAGCTATGAGAAAAACCTACACTCAAAAAAAAAAAGACATGAACTAAAAACTAATCCAAAAATTCCTTTAAAATAGTTTAAAAATATTTCTCAATTTAAGTAAAATTTTATTAAAACTTAGAAAAATTTTCTCATAGCTATGAGAGAAAAAGACATGAACTAAAAACTAATCCAAAAATTCCTTTAAAATAGTTTAAAGATATTCCTCAATTTAAGTCAAATTTTATTAAAACTTAGAAAAATTTTCTCATAGCTATGAGAGCCTCTGGTGGGAATTGAACCCACGACCTCCGCACTGATAAGCTAGAACGCTACCAACTAGCCTACCGGGGCGCTCACAAAAATATAACAAAACTAAGTTTAGTTTAAAAAAAAATTTAGAGCATAATTTACTCCCATTTAGTTCAAAAAATGTGTAAAATAAAATGAGAAAGTACTTGAACTTAATGTGTGTTCATTTTTTTTCGAGAGTAGTAAAATTAACTTAAGTTTAGAAAGCCATTCCTAAATTCAGTTTTTAAGTCTACCACTTCTAATTTTTAAGACTTGTTTTATTAAAATTAGTTCAAGCAATTAAAAACAAAAAGTAATACATTTTTTCGTATGTAATAATAAAAATTTATTTGATTTTAGAAACTGTTGAACTATTTCTAAGGAAAATTTGCACGCACTCAGTTCAGATAAATTTTAAACATTTTCGTACAATATTTTTTTTTTCAAGTAAAAGTTTTCTAATTTTTTGGAAATAATAAACTTAGGTATAGAATTTTTTCCTAAAAATTTCTTCAGATAAACAAAAAAAAAACGAGTAAATTTTTCGAGTAATTTTTAAATCGAGGAAAAATGTAGTTTTGTAAATTGTAATATTGAAAATAAGTTAAACGCTTTCCGGTTTAACTTATTTTCAATATTTTTTTTTTTCAAAAAAAAGTTAATTTTCCTAATTTTAAAGAAAAAAATTATTATTTCATAAAGGAAATTAAAGTATCCAATAAAAAAAATTATCATGCATGTTTTTAATTTTTGATGCGTGATCGACCGTGAGTAAAAAATCCCTCACGTGCCCATCCCTAATCTTAACAGTCTCAAATATTGAACTTAAAGTGGGTTAGGTTAGGTAGAAGTGGTAGCCTGCCAATCAGACTTACTTAGACTATAAAGTCCCTTGTGATACCACGGAAGCTAATAAAAATTATATCACTAGCTTACCCCGTCGAACCATCCCGATTGCCTCAAAAAGCCCCCAAGTCGGCCGATATCGATATCAGCAAAATCACCCAGGTCCTCAAAGAAATATGAGCCCAAATGCAGTCCCCTCCTTAAATTAGCTTAAAATATATTTTAAATTTTTTTTAGCAAAAGGTAAAGAATTTTGAATTTGCGCTTATGTGTAATAATTTTGTTTGCTGACTACAATACAAAATATGTATCGCAAGCACTTTTTACACATTACTAATTAATTTAATTAGTTAAATTAAGAAGACAAAGGACCCCCAGTGTTCGTTAGCCACAGCTGCCGTGTGTCACTTTAGGCGTTCTTTTTGTAGTTCTCTTAAGCAGAACCGTTAATTAACTACGAAAAGGATCTGACTTTGCCACAATTTATTACGTTTCAGGATATCCTGCAGTAGATTTTTTAATTTGTTTACTTTCTGCTAATGAAATTTAATTTATATTATAAATACATGAATTTAGTTCAATTTAATTTTAAGACAAAATTGCATAGCAAAACACTTGTTAAGAGCAGTGTTCTCACAAAGCCGAAGTCCCCCGAAAGTGGGAAAATACCTACTCAATGAGTGTAAAGTACTTTAAAATATATGGTAAATATATTACCTTTACAATAGAAGCAGGATAAGAATGATTGTCACTTAAAAGAAGTGCTATTTAACTTGTTGTTAGAAAATATTTTCTTATTTTTAGGGAAATAAGTCCTAGTTTTTAGTAAAAAAAGATATTTAATGAACTTAAATAAAATAAAATTTTTCTTAAAACCAAGGAAACATTGCCTAACAAACAGTACAATTTTAGATGATGTATGAACTAATTAAATTTTAATAAAAATGTACTTATCAGCAGAAAAATTTTGACCAAATTTTAAGTAAAATTTGTTTCTTAATTTCAAGGAAAATGTTATTAAATATTGGTTAAAAGTATCTTTGGCGCCGTTTTCATTTCAATTTTTTCTAAATAAGTTAATTTTTCTAAATTCTAGTTCATTTTTTTTTTGAGTGTACTTTAATTTATTTCCTTTAATAATATTTTTTCATGGAAATTAGGAAAGCTAACTAGTTTGTTTTTAATTTAATTTTTTTTGGAATAGAATTTTGAAAATAATTTAAACGTTTTATTTATAATTTTTTAAAATTCAGAAAACTTTTACTTACTTTTATTAAAATTTTTAAAATTTATCTGAACTAAGTTGCATGAAAATTTTCCTTAGAACTAGTTCATCAGTTTATAAAATCAAGTAAATTTTTATTATAACATAGGAAAAAATGTATTACTTTTTGTTTTTAATTGTCTGAAATAATTTTTAGAAAACAATTCTTCAAAATTAGAAAGTGGTATACTTAAAAACTGAATTTGGAAATATATATATATGTTCCTTTCACTCCTCGAGGAAGCATAGGCTTTCTAAAATTTTGTTAATTTTACTACACGAGAACAAAAAATGAACACACATTAAGTTCAAGTACTTTCTCGATTTAAGTTAGACACATTTTTTGAACTAAATGTGAGTAAATTATGTCCTAATTTTTTTTAACTAAACTTAATTTTATTACATTTGAGTATGCAAATTTCTTAAAACTAAGAAGTTTTTTCTTAAAATTAATAAATTTTTATTTAATTGACTTGTTTTTTCCTAAAATCAAGAAATATTTCTTAGAAAAAATTTGAACTATTTCTGAGTATAAAAACTTTTTCGTTTTTTCCTCAAACTTTGGAATTTTAATTCTTTTTAAGAAAATTTTTCTAAGTTTTAATGAAATTTTACTTAAATTGAGGACAATTTATAAACTATTTTGATGGAAATTTTTAATTACATATTAGTTCATGGCTTTTGTTTTGAGTGCAATCATTAATGCTTTCTCTAAATCCTGAATAGGATTGTAAATAACAGATGAAAGATGTTGCCAATATAAATTCATGTTTCACGTTTTCAACATCTTCCATACGTTTGACAAATATGTTTTTCGGTGTAAAAAGCCTATTACATGGGTGACTGAACTGATACAATTTTTTTATGAAATCAAGACTGTAAATGTCAAAGTCATGTTTTATTTGATTTATAATTATTTATTGACTGTTGTCAGCATTTTATATTTCAATAATTATAATATTTTTTTCATAGTCAGAATTTTTATTGCCGCAGTATGGTTACAGCCAATCATGTTATAAAATAGAAAGTGACAATTATGAAATAATAAAATATTTACTATAATAATGATGGTAGCGACCATACTGATTGTTACAACCTATTTGCAAAACCAATAAATTGATTGTAACAACCATACCCGAATGCAGCAAGCATACTATAGTAACAATGACCATGTTGTAAACATGTTTGTTCTCTGCGTGATTGGGAAACTAATACATCTTTTTACAAAATTTCGTCAAAATTCCAACGGGATCGATGATTGATATAAAACGTGTTAATTACGACGAGCCGATAGCCTTCGTTGCTAGTGCTCGATTAGCGTATTACGATATAATTTGTAATTATATGATAAATATAAAAAATGTAAGCGTTTTGTTCGTAATATTAAAATCAGTTTATTAAAAATAAAGTTAATTTTTTGGCAATAAATCTTAGATTTAGCTTAGTAGAAAAAAAAAAATCATGCAAAATACAGGTTGGTTGAAAAGTTCCTGCGCTCGAAATGAAAGAATACTGTTTTTGTTACGAAATATATTTTTTTATTCAATATACTTGTTCCAATGATCTTCTAATAATTTTATCTCATCCTTATAATGGTTTTCCGGAAGCTCTGCAAAATAACCGTCTACGGCTGCTATGGCCTCTTCATTCGACGAAAAATGCTTTCCACGAAGGAATTGTTTGAGATTTCTGAAGAGATAGTATTCACTGGGAGCCAAATCTGGTGAATACGGTGGATGTTCAAGCAATTCGTACTTTAATTCTTTGAATTTAGCCATCGTCAAAACACTTTTGTGAGCAGGTGCATTGTCTTGATGAAAAATGATTTTTTTCTTCTTTAAACCAAGTCTTTTCTCACGAATTTTTTCATCCAGCTGATCCAAAAGGCTGCAATAATATTCAGAGTTGATTGTTTTACCTTTCTGAAGATAATCAATCAACAAAATGCCTTTTGCATCCCAAAAAACTGATGCCATAACCTTCTTTGCTGATCGTTGTGACTTCACCTGCTTTGAAGCTGAACAACCAGCTTCAGTCCACTGTAAACGTTCTTGTTTCAATTTAGGATCATGGTGGTAGATCCAAGTCTCATCCATAGTTATAAAACGATGCAAGAAGTCGGTTTTATTAAAACGCTCCAAATTACGCTGAGAAATTTGTTTTCGATCCAGTTTTTGTTGAATTGTTAATGTGTGCGGCACTAACTTTCCAAACAGTTTTTTCATACGTAATTCTTCATGTAAAATATGGACAACTTGTTCGTCTGAGATGCCTATGACATTAGCAATTTCGCGCATAGTCAAACTTGGATCTTCACTAACCATAGTATGTACCTGCTCAATGATTTCTGCTGTGGTTGCAGTTTTTGGTCGTCCTTCGCGTGGATCGTCTTCAAGGCTGGCACGACCAAGTTTAAATTCACCAGCCCAAAATTCAACGGTGCGTTTTGAAGGTGAGGACTCCTTATACACTTCTAACAATTGTTCATAAATTTCCTTTGCTTTTAAACGTTTCAAAACAAAGAATCTAATGACTGCACGATATTCAATTTTTTCCATATTAAAAAAAAATCAATGAGACGTCAACTTCAAATGGCTTGTAAACAAAGAAAGAATTGACAGAATGACTTGCAACTTTGCATGTGTTCTCAGGACATTTATACCAACTTGAGAAAAACAAAGTTTGGAGCTAGCAATGCCATCTCTTGGTGAGCGCAGGAACTTCTCAACCAACCTGTACAATGATTTTGTAAAATAATCTTTATAATCTTCACACTTTTTAACATCACAGAGACAGACAATGTTCTTCTTTGGTCACACCCAATAAAAGTCATGCTACATGTTATATCTGTTTAAAAAGCATTTGTCACCATAGTTAACATATTCCATATTATTCCATATATTCCCTTAAAATTTTTAACTTACATCTTACTACCATGTACTACTCTCAAACACCAAAAATTTTGTTAAGCGAAAGTAAATGACCTCATTTGGCCTGGTTTAAAATTGTTGGTTGGTTGCTTGTATGTTTTTTGGTAATATATACATATATTGTATGTATGTATGTATGTATGTATGTATGTAATTTTTAACATTTGGCTGCATTTTATAAAAACATACCAAGCCCAACATATACAATAGATAATTTGCCAAAAAAAAAAAATTAAATAAACCGAAAAAGTGTAAAGAATGGATAACAAAAAAAAATAAAAACAGAACAGAAACGTAATAAGAAATAAGCCAACAAACAAAGGAATCCTAAAAAAAGTAAAAAAATACCCAAAGAAGAGTACAAAAACTAGCAACCGAAAAACTTTAAAAAAAAAATCAAACTTGTAGAAAAATATGCAGCCAAGCGTCAAAATTTGCGCAGCTGTTTGAGATTGTGGTAGCAATGAAAGAAAACTTTATGCCGGTAACTTTTTTTTTTGCTAATGTTTTCCCATTAACCATGTTCCTTTCAACCAGAATTAAACTGAGAACATCTTTAGTTGTTCTGGTTTTATTGGTCAAAAATGTAATAGTGGAACAAAAAATTATATACTTATTCTGGGAATGCCATAATAGACTTATGAAACAAGGACAATATGTGTATTTCTGAGGTTTGTGGTTAAAACTTTGAAATGTTAAGACACGAGAAGATCATTATAAGAAAACCATAAAAATCAACAATATAAAAAACATCGTTAAAAGTTTTTATTTTTTATTTTTTAAAACGTTTTGTCAGTTAAACCAGCACTGGTCACAATGTTAAGTCTAAAATGTCCACAATTTTTGGTAGTAAGGGTTTGTTTGGATAAGTTCTACTAGTTACAATGAACTTTTGATATTTCTTTTCTAGGGATTAATTGATAAGTACCTAAAACGTGAAGACTGCTTAATTGTAGCCTTGGGGATTTTACATTATTTTGACTGAAATTTTTTAATATATTAAAAGTAAAATTTTGTGAAAAGGGTAATTCAAGAAGAGATACTACAGATCACGTGTGAGTCGTGTCATGCTGTCATGTTATTTTTGTTTAGTATTGTTTGGCATTTCATAATGGAAAGACTTACGCCTGAACAACGTTTACAAACCGTTCAACTTTATTACGAAAATTCACGTTCTGTTTGGAATGTTTTCGAGGCAAATTTTGTTCAGCGATGAGGCCCATTTCTGGCCTAATGGGTATGTAAACAAACAAAATTGCCGCATTTGGGACGAAAAGCAACCTGAAGAGATTCAAGAACTGCCATTTCATCCAGAAAAAACAACGGTTTGTGTGTGGTTTGTGGGCCGGTGGAAACATCGGTCCATATATCTTTAAAAATGATGCCGGTGCGAACGTAACCGTCAATGGCGACCTTTATCGTGCCATGATAACCGACTATTTGATGCCTGAATTTGAAGCTCGTGATCTCGTTAGACTTTTTCCTGTGGGGATATGTAAAGTTTAACGTTTATGCGGACAAACCCGCTTCGATTCAGGCCTTTGGAGGAAAGCATCAGCCGAAATGCTCGAACGAGTCATCGAAAATTGAACTCTACGGGTGGACCATCTGCGACGTAGCAACGGCCAACATTTGATTGACATAATCTTCAAAAAAATAAATGCCAAATAATGTTCTTTCAAATGATAATAAACATTCCCTAATAAATTTGAATTTTCTGTGTTTTTTTCTTTAAAAAAGTAGAGAACCTCGAAATGGATCACCCATTATTGTGAAATTAACTAAAGTTCAAATAGGAATTGACTAAGAGTTTTTAAATTTGTTATGAAGTCTAAAAATCATATGTATCTGCTATTTATTTTTTAAATTTTAAAGAAATCGTAATTTTTTCACGTTAATTTTTCTTAAATATAAGCACAAGGATGGATTCGGTAACCGATTAAAAATCGGTTTTAAAAAACCGATTTACATTCCGTTATCCCCATACACACACAGAATTTTTGTTATTGGTTTACAAATGCAATCCGGTTTGTACGACATAAAATCAGTTAATGCAACTGAATATTGGTTTCCACAATAAAATTCGGTTAGTGCAACTGAAGTTTAGTTGCAACACCCAAAATATTCAGCAGTCACAATTGAATTTGGTTTTTTATTGGTTTGTCGCAACCAAACTTAATTTTTTAATTCGATTGCCAGTTTAATTTTCTGTGTGTATATAAAGGAATAATGTGACTGACTGATTGACTGACGTCAATTAATGACTCACTACAAAAATGAAGAAATCTTCCCAATGACAGCCTGCCTAAAACCCTTTGCCTAGAAACCTAAAATTTAAAATATATCTTCCCTGTAGTAAGTGCTAGCTCACTGATAAGGTACTTTTTGGAATCTTTTCGAGGAACGTATTAACAATTTTGGTTCAAACCGCTTTGGCCAGCAACCTAAAATTTAAAAAATAGTTCTAAAATTTAAAAACGTCACTTAATCGCCAGCTCAAACCGCATTGGCTAAAAACTTACTATTTGAAATATGTGTTCACCGATAATCATTTTGTTTTAATTTGGTAATTTCTGTTTTATAAAATATTTTAGTCAATTTTTTAAAGGTCAAATTTTAATTGTTTTTAGAGCTGATTTTTGAAGCAAAAAACTTTTTAGTGCTTTTCTAAGTGGATGTTCTATTTTTAAGCATGAGTCGGTATATGCACTTCAGATCCCTTTTTTAATCTATGTAACATTTTAATGCAATTTAAGTTTGAAGATGTAAGTTTTAATTAGAAATAACATTTCCTTCAATATCCACTTTTTTAAAATTAGTAAATTTTTTTTGCTAATTTTAGCAAATCGGTTTTCAAAAATTTGTAAAATGATTTCTGAAAGTAGCAACAAAAATTTGAAAATATTTTGAAAAAAATCTGTTATTTTGTAAAATGTAAATAGCAAAAAGATTTGTTAAATAATATTTTTTTACTAAAAATCAGTACAAAAATAGTAAAGTGGGATTGAAAACCGTTTACAAATTTTTCTACTAACTTTTTTTTTCTGAGTGTAGGGGCACGAAATGGAATTGAACGGGGAGTGAAACAGTAGAAAAGGGAAATGCAATAGATGTAAACGGAGAATCGAAACACTAAACAAAAGAAAAACTGGAGTAAAAAGGGAACGTAAAGTATTGAAACAGACAATAATGAAAGAGAAACGTAACAGTGAAATTGAGCCAGAATGGTTTGAACGGACAATTGAATCACTAAACAAGGGGAACGAAATGGAATGGGACAATAAACGAGTGGAATTGAAACACTAGACAAGGAAAACAAAATGAAGTTGAGTGATTTTAGATTTTATTAACTTGAACATATATTTTTTTTTCTATTTTAGCGATTTTTATCTACTTTTGCATTTTTCGAAAATCTTATTTGTGAATAATCTGAGAATATTTTTATTAAAAACACTTCTACTCAATGAACTGTATTATAGTATATTAAATCGGTTGCTAACAAAAGTACTAAAATGTTCATGCCTGATAAGAACCCACTGAGGAATTGTTAAAAATTTTGGATTTTTACTGACGTTGTATAAGTTAATTATAAATTTACTCACGTAAAATTCATTCTTGTTTACATTAGATATTATAAATGATAAAATAACTGTTTTAGTAAATGTCGACATTATGCATACATTTTAAACAATAAAAGTTTCCTTTTTTTTTTTGCTAATTTACTAAAATACATAAATTTACATAAATTTACTTAATTGCATTATAAACATAACTTATTATATAATTCATACATATTTTGGATAAGAGAACAAATACTTTCTAATTATTACTACTGACATACGAAGTGATCCCAGGCTGAACCACGAGAAATATCAATTTAACTTGATGATCATTATTTAATCCTACCCAGTTAAACTTTGGTAATGGGTGCGATATTCTCATGCGTTACCTTTTAATGATAGCTCGTTACCTTTTTCATTATTTGCATGCATAAAGTAATAAGTTACTCATTATTGATTAAGTAATATATGATTTATAAATGTAAAGTAATAATTGAAATATTTTTGAAAATGTATTTTAAGATACATTACTTTGTGTTTTTTTGTAAGCAAAAGGGTAATGTATGTTTGTTTTGATATCACTAGCGAAAAAACGAAGCGCAACAATTCATTTAAGTTTAAAGCAATCAAACACTACATGCGTCGATAGCTCAGTGGGTAGAGTTCTTGGCTGGCAACCAGAGTTCCCTGGTTCGATTCCCATCTTGACCACATAATTTTTAATTACAAATAATTTAAATAAAATATTTGTAATAAATTTTTTTTAATAAAAATTCCTCTTTTTTAAAAATCTATTTTTAGACACATTACTTTTTCTATTATCGTAACCATATAAGTAACCCCTTACATTATCACCTCTAAAGTAATGGGTATATACATTACTTTGAGGCTCATGGCCAATAAAATTCATCAATGAAGTAAGGTGTAAAGTAATCCATCGGCCCCTATGGCTATACATTACTTTACCCATTATTTGGTAATGTGTGGTTTTGCTGGGTAGTTAAGATATCACTGGTATTTTAAAGAATTAAGAAGTTTACTAAGTTTAAAATTGAATAAATTTTTACTTTAAAAAATAAAAATAAATGAACTGATTACTAAGCTTAAATAAATTCCTTTTTCATTTTCATTTCTTTTGAAGAATTTATATTAAAAAATATTTAAGTATTTAGTTTTTTTTTATAATTTTAAAAATCTACAAACAAGCGTTAAATTAGTTTAAAAATACGTACATTTTTTTTTTTCTATATTTTTAGTAATTTTTCTTTATAACAATAGAACATGTTCTTTTTAAAGAACGACAATCCCTAACAATAGTATGATTCAGTATGAATACATATTTGAAAGTTTACCAGCAAAAATGAAAAAGAAAAAAAAGTTAATCTACTACTGCTACTACGTATAATAAAATTGATTAAGTTTACGGAGTTTACAAAAGATCTATTGTTCGCCACAGTGAAATATTTAGAAAGTTTTTACTACAACCAGAGGGTAAATACTACTACAAAAACATAAAGAAAAGATCTAACAAGAAAAACTACAATAAAGCATAACCACGGTAGTAGGTTGATGGGTAGGTAGGTTGGTAGGTAGGTTGGTTAGGTTAGGTGACAGCAACAACAACAAATATGACCAATGTTGAGTCAAATGATTTTTCGTTGAAAGTTTTTGTAATAGAGATAGTTTGTAGTTGTGGACAAATTTTGGAATAGTTATGCATATTTAAATAATATTTAAAATCATAAAAACCAAACAAAACTGTTTTATTTTATTTCATTTTACAACAGTTACGCAGTATTATAAATTTTATTGGATATAGGAAAAAGCACTTTCGTGCACAGAACAGACATTAAAGGGGGTATTTAGTTTTTTTTAAATAAATGCTTAATATGATGAATTTCATTTAAAAATCGAGATAAAACTGAAATTTTGAACCCGACCACCTCAGATATCGATGAAATTTTGTTTATAGCTAAATTTGATCAATACAAACAAACTCTCATTTTTAGAAATGACTGTTTTGCGATTTTTTGGGCGTGGCACAGTGGGAAAGTTTTCGAAAAAACGCGAAAATAGTCGAAAAGAGCTCCATTTAAACTACAATAACTCAGAATCGGCTGAACCGATTTACATGATCTTGGTATCATTAAAAAGATATGACACGTTTAAAAAAAAATACACTGTAAAAAATTTATAACAAAAAGAAAATTTTAACTAACGAAAAATTCAAAAAGATCAAGGGTTTTTTTACAGTGTATTATTTTTTTAAAAAGGTTTATCCTTCACCTATACCATATCAAAAAATAAAAATGTGTTCTTTTTTAGTTTTTTTTTATATAATTTATTAAGTAGTGTCACTTCTAGTAATTGCCCTTATATTTTATATTTACAGGTAAAATAAATAAACATTTTCCCAGGAAAATTGTGAATATGTCGTAAAATTATTATTATTATGTTTAAATATCTTTTTAATGATACCAAGATCATGTAAATCGGTTCAGCCGTTTCTGAGTTATTGTAGTTTAAATGGAGCCCTTTTCGACCATTTTCGCGTTTTTTCGAAAACTTTCCCACTGTGCCACGCCCAAAAAATCGCAAAAAAATCATTTCTAAAAATTAAAGTTTGTTTGTATTGATCAAATTTAGCTATGAACAAAATTTCATCGATATCTGAGGGGGTCGGGTTCAATGCATCTCGATTTTTACATGAAATTCATCATATGTTAGAATATTGTGTTAAAATTTCAAGTCGATTGGAGCGAAATTGACGAAGTTACGAGTATTTTTATGTCAAATTTAGTGTAGCAGTAAATATTCTATCGGGCAGACGTCCACGTGCGTTTCTATTTTCGTATCAGTTTTAGCTCCGTTTTCATTAAGTTTTGTGTTAAACCTATACTAAAATGCCCTAAAAAAAAATTACAAGATCTGATAAACAATCAGCTGGTTGGAGATTATATCGGCCTTATTTGGAAAATCTCACCAAAGCACTTGAATGGAACCTCTGTCATCGTTGAAATTGCAGCTTATGTGGCAGCCAAGCCAGTGTCTTCAATGAAGGTTCTTTTAATTTACTAACCTTCATGCAAGACATGGAAATCAATAGTGGATCAAGTGCTCATGACTGGGCGTGATCAACTGACTCCATACGTATAAGCAAAGCAGAGCAGGATAAAATTTGCTTATAAACGTTTAATAACAGATTTTTTAGTGTTCAAACTTTACAGCGTTTTTCCCACAACTCACGTTCTCAAAGTCGGCACCCCTTTTAACTTTAAAACTACACTTAAAAAAGTTTTTAAGTTAAAATAATTGAAAATATCATTTAAAAGAAATGATATTTCATTTAAAACCCGGTCTACTTAATTTTCATTTAAATTAAATGCCATTTGTTATTTATTTTTAAATGTTGATTAATCAACTGACACATCCGTAAGGAACAAATGATATTATCAGTTAAAATAAATGTCAAAATTTTACCTACCAATCCTTAAAAAATAACTGTTATTTTTTTTTTTTTTTTTCATTTATTTGAAATTATTTCCGTTTTTGTATTTTTTTTTTTTTAATATACTCGTACAATAAAAAATGTATGTATGCTATAGACACTTTTTGTGTGAATGTGTTTGTGTATGTATGTGTGTTTTATGAATTTCTTGTAATTTGTATTGAAATATTTTGTACATATACAACCAATTTAAATAAAAAAACAAATTGAAATTCTGTAAATTTTTATTAAATTTCAAACAAATGAAAAAAAATAAATGAAACTGAAAAAAAATGGTAAATGATAGTAAATTATTTCGAATAAATGTATATAAAAGTTAATATAGATATTTCTTAAAAAAAAAAAAATGTATGTTCCTTTATTTTTAAAGGGAACGGAAAACTTTTTTATTAAACTACAAACAGTTAACTACATAATATTCTGAGTGTACTGCAACGATCATTTTGATATTTTGAACACTATTTTTTTACATAATTTACGAGGTAACGCTAAAGAGTTTTTTTCAAATTTTTTAGTAATTTTTATTTTTCAATTAAAAATTAGCCGATTTTTTTTCACTAAAAATCGCATGTTCCAAAAAAGTGGAAAATCTATATTTCAAAAAACCCTCTCTCGAATGAACTTTAATTTTTTGATTTCAGATGACCCAGCACCAAGTTATAAGGGGCACCGCAATTCTACTTTTTTTTGAGACACGTCCGAATAATTGCTGCCATTGCCGTGATTTTTAATGTTTCTTTGTGAAAATTTTATACAACATTCTTCAAATGTCATACTTTAATGTCCTATTAGTTTTAATAAAGAGATTTTAACAAAAAAATGCCTTTTGTTTTCTTACGAATTAACCTTAGCCCCCCCCCCCCCCCCCCCTTAAAGGTTAAAATCCACTATGTAGAGTGGAGCACTTCAGCATTGCGAAACAGGCTTTATTCTGAATGTTGAAATAATACGCACAAAAGATTGGGTTCAAGAAAGAGATATAGAATTATACAACAAAAAAATTTTGGTGTCCGAATTTCGTTCGGCCTAATCGTTTTAATTGTTGAAAATCAAAATTCAGATGTTTCAGTCCTATATTTGTAGCAGAAACCCTATTTCAGTTGTGACCCCCAGGCCACTCTGCTGATTAAAGAACTACAGCATTTTGAACCGACGTTAATCATATCGCTCTCAGGCTCAGAAATAGTTTGTACCTTTCTTAAGTAATATTTCTTGATTTTAGAAAAAAGAAACAATTATATTAAATTAAAATTTACAAAATTTTGAGGAAAAATATATCAGTTTTATTTTAGTTTTATATAATTTAAGTTCATAATTTTAGTTTTATATAATAAAACTAAGTTTAGTTCAAAAAACATAATTTAGTCCCATTTAGTTCAAATGTGTCTCTAACTTAAAATGAGAAAGTACTTGAACTTAATGCGTGTTCATTTTTTTTCGCGAGTAGTAAATTAACTAAATTTTAGAAAGCCATTGCTAATTTCAGTTTTTAAGCCTACCTCTTCCTAATTTTTAATAATTGTTTTCTAAAAATTAGTTCAGGCAATTAAAAAGAAATAGTAAAAAATTTGTTCCTATGTAATAAAAAAAATTTATTTGATTTTAGAAACTGATAAACTATTTCTAGGGAAAATGTTCATTCAATTTATCTGAACTAAGATAAATTTTAAAAATTTTATTAAAATATTTTTTTTTTTAAGTAAAAGTTTTCTAATTTTTTGGAAAATAATAAACTTAGGTATAGGATTTTGTTTTTGGAAAACGTTTAAATTATTTTCAATATTCTTTTCCAAAAAAAAAAAAAACAATCAATTAAAAACAAACTAGTTAGTTTTCCTAATTTGCAAGAAAAAATATTATTAAAGGAAACAAATTAAAGTAACCATTAGAAAAAATTATCGTGCGTGATTGTAATTTTTAGTTCGTGATCGTGCGTTAGCGTGAGTCAAAAATGGCTCACATGACAATATCTAATCTTAACAGTCTTAAAATAGCTTAAAATAAATTTAAAATTTTTGTTAGCAAAAGTTAAAAAAATTTCGAATTTGCGCTTTTGTGTTAATTTAAGAAGACAAAGGACCCCAGTGTTGCTTAGTCATAGATGGTGTGTGTCACTTAGGGCGTCCCTTTTTGTATTTCTCTCAAGCATAACCGTTAATTGACTACGAAAGCAGCTTCATATTTATTTTAAAAAAAAATTTATCAAATTTAAGGATAATTTTCAATTAAAAGAAAATATTTTCTTATTTTTAGGAAGTTAAATCCTAGTTTTTAGTAAAAAAAAAATTATTTAATAAACTTAAATAAAATAAAATTTTTTATAAAACCAAGGAAGCATTTCCTAACTTAAAATAAAATTTAAGATGATATATGAACTAATTAGGAGGAAATTTTACTGTTTCCTTAAACAAATTTGTTCTCAGTAGCAAAATTTGTCTATATTTTAGAAATTTTGACCAAATTTTAAGTAAAATTTGTTTTTTAAATTTAAGGAAAATTTTATTAAATATAGGTAAAAAGTATCTTTGGCGCCGTTTTCATTTTAATTTTTCCTCCAAATAAAATAATTTTTCTAAATTCTAGTTCATATTTTTTTTGAGTATGGATATCTCGTTTTAACTTATTCATTTAGATACGTATGGTTAATTCTAGCTTTAAACTGGATTTAATAAATATTCCCAAGGAATATGTTTGAGTACATATCTGAGATGTTTAGCTGATCCAGAACTCATTAAGAGTAAATATCAAACAAAACTGAATACTGACTAAGCAGCGTGAGCAAATCCTGGATCAGCCAGACGTAAACGTATCTATGTAAAGCAAATTTAATGAAATTAGAGTAAATAATATTTTTAGAGTAATAATATTGCAAAACGCAATATAGGCAATAAATTATTCCCAAATGATGATGAACTTTTCGTCGAATAGGAGAAACAGTGGAGCAGCGATTTCTAACAATTATATTAAAAAGGTTATGGCCTCAATGCCTAAGAAATGCTCTGAAGTAATTAAAAATAATGGATATGCAACAAAATACTGCACTTGCGAGTTTTGTTGCTCTTTTTTAATTTATTTTTTTATCGTCTATGTTATTAAATATTTTTTATTTGCTTCTATAAGACAATAGCAACAAATAAATTTAATAAACAAAAATAATAATAAAAAAATTATGGTGAAAAACTTTTAATAATAAATATTAATTTTTAGTTAATATGAGATTGCAGTTACAAATGTTTTGACCACCACTGTATGTATCTAACTTTGTAGTAAAATAATTCATGTTAAATAAATAATATTTGAAAAAATTTCAAATTAAAAGAAGAAAAACAAATAACTTTTAGTTTACACAATAAATATTTTTATTAAAAAAAAAAACTAGTTTGCTGCAGTATTTTATAAAAAATTCCAAACATTTCCGGTAGAGAAACAAATCAAAACTACTGAATGTATGACAAAATAACAGTCAACTAAAATTAAAAGTAAATAAAGAATATCCAAGCCAAACCCAAACCCAAACAAGCAGCAGCAAGCAAAGTAAACAAAGTTTTATTAATAATAAAAAAAAAAAATACCAAAAAACAAAAATTGCGAAAACAAACTGGATTCTGGTTAACAAAAAATATTAAAAAAAAACTCCAATAAGAAGTAAAACATGTTGTCTTTTTCACAATATTGTGTTTTTGTATTCAAGGTCGATCGGTCAACGGAATATTTAAAAAATTATAAAAAAAACACGGGCAGATTAATTTAAATGGCAAAGAGTTGGCAGCACGTCCCTGCTGGAAAAAAGGGGTCAGTTGTGAATTGGGATCTGTGCCGTGGTAGGTGAAAACTGGACAGGTTTCGAAAATACATATCACGAGAGGTGAAAAGAGAATCGGTTCCTAAAGTACCTACCATGTGACCGGTTTAAAAGTCATGTTCTTTTTCGTTGGTTCTGTGATATGTTTTCGCATGTTTTCATATAAAAAAACCGGTACCGTGACCGTTCCCTATCACAGTTAACCATTCACGTGACGTATCCTTGACTAGGTCCTGTTCCCGCAGGGATGTTGCAACCCTGGCATTACAATATATTTTAAAATTTCCTATTTTATGTTCTTTAATGCGCTCTAATAGAAATTACGGATCTGAATATATTGGTTTTTGAAGTTGTTCCGTCATCAATAAGTCCGTCACTTTTCGAACTTCCCTCGTTGTTATATGAAATGCAACACTGCTACCATCAAGTACCACCTGTTAATAGACTACTGTCAAATTTTGAGAAAGTTCCGTCATTTACTTTGCGTTTAACAGCTGTTCAAAACATACAACCTCGTGGATTTTTTTTTTAAATGAAAAAAGTGAATTTCGAGTGCTCCTTAAACATTATTTTTTGCGAAAAAAAACCGTCAATCAAACCAAGGAAAAGCTTGATAAATACTATGAGGACTCTGCACTATCGATTTCAATCATAAATAAGTGGTTTACTAACTTTCGTTGTGGTCGCACAAGTACAAATGTCGCTGAACGTTCTGGATGGCCAATTGAGGTCAATACACCGGAAAATGTCGAAAAAATCCACGATATGGTGTTGGCCGATCGAAGAGTAAAAGTGCGTGAGATTGTTCATAGCATAGGCATTTCATATGGCAGTGTGGTTGCGATTTTAAATGATCAGTTGGATTTAAGAAAGCTGTCTGCAAGATGGGTGCCGCGTTTACTCTCAATTGACCATAAACGCAATCGTGTGACAACTTCAAAGGAATAGCAAAATTCCATGAATTGGGCTAAGAATTGGTACCTCATCCGCCATATTCTCCGAATTTATACCACAGTGACTATTTCCAAACCTAAAGAAATGGCTCGGTGGAAAGAGATTTAGCTCCAACGATGAAATTATTGACAAATGCCTTTTTTTATGGACCTCGAAAAATCCTATTTTTTTGGAAGGGATACAAACATTGGAGAAACGTTGGATTAAGTGTATTGAGCTAAAAGGAGATTATGTTGATAAATAAATTTTTTTTACGAAAAAAAAAAATCGGCGTTTCATTAAAAAAATCACGGACTTATGGGCGGATCATAAAAAGGGTAAATTAAAAATGACAATTATTGTTTGTAGCGAGCTTTCAACCTCCGTATATTTTTAAAAACAAAGCAAATTCACGATTTTTAGATAAGTTGATGCATGTATATCGATTCGGCAAAGGATTTCTTCAGAACCCAAAGTTTTAGACAAGCTAGAGCCTCCAAAAATATAATCAGCTAAAATGATTGCTAAATATTAGTAAACAAAAATCAGCACGAAAAAAACTTTTACATTAATAAAATTTTAGTTATTTTTAAATTCAAAGAAATAAAATCAACAGAAATATTTATTAAAAAAATAGTAAACTGCTGCTTTCGGAAGCGTACATTTTTTTCCGAATTAAAAAAAAATATCTTAAAAAAACTTTGAAAATTATAAATTTGTTTGTGGTGTTTTCAGTTTACTAATATTCAACAAACATTTTGCTCACTTCATCAGGGTAAATTGTCAGTTGTAATTAACTAAACTAAAGCCAAAATTATGTACCAAATTTTTCTTATTGTTTTAATTTGACTAATATTTAGTAAACAAATTCTGCTGATTTCAAAATTTTTCTCCGCAGGGCCCTTTTGAACTAATTTTTACAGACTATTTTCAATTAGTGTAATTTTTTAATTTGTATCATGGGTAATTTCTGTCTGGGTAACCTGCATATGATGAAAAATTAATGGATTTTTTTTTTGTACCAAAATGTGTGTGTTGTTCCAACTGGACAATACCATCATCATAAACACATCACAAATCATCATTATCATCATCATTATCATATGTTTAAGTGAGTAATGCAAATATTTAACATACGCAAAATTATCATATTTAGAAGCTTAAACGTACAAAAATCAACTGGGGTGTAGAAGAGAATTGAAATTTTTAATTTGAATTTCCGGTGAATTTAAATAGTATAAATAAAATTTTTCCTCTTATAATATATTTTTTCTTTATATGTATATAAAATGTAGAGATTTTAATTTATAACTGTCTTTTGTGCACAAATATATATCTGGTTTATTTTTATAATGCCAAACTATTTGGAGTTGTAAGATGAAAATCATTTGAAATAATGCTTGAGGTTTATTTCTAACATATCAAAAGAAAAATGTAGTATATTTGCTATTGAAGATTATTTCAATACAAATATCGGGCAATCTATAGTTTTGCAATTGAGCCAAACGTTCAGAGTTGTACAACAAATTACGCTAACAAGAAGACTATTCGAAATTCGATTTGGTGGAAATTCACATGTGATAGAGGACAACAAAATTAACAAATGGGCGGCACACACTGTGACTGATATTTTAAAAACTGCAAATAATTCCAGCAAAAACATGGTAATGACATATCATTACTTTATACATTACTTTGTAATGAGTACTGCTTACATTCAGCATTATTTTTAAAATAAAAATAATGTATTACCTATAAAATGTTACTTATTTTATTATTTTGAACTAAATAATAATAAGTTGGCTTATCTTTTATATTATTTTAATATAAATAATAATGAGTCATTGTAAATAGTTAAAATAACTTTATTTTTTTTAATGTGTATTTTATTAATTTATGTTTATTTTAAGTTAAGGCCTGAATTAAAAAAAAGTTGTTGAAATTTGATTACAGTTTTGTAAAACCAATTAACATGCTAGTGAACAGGAAAAAGCCTACAACTTAACAGGTCAATTGAGAAGTTCCCGGCCTGACACATAGATGGCGCTACTAGACTTAAATCGATATGATTTTTATTTAGCCCTAACTTTCAATTCAAAAGACACGTGTATAAATTTGACAGCTGTCGGATCATTTGTTATTGTGAAAAAAATGGATAAAAAAAATTAATTTCGCGTGTTGATAAAATATTGCTTTTTGAAGGGAAAAAATAAGAGTTGAAGCAAAAACTTGGCCTTATGACGAGTTTCCGGACACTGCCCCAGGAAAATCAACCATGAAATGAGCTTCGAAGACAATGAACGCAGTGGACGCTCAAAAGAGGTTGTTACGAACGAAAACATTAAAAAAAAATCCACAAAATGATTTCGAATGACCGTAAATTGAAATTGAATGAAATAGCAGGTTCTCCAAAGATATCAACTGAACGTGTACATCATTTTAGTCACGAATATTTGGGTATGAGAATGCTCTGTGCAAAGTGGGTTCCGCGTGAGCTCACTTTTGACCAAAAACAACGACGAGTTCATGATTCGGTGCAGTGTTTGGAGATATTTAAGTGTAATAAACCCGAGTTTTTGCGTCGATATGTGACTATGGATGAAACATGGCTCCATCATTTCACTCCGAAGCCCAATCGACAGTCATCCGAGTGGACTGCACGTGATCAACCAACTCCAAAGCGTGGAAAGACGCAACAGTCGACTGGCAAGGTTATAGCGTCTGTATTTTGGGATGCACATAGAATAATTTTCATTGACTACCTTGAAAAAGGAAGGACCATTAACAGCAACTATTACATAGCGTTATTGGACCGTCTGAAGGACGAAATCGCCGGAAAACGCCCGCATTTGAAGAAAAAGAAAGTGCTGCTTCACCAAGACAATGCACCGTGTCACAAGTCAGTGAAAACGATGGCGAAAATCCATGAATTGGCTTTAAATTGCTTCCGCATCCATCGTATTCTCCAGATCTGGCCCCCCGCGATTATTTCCTGTTCTCAGATCTCAAAAGAATGCTCGCTCGGAAGAAATTTTCATCGAATGAAGAGGTGATCGCCGAAGCAAAGGACCAATCGTAATACAAAAATGGTATCGAAAAGTTGGAGGGTCGCTATAATCAGTGTATCACCCTTGAAGGGAACTATGTTGAATAAAAAAAAACGAATTTTGCCAAAAAAAAAAATGTGTTATAGTATGGTAGGCCAGGGACTTTTCAATTGACCTGTTAGTTTAGAATAGTGTCGAATTATTTTCTTTAAAATTGTTTGTGTTCTGACACATCTTTTGCAATTAATTTTGGTATTCAGATCATGAATACGACAAAAATTTGAAAATAACTTGAGGCAAAAATTGAGTTTTAAATGTAGTCCCCAAATATCCTTTATATACAATTATTCAAAATTGTAAAGAGATGGAAAATTTTAGAGACCAGATTTGGAATCAGAAGAAAAAAATATAAAAAATTAAATCGAATAAAAATATCTCCTCCTTTTGACTTTTGACAACCAATAGGATACATATGTCCCAAATTGTATCAGTATCCTGTAAGAAATTCTGTGAACCAATTCCAAATATTTTAATGATACTCAAAACTTAAAGGATTGGATCAAATCCTACTAAAATTTTGATCCTCGATGATGTCCAATAGGATTCAAAAAAATGTGTACAAAAAATTATGTAAATATTTAATTTTTTGTGAATTTAGGGTGATCCTATTGGCTCTGATACCATATTGATCCAAATGGTTAGTATTACATGATGGTAACAACTATCCTCTGTCGGTACAAGCCACATTTGGGAAAGTGGGATAATAACTGTGCCAAATATGACAAAAACTAGAAATGGGACATTTATCAAGCATTGCCGTCAAAGGGTTAATTTATATATTTCGAAGAAATTAAAAGATTTGGATTCGCAACACTTCATGGTTTTATCTTGTGGCTTACTTAAAACTAAATTATAATTGGTTTCCAAGAGTCAAAAAATAATGTGTTACACAATTTCTTAAGGAAAATTAAAGAATAATTGGTTATTAGTAACCACTTATTGATATGCATACGCGTAACCCATTATTATTTATTTTTTCGTAAGCATAACACCTTACCGTTTGGGACATCCCAAACAAAAAAAAAACTTCGAATTATAATAAGTGAAAACCTTGGAGTTTAGATTACTAGACTCATTATTTAGTAAGGTGTGTTTTTGCTGGGTTGTTAGAAATTTCACTAAATTTAGGTCAGATGAGTTTTTACACTGTCTTTTAGTCATATTTTACACAGTATTTGTCAAAAAATTAAATATTTAAATGGCCATACAATTTGAATGTACCCCCACAGCGCCAAACACATTAGGGATTTTTCTATACTAATCCTAAGATTTTAAGTAATATTTTCTTAGGGCCAAACCCAATTTTCAGAGAACTTGTTTCTCTGAAAATTGGGAAATATGCCTGTACAGAGAGAAAAAATCAGTATCTTTAATATTATAGTTCGTATTTTATAAAGAGATTGTTTACTGCTGTAAATGTTGAAAAATTTCATTGTCATGTAGATTTTTTCCATCAAAAGATTTACAAACAACGTTGGAAGTAATTTTTTTTCCTATATTTAACATGTAAAACTGGTTATTAATACTTCTTGAAATTAAATTAAGCACAAAATACTACACTTTACGATTACAATTTATTAAATGTAAAACAAAAACGGAAAAAACTAATCTAAAAAAACAAATCTTCAAAAAACTGTAGTAAAAGAAAAACTACACCAAGTTTCCATACAATTATATAAAAAAAAAAAAATCGTTTAACAAAACGCTTTAAAGTCACGTCTTAATTTGTATATCAAAGTTTTCATATTTTTATACAAAAAAAAATTATATCTAAAGAAAACAAAACATGCAGATCTCAAGTTGCAGTAGTAAAAAAAAGTCAATGACTAAATTTTCCAATTCTAAGAATTTACTGCAAAATAAGAAAAACAAATCTGAAAACAAAATATGTGTGCGTGTGTGTAAAAATAAAGGGTGATTTTTTTTTTGTTTGTTATTTTGGTTTTTCAGTGTAAATTTTTTTGTGACATATTCAGTAAGGTTTGCCATTTCACCAAGAATACACTAACAAATGAACAACGCTTGCAAATCATTGAATTTTATTATCAAAATTCGTGTTGTGTGAGAAATGTATTGCGTACATTACATCCATTTTCTGGTCGTCATAATCGATCCCACGCACAGGCTATTTAAGCCGTTGTGATCAAATTTCGCACCAGTTTCACTATATTAGACATTATTCCACCAACCCGTATGCGAAGAGTGCGCATCGAGAAGAATATTGCTGCTGTATCGGCCAATGCCAATGAAGATCGCGATATGTCAATTCGTCGACGTTGTCAACAATTGGGCTTGTGTTACTCAACCACCGTGCATTTTTGGCCCAAAATAGAAGAATTGGAATTGGTTGTGACGTGGTTTCAATAAGACGGTGCTACATGGCACGCGGAATGAATCTAACGGCGTAGCCGCGTGCAACATTTACATGAAATAATCTTTAAAAAGTAAATGGCAGACATTCATTTATCGCCTTAAATAAATATTTCATTCACTTTTGCAAATTTTCTGTTTTTTTTTTTAATTTGCAATACCCAAACAGTTAAAAAATCACCCTTTATATGTTAGAGTAGTAGTAACCACTCAAAAAGAAATAAAATCAACAATGACAATACAACTAAAAAAGAAAAGTGCATAACATCCGAAATATATAGAAGTCCGGCAATAATAGTGATACCAGATTAGAAAATTAATAAAAGTTATCAGAATTCTATAATTTTTCACACAAGAAAGGCCTCAAAATCTGAAATCTGTTTGTACTTGAATTAGATGGCAAATAAGGCTCTCAAAGTTCTAAAAGTTTTCTACACGGAAGGTCCTCAGAATTATAGATTTTTTTTTTATACAAAACAGTCCTCAGGATTTAAAAAATGTTGTCCATAAGCAAAAGTGCTGAAAATCTGAGAATTTTTCTTTTTGAAAAAGTTCTCAGAATCTAAGAACTTTTCTGTTCGGCAAAAGTTCTCAAAATCTAAGATATTTTCTTTACGGAAAAAATCAACGCAATCTTAGAATTTTTCTATATGGAAAAGTCCTCAGAATTTGAGAATTTTTCTATACGGAAAATGTCCGTAGAATCTAAAAATTTTTGTATACAGAAAAAGTCCTCAGAAACTAAGAATTCTTCTATATGGAAAAAGTCCTCAGAATCTGAGAATTTTTCTACACAGAAAAAGTCCTCATGGAAAAATTCCTCAGAATCTAAGAATTTTCTATATGGAAAAATTCCCCAGAATCTGAGAATTTTCTATAAGGAAAAAGTCCTCAGAATCTGAGAATTTTTCTATACGGAAAAAGTCGTCTGAATATAAGAATTTTTCTATACGGAAAAACTTCTCTAAATATGAGAATTTTTTATACAGAAAAAGTCCTCAGAAAATGAGAATTTTTCTATACGAAGAAAGTCCTAAGAATCTAAGAATTTTTCTATTTGGAAAAATTACCCAGAATCTGAGAATTTTCTATACGGAAAAAGTCCTCAGAATATGAGAATTTTTCTTTACACAAAAAGTCCTCAGAAATTGTGAATTCTTCTATGCGGAAAAAGTCCTCAGAATCTAAGAATTTTTCTACACAAAAAAGTCCTCAAAATCTAAGAATTTTTCTGCACGGAAAAATTCCTCAGGATCTGAGAATTTTTCTCTATACGGAAAAGTCCTCAGAATCAAAGAATTTTTCTATATGGAAAAATTACCCAGAATCTGAGAATTTTCTATACGAAAAAAGTCCTCAGAATCTGAGAAGTTTTCTATACGGAAAAAGTCCTCAGAATATGAGAATTTTTCTATACAGAAAAAGTCCTCAGAAAATGAGAATTTTTCTATACGAAGAAAGTCCTCAGAATATAAGAATTTTTATTTACACAAAAAGTCCTCAGAAACTGAGAATTCTTCTAAGCGGAAAAAGTCCTCAGAATCTGAGAATTTTTCTACACAAAAAAGTCCTCAAAATCTAAGAATTTTTCTGCACGGAAAAATTCCTCAGGATCTGAGAATTTTTCTATACGGAACAAATCCTTATAGTCTGGGAATTTTTCTATGTAAAGTTCTTCTTATCTAAGGTAAATGTCCACAAAATCACAGTATATATTTTTCTATCCGAAAATATTCTTAGAATCTGAGAATTTGTCTACACGAAAACGTCCCCAGACTAAACAATAATTTTAGAAACATGAGTTGTTATGTGGCAACATAGTTTGCTGCTTGCTATCCGTTTCACTCATCTATAAAATATGCAAAACTTAAATATTGCAGTAGTATTACAGAACGTATACACGAGTTTGTTTTAATGTTTATTGCATTAATGTGGGTATGCATGTTTGTGTATGTATGAGAACAACCACAAAAAAATTTACTACTACATACATTCGAATGAATATTTTGTGCAATATTTATACATTTATAACAATTTTAAACGGAGATCAACAAATTAAGGCCCAGCCCGGATTCGAATATTGTAAATTATGGATTTTTATGGATTAGCAAAGTTTAGTTGATTTTCCCTGTGAATTCATTTGCACGAAACTAAAAATTATATTTTTAACAGAAAACTTATTATTTTTTATTGTGGCCCCATTTTCCCATCACTATTGCACACTTCACCACTTAAGTATATGGACTTTAGTATTTTTGTTTTTTATAATTGAAGTTTTTATTTTTCTATTTTCTTTAATTATTTCATGGAGGTTGTTTTGTGTAGGAAGTTTAAAATAATAAATATAATTTTATTTAAACTTATGTCTAGTAGTACTTGTGTACAACATATAAAGCTAATTATAAACGCAATTTTATATTATTTTTTGCTGAAAAAGAAGATTTAAAAATGTATATAGTGTGTTTTAATTTTTTTTGTTCGTTAATTCGAATTATTTGCTTAGAGAAACACAGTTTGGTGCAAAAGTGAGCCAATGGGTGAAATGAAACGAGCAAGCATTGTTTTTTTTTTTATGGTGTTTATTAAATAAATTAAAAAACTATTAACTTAAACGAAAAATAAACATAAACATGTATTCCAAACTTAAGTATCTAAAAACATAATATGTGACCTTCCCCGAGAAAAGGGACCTAGTCTGTCAAAAAAACGGGTTTGGACTTAAGAGTGGATTCTGGTACCTAAAAGGGTGTAGAATAAGATGAAATGAGTTAGATTTCTGACAAAAATTTATTTACCCCATAAAAACGTACAAAACGAACTTGGGAAAATCGATAAACATGAGAAAAACATTAAAATTTTACTTTTTTTGAACGAACAGAGCAGCGAAAATAGCAAAGGTATTGTCAAACTAAAAGCGAAAAAAAATACGTCACTACATAGGCATGACGTCACCAAAGTCGGCACCCAATCATAATTAACCAAATCGCATCTCCCAACTGAAGGTGTGTTCACAGTGCTAATTCGTTATAAAACTTCAAATGCGTTTTTATCAAAACTTCATTTTCACACACTAGGCCCATTTCCTCGGAGAAGGACACATATTTTGAAATTCTGGCCATTCGCTCACGTTTGCATACAGTTTCGATATATAATCCATAGAATTTTTTTTCTATTCAGACTGCACCCTCCGCCACAGATAACTACAGGTTGGTTGAAAAGTTCCTGCGCTCACCAAGAGATGGCACTGCTAGCTCCAAATTTTTTTTTTATCAAGTTGGTATAACTGTCCTGAGAACACATGCAAATTTGCAAGTCATTCTGTCAATTCTTTCTTTGTTTACAAGCCATTTGTAGTTGACGTGTCATTGATTTTTTTTAATATGGAAAAAATTGAATATCGTGCAGTCATTAGATTCTTTGTTTTGAAGGGTTTAAAAGCAAAGGAAATTTATGAACAATTGTTAGAAGTGTATAAGGAGTCCTCACCTTCAAAACGCACCGTTGAATCCGATCCACGCAAAGGACGACCAAAAACTGCAACCACAGCAGAAATCATTGTGCAGGTACATAATATGGTAAGTGAAGATCCAAGTTTGACTAAGCGTGAAATTGCTAATGCCATAGGCATCTCAGACGAACGAGTACTCCATATTTTACAATAAGAATTACCTATGAAAAAACTGTTTGGAAAGTTAGTGTAACAATTCAAAAAAAACTGGACCGAAAACAAATTTCTCAGCGTAATTTGGAGCCGACTTCGTGCGTCGTTTTATAACTATGGATGAGACTTGGATCTACCACCATGATCCTAAATTGAAACAAGAACGTTTACAGTGGACTGAAGCTGGTTGTTCAGCTCAAAGCTGAAAGGTGAAGTCACAACGATCAGCAAAGAAGGTTATGGCATCAGTTTTTTGGGATGCAAAAGAAATTTTGTTGATTGATTATCCTCAGAAAGGTAAAACATTCAACTCTGAATATTATTGCAGCCTTTTGGATCAGCTGGATGAAAAAATTCGAATTCGAAAAGACCTGGTTTAAAGAAGAAAAAACATTTTTCATCAAGAAAATGCACCTGCTCACAAAAGTGTTTTGACGATGGCTAAATTCAAAGAATTAAAGTACGAATTGCTTGAACATCCACCGTATTCACCAGATTTGGCTCCCAGTGACTACTATCTCTTCAGAAATCTCAAACAATTGCTTCGTGGAAAGCATTTTTCGTCGAATGAAGAGGCCATAGCAGCCGTAGACGGTTATTTTGCAGAGCTTCCGGAAAACTATTATAAGGATGGGATAAAATTATTGGAAGTTCATTGGAACAAGTGTATTGAGCTTCTAGGAGATTATATTGAATAAAAAAATATATTTCGTAACAAAAACAGTATTCTTTCATTTCGAGGAACTTTTCAACCAACCTGTATTTATTGATAATAGATGTAAATTTATCAATATCAATACCTGAGGAACGTCGACTTTTCCTTGAGGAGTTACGTCCGGAAAACCAGGTTTCTGAAAACCGGACGTTAACAATCTCCATGTTCTTAAGGAGCGCACAACAGACCCAGCATGGGCCTAGGTGTATATCGTAGCGAAATACAACCTCATGCATTTCGAAAAATCAATTTCTACATTTGAGAAAATTTCTTGTAGAAGGAGGAAAACGTTGTAAGAGTTCTAATGTAATGTAATTTTTAAATAAATACCAATTAGTTTCCTTAAAAGAAGAAAATTAATTTTCCTGATATATGTAGAGTAAAATCAAAATTTAATTTTAAATTTAATTGTAAAGAAACATAGTCTGAAAAGGAAGGTAAACTATCAATAAAATAATTTGGATTAAAAAAGTATCTAATAACATAAGGTTCAGATTAGAGGAAGATTTGAAATAGATTTGGGTTATCTGTGAATATTAACCAATATTATTGACTCAGAAAAGACTTGAAAAATATATAATCGATATCTAACAGCCATTTTATGGAGAACGACATGACTTTGAAGTTGAGAGCAAAAATTCTCAACCCAAAGGTATTGTTTGAAAATAAAGCTTTTTATCAAATCTATATTAACTCAATTTTAATAGTAAATGTTTGTTGGGATGTGTTACCTAGGTATTTGTGTATGTATGCTAACAAAATAGACGAACGATCTTTAAAATGTGACATTAAATTATATGAATTGCTTAAAAAAAGTTCAAAATGAACCGTAACTTAATTGTAAGTAATTTGAGACAATGTGAAAAGTTGATACTATTGTAGTTTTTTGATACTATTTGATTTAAGAAAATACCGTAATACTCCCGAGACACATTTGATACTCTCACACACTTTTCCCAAATAAAACTTAGATATTCACCTATCTTAAGAATGCAGAAAAATAAGTTTAAAGAATTGATCTTTATGCACTGATATAGAAATACTCTATTAAAACAAATACATAATTCTGCATTAATGAAAAAGCTTTTTTGGCCAACTTTAAAATATGTTTTAAAAATTTTAACGAATTTTTGGACAAATTTAATTTTTTTTTTTTTTGATAATTAAAAAACTGGTTATACAATTTTGAAGCATTTTTAGACAATTTTAAATTATTTTTGAATAATTTAAAATAATTTTTGAACAATTTTAAAACTAATATAATAAACAACACTTAAATATGTTGTGAAAGAAAATTATTAGTATGCCAGATTACCAATTGGTTCCCAGAAATGGAAACATTAACATTTGAAACGGCAACCCTGTCAATTTGTGCTTCGAAAATCAAAGATGGTTGCCAAAGGGTAATTCTATAAATAGATAGAAAAAGCTCATTTGTACGGATAGTCATTCACTAACTGAAAAATTATGATCTTGAGCCTGATAAAATTAAAAATATACAATTTTAAAACCTTTTTGGGCAATTTGAAATAATTTTAACACAATTTTAAAATTATTTTTAAAACATTTTTACACAATTTTAAAATTATTTTGGAAAATTCTGAATTAAGGCTGAAAAAGGTGTAGTGTAAAAAAAAAAAAAAAAAAAAAAATAAAAGCTGAAAAAATGCATTAAACAAATATATAAAAATGATTTTTAAATGAAATTATAAAAGGCCTTCAGAACTATTTTCACATTGAAATTTTTGTCTTGAATAATCAGAAAACAATATTTTCAATAAGTGCATTAGAAAGTATACGACTTACTATAGCTTTAGAAGTAATGAAGAGTGATTTTTTTTAAGATATGCATCGGGTTTATATACAAATCACTTCATTTGAAATATGAATTCTTTTGAAAGTTCCTTCAGAATAACACCAAAAAAATCATAAAAGAATGGTAACTGAACTTTAGGAAGCAATAAAAGAAGTTATTGCCACAGAATGAGAATTTTTTTTGCTGGGTATATACAATTAGATTCAACAAAATGTGATTAGATTCAATTTTTTTCTGCTTGGGAAATGTGTTATCCTGAGGTCACATTGGGCAAATATTTTCCGCAAAAATGTTTGAACATATTTGCCCAAAATTTTGTCAAAGCAATATAGAGATTATTTTGTGGTCACACTACACACATTTATTTGCCTCTTTTTGTTTGATCAAACAACTTTCAAATAGTGGAAAACAAAAATGAGGAAAACATGTTTGCCCTATGGTCACACTTGAACAAATATTTGACAATAAAAATTGTTTGATCAAACTATAATAAAACATAGATTTATTTTCTCAAAAATTAAAAACTATAAAAACTTAAAATCTGATAAAGGACGATACAAAATTTTTTGGGTTGTGCTTTGAAGCAGTATCGGTAATTATGGAAGAGGAGGAAAACGTTAAAAAGAAGTTTTGGCAAAAGTTTACTTTTTTGGACACCCTCAAAAAAATATAAAAATCTCACCCCCTCGGGAATTAAAAAAAATCTCTATGGGGTTAAGTGTGTCGGGCCTCTGTGACCCGCTAGGTTCAAAAAACAACAAAACACACCAAAAATCGTAACAGTGACGGCTTTTATTAAAGAAAATTTTCTCACGATTCCCAACATGCATTTCGTTTAAGATCCGCGAAATAGAATTACGGAAAAAAGATATGACCCCCTCTGGAATGAAAAAATTATTTTTTTTGGTGTTAAGGGGGACATATCGGGACTAGGGTCCCCAGTCCCGATATGTCCAAAAAACCGAAACACACCAAAAATGGTAAGTGTGATAACTTGAATTAAAGGAAATTTTCTTCAGAATCCGTGAAACAGAATTAGCGTTAGGTTTTTAGATGTTAAAAAATACTAGTGTTTTGTAGTTGCTATCGTTGGCGTTACCCAGGGATTACCTTAGGGTGGTGATAGCAGAAACTGAAAACCGCCCATTTTACAAAAAAAAATAAACTTCTTGGTACAATGTGGAAGATAGCACCGCAGTCGAAAATTTTTTTAAAAACCGCGCGATTTTTTCACGAAATTTAAATTTTAGGTACATTGCGGCAGGTAGCGCCGCAGACGATTTTTTTTTTTTTTTTAATCCCGCAATTATTTCTCAAAACTTTTCATTTTTTTTACTAAATGCCATTCCGTTTAATATGAACAATTAATTTCAGTTTATTTCAAAGCGAAAACTTCACTTTTCCTTTTCTACCATCTAAAATTTAATTAAAATGGACCTAACGCGAATTCTATTTGCTGGATTTTGGAACAAAATCCATATTTGGAATCGTGAGAAAATTTCCTTTATCTTTTGGATGTGTTTCGGGTTTTTGGACCTAGCGCGTCCTAGGAGCTCCTGCCACCTTAACAACATACATATATAAAATAAATTTTCTTTTTTAATTCCCAAGGGGTTATATATCTTATTAGAGGGTGGCTGAAAATGTAAACTTCAGCCGAAGTTTTTATTTAATTTTATTTTTATTTAAGTGACGAAACATATGATTATTTGTTTGTTTTATTTAAGTGTTGACATCTAGATGTTATTTTTAACGGCAAAAGCGCAAATATTTTACTTTTAACGATATATTTTGAAATATAAATTAACTGCTGAATCCTACATTAGATGTGCTTATGCCGCAAGCTATTAAAGTTGGCATAAGTAACTATCATATAAATTTGGCATAAGCCAACGCTTAGCGTTACTTAAGTCAAATTAGTATGCGAATGACACAAACCGACGCATAAAAACAGCTATTACAAAATCATGTAATATTATCTTTCGAAAATTCTTGTACACAGAAAAAAATCTTTACATAGTAATAGGTTGTATATCAAACGCTGAAGTTTTCTTAACAAATATTTTTAAGTAACTGGGTAATATACATAAAATGATTCTTTCTTTGTTTCTATTATAGTGTACATACAATTGCATACGATTTTTAAAATAACATATGTTTCAAAAATGTTTGGATTTTGTTTAGTTTTCTTCTAATTTCATAATATTCTTTAATTTGATGAGAAATTTCCTATTTGATTTTGTTGATTGTCTCAAAAGCATACGATGTTACTTGCAAAAATACAGATTTTTTAAAATTCGGAAAATTGGTCTGTCAAAAATTAAGTTAATCGAACTTGAATGAAAGTGATTTAATAAAATTAACTTTAATAAAAAAATTTACAAAAGTTTTAAAATTCATCTCACTTTGTTCTCTAGAACCCTTATTTTTAAATCAAAATATTTTTTTTAAGTTCAGATAGGTTTCAAAAAATTTAATTAAACCCCTCTAAAACTTTTATAAATATTAGTGTTTCCAATTATTCGACACTGCCGGTTAACCGTTTAGGGCATTATTCGAAAAATGAAGAAAATTGATTAATCGGTTATCCGGGTCGATTAATCGGAAAATTTGCAATTAATCGATTAATGCAATATAAATGTTTTTATTTTATCAAAAAAAAAACACAAAGAGCTGCTTTTTGTAAAATACCTAGTTAAATTTAAAGTATTCCGAAGAAATATTGCCATAGAATCTTGGTATTTTTTGGCAGAAAATATTGTCAGACATGATCAGTGGAAATAAACCCTAAAGCCTAAAACTGATAAATTCAGTGTAGCCAGTCTATAGCCGCTGGGTAAAATTGAATATAGAAAATTTTCCTAATTATCAAAAGCAGCTTTCAAACAAAATTTAATAAAAAGTTCTTAAAAATATTATACAGGTTTTGCGAAATTCACGAACTAAGTTTGACAGCACTCCCATTGTTCACTGGCAATTTCACTATTTGTTTTGGGCTTTAGAGTTAAAGATGCTTTTAAGTAAAAAAAGGTATGAAAATCTGCGTGTTTCTATTTTTAAAATATCCAAGTTTGATTTTTGCACAAAAAGCAATTAAGTCGAAAAATTTCCAAGAATATTGTAGTTATTAAAACGCAAATTCCATTTTGATCTTCATCCATTTTGATCTTCATCTAATAATGCGAATAAGCGAATTCTTAAATATTTTTGACAACACTATCTTCTTTTTAAGTTCAAATTATTTGTTTTGACATTAACCAAAATTGAGCCAAATAATCGATGAATCGGGTAATTTATTAACCGAATTGGAAACACTATTAAATATACAAGTTTCAAACAAATAAAATCATTTCAGTTTTAAGATTTTAGATATTTAGACGATTTTTCTCAGATTTTAATGATTTAAGTATTTATATTTGACAAAACCGTTGAAACGGCTGTTATTTGACATTGTTTGCTCTTACAAACATTTTGTAAGATCAAATAATTGTTTGCCCAAAAATGAGGAAAATATTTGCCCTTTAGTGTTCACACTATGTTCACATTAGGCACATTTTTGTTTGATGGCAAATAATTTTTATTTCCCAAAATCAGCTGTTTTGTTGTTTGCCCCTCAAAAATATTTTGTGGTCAGACTACGGCAAACAAATATTTGACGGTTTTCGTCAAATATTTGCCTAATGTGACCGCATCTTTACTCTTTTTTGTTTAATATACATATATAAAAAAAATGTTTTTAACGTATGTTAATTTTATGTAAAAACGAATTTATATTTTAAGCTATTTTTAGCTAAAAATAAAAAAAAATTTTAGTACTCTGAGGGTCAAAAAAGTACTACATATTAATTTTTTTTTTTGATACCGAAAAAAAATTCCATTTTCCATCCCTGAATTGTATACAAAATTTTTCGGGTAAAATTTTCTCATTAAGTATTGCAATCTTTTTGGAAATATTTTTTCTGGATATTTTCTACAAAATTTTCGTATTCTTTAAAAATCAAAATGAAAAGAAATCGACTCAAAACACCTACCCCCCTTACAAAAATATATAATGCTACGCCAATGCATAAACATCAATAACACAATGAAAATAATTACTCGGACCATGGCATTTGTTAAGGAATGATATCGAAATTACACAAAAAATCTTTTCTTTTCTTTAAAAAAAAAAAATTAACACAAATCAAGGAAAAAAAACTTACTTTATCCAGGCACTTTAATTCCTCAATGGGATAGACCACCTTTTGGCAGCGAGCACAGGTTTTATTCATTTTGCGGTTGTTGTTGTTGTTTAAAGTTTTTGGAGTTTTAATTTAAATATTTAACACTTTTTTCTGTTCAATTGACAAAAACTAATACAAATCTTTAGCCCAAACCTTTGTTTTGTTCGTTTTTTTTTTTTTTTTGTAAGTTGTTGACGTACAAAAAAACGTAGTTTTGTTTTTGCACTTGGCTTTTTTTATTGTTGTTGTTGCAAAATTTTTGTTTTGATTTGGTTTTTATTGTTTCTGTTTCGGTTTTTATTTTTTTTTTTTATATATATTTTAACAATTCCTGTTGATTTTGTTTTTGCAGCTGACACAAAGAACTTGTTATTGTTGTTGGGTATGGTGATGTGTTTGCCGTTTTGTTGTTGGTGTTGTAAAATCTCAAGATGTTAACAGCCGCGGGACTGGTTTTTTGCGTTTGAATTTCTTTTTTTTTTATTAAAATTCACACACACACAATCACAATCACGAAATTGAAAGAAGAGAAGAAAAAAAAAGAAGTTAAATGAGATAAAAACGTTAAAAACAAAGTAATTTGAGAAAATAAAATTTTGTTAAAATATTTTTTTTTTTCATTAAAAACAATTACGAAATAGAATTTGTTCAAATAACTTTAATAAAATTTTAATAGATAACTCAAATTGCACTTGGTTTTCGTATTATTTTTTTATAATTCAAATAGGAATTTAAATATCTGAAGTATAAATAAAATTATACACATATAAAAAAATCCAGTTGGTGTTTGAGGGGGTTTCTTTTTTCTTTCCTATTGAAGCTTTTGTTTCCACTTTTTATGGAAAAACACGATCACTTTTTAATTTGTAAATTTCACAATTAATAAGATTTTTTTTGTTTAATTTTCGAAGAATTTTGTTTAAATTTATCTATTATCCACACTTGCACACACCTTTTTCTTAAACACACTTGTTTAATTAAAATTAATTAATTTTTTTTTTAATGCGAATGTTTTTTCTTTTCTTATTGATGACCACTGATAATATTTTTCAATTCACGACCATAGGAATTTTTACGACTCCACCGAACAAGCATAGAAAGAAGACTGAAAAATAGAAATACACTTCAAAAATGATGTAAAAAAAACTGTTTTTTACAACTGCCATTCTCATCTACATTGCTTGTTATCATTAATGCCAACTTGGTGCTTTTGGCACAATTAAAGTGATTTTCAATAACACTAAACGGCAATATTAGGTTATTATTGAAGTGCTTGGGAACAAAAAATTTATAAAAATTCGTACAAATTTGTAAAAGTTTTTACTGGAAGGTGTTTGTTTACAAAAAGAGAGAGTAAAGTGACAGTTCGATGCAAGAGAACTTTCTGGTTTCTACTGAATAAATTTTTGCCAGTAAGAATATTGTTAGAGAAAAAACAGCTGATTGAAAAATATAATTGAAAAACAAAGAATTTGCCCAAACACAGTAAATATTTCTTTCATAAAAGTAAAAAATATGTAAAAACCAATTTATTTACGATGAACGAGTAAAATAGAAGTCCGGAATGTTCCAGGAGAACCACTTCACATCTAATTTCCGTTCTTTTTTTGTTTGGCATTTACAATCAGCTGTTTTAACTATCTTAATAAATCTTACAAATTTTTCGTTTGCGTACTTTTTTGTATATTTTTCTTTTTGTGAGTAAATTTTTTGTTACTCTCTGTAATTTTGTTTTTACTAAACTTTACTGAAAAAGTATCCAAACGGACCTATTGCTTGGCCGTACTGACCATTTTTGAAAATATTGAGTTAGAAATGGGTTATATATATTGTAAATATTCTCCTCCGTTTTTCAATATCTTGTATCATATCTAAGATATCCAGCATCGTCACTTTTTGAAATGTACAGCAAATTTTGCGTACCAAGATTACAATAATTTTTATTATTTATTTTGCTCCATTTGGCATATGCATCAAATTTGCATACAAAAAATTCTAAAATACATTTCATAATTGTTTTGTTGCATTACCATAACAACGAATGTAATTCAAGCAAAGGCTCATAAATTAATGGATAAACAGCACAGATAGTCAAATTCAAAAACAAATATTCATAAACAATACAAAATAAGAATTTATTATTTTGTATGAGCTAAATAAATAAATTAATTTAATTTCTTTATTTATCTCAACTTGCAAGTTCTCTTGGAAGTAGAGCTGCAAGTTCGGAAATTGTGATTGTTAGTGAAAACGTGTGACTGTATTGAGTGTTTCGAACTTCCACTTGCATTTGTAAAGGCTGGGTTATAGGGTGTTTTTATGCTACGTAGTAGTTTTCTCTCCCATGTAAATTTGTCTTTAGATAAACACAAACCCTAAATTAAACGAACCATATATAAAAACAGACACCAATCATAATTTTATTTTATTCTTATGCCAAAAATTGTTGAAAGAAAATATTTCAGCTGATTTGTAAATTACACTGTGTGACGCTATAAAAAAACCAAGATTACCTACCAATATATTTCGGGTACGTCGATCAATAGCAATCTTCGTTTTTTCACTTATGGGCAGATTTTTCGCAAAATTTCCTTAAAGTTTAATTATTTTAAACACCTTTATTATCTGTTGTTTTTACTTTGAAGAAGTTGGCAGCACAGTTTGATAATGGGAATAGTTTAAATGGTTTGGGTATCATTGGAAATATACAGTTTAGTGTATTGCTTGTAAAATAGTGTTGCCAGATTTTGGTTTGTTGTATTTCTATTTTCAACACTAAATTTTATTTCTTTCGACTTTTATATAAACATTCCATACAAATTTAAGTAGATTAGACTTGCTAAGTAGTTATAGATATATCTACTTACAAATTAAGAATGTATAAAAATGCTGCCAAGTCTAAGAAATTATTGGGTTTTAAGTGAAAACAAAAATATATGCAATAAAAATATTTGAATTTTTATTATTTTTTAAAATATTAAAAACAACAACAGCTAACAAATGAAATATGTGATTGTAAGTAAAGACAGAACAGAAGTCTCTCTGACTCAGATACTTATAGGTTCTGTGAATTGGACGCACAAATGGACTGCACAAAAGATAAAAAAAATTCGGTCGCGGTGCGTAGGGCCTTTTGAATCTAATCTAAGGGTAAAGCAGGGCAAACAATATAATTGATCTATTTCACGTTTCCGCGAAGTTCATATACGTAACAGCTTTCGTACAAAGGCGAACCCAAATGTAATTATATTTACCCCCGTATTGATTATAGATAAATATCTTAGCAATTTGTTATTATTGACTCACCAAAATTTTTATTGTATCTGCAACAGAAGTTTTTACTTATTTTTGTAATTTTTGTTCAAAAATTTCGTAGTAAAAATTTGTCCTTTATTTTTACCACATTGTTAGCTATTTTTACTACATTTTTTAGTTGGTTTTTAACAATAAAAATTAACAAAATTTTTCGTTATTTTAAAAGTAAATACATTTGCCGCCTTTTTATTTGCACATACCTTAATCGATTGTAGTGCGGCCATCGTTGAAATTTGAAATTCGCCTTTTGTTTCGATTTTACTTTGAAAAAAAAAAAATAAAATGTGTAGAAACATTTTATATTTTTTTTCAAAAGTTTTTAGATTTAAAGTTTATTTATTTATATTTATAGTAATCATATAATTACAAATTATATGTTAATACCCTAACCGATCACTAGCAACAAAGGCCATCGGCTCGTTGTAGCGAAAACAGACCAGAGCTTCTGGTGGGAATCGAACCCACGACCCCGCACTGATAGGCTAGCACGCTACCAACTAGCCTACCGGGGCGCTCAGATTTAAAGTTTATTGGTTATAAAATAAGGTAAACTGAAGGAATTGAGTACTATATAAAAAAGTTGGTGATTTATCCACCAAAAAGCACTGTAATTACTATTACAATCTCAAACTTTGTTTCAATAATCAGCGTTCAAATTGACACTTCTTTATATAAAAATTTTCGCATTAAATTTTTATTTATTTGCATTTGTTAAAAAGTACAGTCGCTTGCTACAATGTAGAGCTGGGTCTTCTTTAACGCGTTGCGGAATTACAGAGAAAAATTCTTAATGAAATATTTCAGTAAGCTAATAAAATATTATTCTTTCCACTTGATGAAATGAACTGGATGAAACATTTGATAAATTAATTAAACAGCTTTCTAATTTTTATGAAACTAGATTTTAATAAAACTTTTTCATTTAGTTTTAAAAACTTTTTAAAAATAATATGTAATTTGTCTTAAAATTTTATGAAAAACTTCATTAATTTAATGAAAAGTTGCAATGGATGAGATTCAGTGAAAGATGCCATGATTCTGTCAGTGTAGTTTATTTTTGTTTTAGTTCCGTGGAATAAATATTTTTCTTTAATTTATGGCGCGGTCCTTGATCATTTTTGAAAAACAACAATATGATCCTCGGTGAATTTTTTAAAACTATTTTCTTTGTAAATGTGTAAGAATCCCTAAATCTTAACTAAAAACCCGATCAAGGAATTAACATCTTAGTAACATTTTAAGAACCTGTTTTTAATTTTCAACTTAGATATATTTATACATTTACTTGTATTAGCAACAGCTACTCAGTCAGTGGTACATCGTAGAGTATTCAAAAACCGAAACCGAAAACCGTTCAACCGGTTTATTTTTTTTTAAACCGATCGGTTTCGAATATTTTGTAAATTCGAAGAAAACCGAAAACCGGTCTTTTTTGTTCGGTTAACCGGTTTTTTTAATTACATCACCAACTGGGTTGTTTGGCCTCTTTTATTTTTTCTGAACACTTATAATCGTTTGTTGATTATGAAGATTTAGATGTAAGTCTGATAGATTCCGCTGAAGACTTAACTTTGAATAATACAAATTCAAATAGTTTAATTTTTGATCTAAATAACACAATAAACAGTATTCAAAATTCTACAAAAGAGACTGTACAAAATCATTCATTATTATATGTGACCTTCTCCGAGAAAAGGGACCTAGTGTGTGAAAATGAAGTTTTGAGAAAAACGCATTTAAAGTTTATCACTGTGAACACACCTTCAGTTGGGGGATGCGATTTGGTATGGTTAGTTATGACTTTGGTGACGTCATGCCTATGTGGTGACGTATTTTTTTTAGCTTTTAGAGTGACAATTTAAAACCAAGAAAGTAAAATTTTAATGTTTTTCTCATTTTTATCGATTTTCCCAAGTTCGTATTGTACATTTTTATGGGGTAAATAAATTTTTGTCAGAAATCTAACTCATTTCATCTTATTCTACACCCTATTAGGTACCAGAATCCACTCTTAAGTCCAAACACGTTTTTTGACACACTAGGTCTCTTTTCTCGGAGGAGGTCACATATGATGATTTCATATATCTTGATAAATGCGACAAAAGAACTTAAAAGTTGGACAATTTATATAATTGTCTTTTTACTATTTGTCCAACATATAATATTAGTGAGAGTATTTTCCACTTCTAGCTTTATCAAAAGCAAACAAAAAAAAAATCGTCTTAAAACGAAACATTTAAATTATTATTATTTCTAAAATATTATTTTAGAAGTGAAAAATAGATTTTCTTTTTACATATTTAAAAAATATTTGGTTTTAAGTAAATTTTTTCTTGAAATGAAATTCAATAAAAAAAATTAAATTTAAATGAATATGACAATAAAAATAATTAACAAATTATATAAGCTCTTTAATCAAATTAAAAAAAAACCGAAAAAACCGGTTGACCGGTTTTTTCTGCAAAAACCGTAACCGGAACCGGTTTTTTTAAAATTCGATTTTTTCGAAGAAAACCGAAACCGGTTTTTTCAAAAGGCCGGTTTTTTGAATACTCTAGTACATCGCATAAAACTTAGTTAAAAAAATGTTTTGGGTGCAGTTTCTACCAACACACTTTTCTGATTGTGGAATAGTGTAAACAAACAATGTATTTTTAAAGATTTGCTGTGTTTATGTGGCAAGCTACCTCTACTCTACAAGCTACTCTCTACCCTGTTCGCCATCAAACAAGAATTGCACGCAATAATTGCATGCAACAAAGTCACTTGGCTCTAAAATTGGCTCTAAAACCTTTTCCATTCGTTGGTAGTAAGGCATTTGCCACAGCTTGTTGGCTTGACAGAATATTGCTCTTTATATAAAATATATGAAAAAAACAATTAAAAAAGGCTTAAATTCGGCTGTGCCGAATCTTTGAATAAACTCCACCAATGTTCTCTATTGTTTTTGATGCAAACAATGTAAAAAACTTTTGAAGTAAAATTATGGAGGTGAAAAAAATTGTTTGTGGTGAAAAACTTTTTTGGATGCGGAAACGAATTTTTTTACGTGAAAAAAATTTTTGAGGTGAAAAACATTTGAGGTGTACAAAATATTATTAATTTCTAAGCGATTTTTGAAAAAATATGAGAAAATATATTATATACCAGTCGCTACTATGAAATTGTACTAAAATACACCAATTTGTATGGAAAATTTAGAGGTATCTTCACATTTTCACCCATAAATTTTTAACCGCTGGACCGATTTTGCTCATTTTCAATACCAAACTGCTCGGCAGGATGTACAAAAATCAAGGTGAAAATAAGCACCCACGCTGGCGTCTCCGCGTCGTGATCGCCATTTCAACAGACAGACAGACGGACATCGCTAAATCGACTTAAAATTGCATAAGGATCACGGGGTCTTAAACCTATATTTCGACATGTTACAAAAGGAATGACAAACTGATATATACCCTCACTATATATGGTGGAGGGTATAATAACTCTTGCTGCTGGCTGCATCTTCATTTGATGTGTTTAAGCACTATAACAAATATTACAGACCACAATGCCATATCTTTTTATATATTTTTTTTTACTATGGCAACATCATAAAATACACAAATGGTAACTTCACATTACAGTTTACACTTTTCACAGATAACTGTCAAATTCTTTTCTTTTATCAAAGGATATCAAATTAAAATCCTTTGCCATAATCGAATTTTCAATGATTTTCAACGCGTTTAGGGCGGAGGACTCGTTAAGAAAAAATATATATATAAATTAATAAAATAATAAAAAAAATTTATTAAAAATCATTAAAGTATTACAATGCAATATTCCTATAAGAATTTAAATCTATTTACATATAAAAAAATAAGCAAAATTATGAAATGAAAAAATTTAAATAGTTTTATGTTATACATAAAAAAAATATATATAAATTTTTGCAAAACCGATTAAATTCAAACAGTTTTATATAAAAAGCTAATAAACTTTTGAATTATATTAAAAAATTGAATAAAAATTTGAAAAATTCAAAGTTATATCAATAAAAGTGTTTAAATAAAAGTTTTGTATAATTATAGCATGTTTAATATTAATTATTATTTAAATAAAATGTGAAATCATAAGTTAAAGTGTAATATTTATTTATAATAAATTATTAAATAAGTTAAATAATAAAATAAAATCATTGAAAGAAAAAATTGATTTCCTTCAGACGTAATTTTTCACTCAAGTGAAAAATCGATAAAAGTCGCTGTATTCTTCATTCGTTTCCTAACTTGTCTGAGTGCGTGAGTGTATGTTGTAGAAGCCGGTGAATTGAAAATTTTTGTAATATCGAACGCGCAGTATTATAATTTTTTGTTGTTGTTATTTTCTGTTATTACGAAAAAACAAAAAAATACAAAAGATTATACAGCCGTTAACCACCCTCACGTCGCATTTGATTTGTGAATCGCGCTATCTTCCAAAAACAATAACATTTGATATATAAAACAGAAACGAAAACAAAAAAGTAAACAAAACGTAAGTTTATGTCAGATACATATGTCATCACTCCCCCCCCCCCCACCCCCCCCCCCCTTTCATTCACACAAACTTTGAACGCGAAGAAGACATATTTTTAACGTACATACATATTATTTTTGTGTGAGATTTATATTGTGTTATCTGGGATATAGAAGATATTTGTTGGTGTTGATTTTTTAACCTATTTTTTATTTATTTTTTTTTAATTATTTGTTAGAAATACGTCTAAACGAGGAAAAGTTAAACGTTGCAGCGTACGGATGTCAAGCAATTTTTCAAAAATATGCAAACCCTAAGAAAAAAAACTAGCCCCTGTAAATGTAAGTATCTAATGAACATATTATTGATTTTAATTTTTGTATTTAAAAATAACTATTAGTTTTTGTCAGTGTAACTTATAATTGCAAATAGATTTTATTTTTGCAACACAATTCGACTACAGTTGCACAACCAATGTCCAAAGCAGTGTCAATACGGTTTAACCACAGTGGGGGTTAGTTTGTTGAGAAAGCCGTGTCCAGATTCTATAAGTCGATTACCGTTAATCGTCCACCTTCAAAGATAAATATCTACCATAGTACATATAAATTTTAAACTTTTATTACAAATTTGATAAAAGACAGTAGTTTTTAATCTTATAGCTCAACAATTTGGTAAGTAACATCTTTAAAACGATGGAATTTCAAATTTCGAAAGTGGACGATAATCGTCGCTTGTCTTATAGAATCTGGGCACTGTCTTATCGACAAACTGTCACACTGAGGAAAATCACTGTCTACACTGCGTTTAAGCTGCATTCATACTGAACTCCAAAACACATGTTTTTGTTTTTTCTTCAAGTTTTCGGTTTAAACTGCAAATCAACTAAAACTTAAAAAATCCAAACAGTGCTGTTCTAAGTTTAGAGACTTTTAATTTAAAATGGAATTAAAATATGCGGAATATTGCTGTTGTATTCGAGATTTTTTGGAAATGTGAAATGTAAAACAAAAAAATAAATTAATTGTTAAACCAAATAAACTTTGGGAAATAGTTAAAAAATACCTGAAGCATTCGTTTTGAGTAACCTTGAACTTCGGCGTCGTAAAACTCATCAAAAAATTGTCCCAAAAGCGATAACAGATGGAGGCATCAGATCCAGCATAAGTTCAATTTCTCGTTATTAATTCTAAAGCAATTTTTGTTTATTTTTAGGGTTCCGAAACAAAATGTAAAAATTATAGAAATATTTTAAAATAATTTAGTTTTATATTAAATCTTTTATAAAATTTCAACATTTAAATAAAAATGAAAAGAAAACATTTCAAATTTTGATACATAAATCTGTTTCATAAAGTTTAATAAATATTTCTTTAAGGAAAATAAATAAATTCGTTTTACTTTCGCTATGCTTTTTCTACACGAAATATTCCACAATTTTATTTGTAAATGTGGATCATAAAACAGCAAAAAATTTTGGAACGTTTTCATTTAGTATTTTTGATGTGAATTCGGAACTTAGAACAACAATAAAAATATGTATTTTGGGGTTTAGTACACTTAGAATATTATGTTTTCCGTTCCTTTTTAAAATAAAGAAATATCTATTTTAAATTTTTTCTACATTTTTTCGAAATAATTTACTATCATTTACCGATTTTTTCTCAGTTTTATTTATTTATTTTTTTTTAATTTGTTTGAAATTTTATAAAATTTAACACAAAAAAAGGAAACTTGTGGTTAATTCGTGTCCGTTACAGTTGTTTTAAATTTTACTTTTGTTTGCTGTCTGTTTGTAAAATAAAAAAAATATTGAAATTCAAATTCCAATTTGTTTTTTATTTTAATTGTTTGTTTATATACAAAAATATTTCAATTTAAACTACAAGAACTTCATAAACATACACAAACACATTCACACAAAAAGTGTCTATAGCCATGCTTATATACATTTTGTGGATAAAAAAAAACAAAAAAATTAAAAATCGAAACAATTTCAAATAAATGATAAAATCATTTATTTTTAAGGAATTGCTAGGTAAAATAATAATAATAATCTTCTTTCCCTTATTTGCTACAAGGAATCCTTATTAAAAGCCAGAAGAAAAAATCGTAATAATAAAATTATAGCCGACTAAAAAGAATAAGTAAAATTATTAAAATTTGCAATAATAATTTGATGAATAGATATAACATGGATAAGTTAAAAATCTGTAATGGTGACCCAAAAAAAAAAACGTGGCAGTTTTTAAATAAAGAACTTGGTCGAAATAATGGTGGTATAAAAGATATTTTAGCTGAAAATGGAAATCTATTAACTCAGAATGAAGACAAAGTTACAGCTTTAAATGAGTATTTTTTTAGTATTGTCAATAATATGCAATTGGATAATACTGCAGATCCTTGTAATGAAATAAACATTTTTCACACTTTAATACCGGAGAGGACAACTTTTGAGCTGCAAATGGTGAATAAGACTAAAGTTGAATCAGTTTTGGATAATTTGAAGGTACACAAAAGCCCTGGCTATGATAACATAACTTCTAAAATACTTCTGATCAAAAAGGACTCAGTAACTCATATTTTAACGGTTATATTTAATAAAATGATAGAGGAAGGAAGTTATCCAGATTGTTCAAAAATACACAAGATAATTCCTGTGCCAAAAGTTATTGCATCAAATAAAATAGAAAATTTTCGACCAATATCTTTGCTATCAATAGTTGATAAAGTTTTTGAAAAGCTTATTTTTGACCAAATATCAAATTATGTTGATGTTAATAATATTTTATTTAATAGGCAATTTGGTTTTAAAAAAGGTTCTGGAACTGAGGAAGCAATTGTTAATGTTATTGATTTTATTTGTGGAGAACTTGATGAAGGATTTAGCGGTGTGGCTGGAGTTTTCTATGATTATTCAAAAGCCTTTGATATGGTTAACCATGATATTTTAATCAAGAAACTTAAAGTCTCTAACAAAACTTTGGATATTTTTCATGATTACTTAACAAAAAGAATGCAATTTGTACAGATTGGTGATTCAAAAAGTACAAAGCTGCCGGTTAAATGTGGAGTTCCACAAGGAAGTGTCCTTGGACCATTATTGTTTAAAATTTTTATAAATGATATAAAAAATATAGATTTTAATGGTAAATTGTTTATGTATGCGGATGATGTGTGCTTATTTTACAGATATAAATACTCGGAAGTTTTAAAAACTCAAAGAGAGTACGATGCAGCTATATTAACTGAATAGACTGTAATAGACTTATTATAAACCCAGTTAAAACAAAATTTGTAAGATTTAACCCCCATAATTCAAGAAATGATGATAAAATGTTTGTTTATATTGATGGTATTGCTATTACTGAGTCCGAAATGGTAAAATATTTGGGAGTTGTTTTCAATCATAACCTGCTCTGGGATGAACACATAAACACCTTAAAAGCTAAGATTTTATCTGGTATTGGGATACTATACAAATTCAAAAATAAGCGTAATACTTCAGTAAAATTACTCATTTATCAGTCAATTATACACTCTCATCTGACATATCTTCCCTCTGTATATGGTTGCAGAAACAATAGCTCCTTAAAATCCCTACAATCAGCTCAAAATAAGGCTTTAAAACTAGTTTTTAATCTACCTCTTAGATATTCTACCTTGGACTTATTTAAAAAATATGCCAAAAATATTCTTCCTATACAAGGATTATATAAACAAAAAGTTTTGATGTATGTCTTTAAGACGATTAGGGGAAACGGTAATGGCCTCATACAATTTCCTCAAAATATAGCCCAAACACAGAGAAATACTAGACAAGCTTCAAATTTAAGCTCTGTAAGATGCCGTCTTGACTTAACAAAACAACGCATTGCCTATGCTGGACCCCATGAATATAACCAATTGCCAGTAAATTTACGAAATATTGAAGTTCTTTCAACGTTTAAAAATCAAATTAAAAACCATTTGCTACAAAACATAGAAACACTTCTAATATAAGAATTTTGCTTGTATATCTACCTATATGCTAAATATGTATTTTTTATATTTCTTGAAATAACTAAATGAAATCAAAATTTATTTATTATTTTTTAATGTGATATGAAAAGTTGCCTACATATTAGCCTCTACAAAGCCTTAAGGGCGCTGGGGCATACATTTTAAATTTTGTTAAAATACTATTGAATAATAAATAAAATTAAAAAAAAAAAAAAAAATTCAACATTTATTTTTTACGGATTAATCATTTGTATCTCACGGATGTGTCAGTTGTTTAAACAATATTTAAAAATTAATAACAAATGGCATTTAATTTAAATGAAAATTAAGTAGACCGGTTTTTAAATAAAATATCATTTCTTTTAAATGATATTTTCAGTTATTTTAACTTACAAACTATTTTAAGTGTATGAATGCAGCTTTATCTGGTTTGGGCTTCACGATCTGGTTTGGACCCAAAGCTAATTAAGAGAAACTAACACATTGGTAAATTAATTTTTTAATTTTTTTTTTTTGATTATTCGAAAGGTGAAAGACGATGTATTCTTGTAAAGAATTTTTTTTCTGTAACCGGGTTTACGGGTTTCACTTATGTGATAGGCAGTTTTGGGTTTTCTCTTATATGATACGATAGGCAGTTTAGAGGCTTCGCTGAATTAGTTTTTCTGTCTACATTTATTCTTATGGGGTTTTTACTTCAAATTCGGTGAGAAATTTTAACTGCTGTTTAAAATAAGGTTGCGCTTAAACTGCGTTTAAATTGCGTCCGAAATCTAGTTTATAACTCATTCATATTGAACTCAAAAATACGTATTTTCGTTTTTTTTCAAGTTTTCAACTTTCAAATTCCATACAATTTGTTAAATCGAAAACTTCAAAATAACGAAAATACGTATTTTGGTATTCAGTTTAGATGGGGTTTTAAACTTGATTACGAAATCTAATTCGCGTGTAATATAACACAGTCCCATATAATCGAAATCTAGTTTAAATTAAAAAACAAATAAATAAGAGGGTAAAATCAAAGTCTGAATCTTTTAGCGAATTTAGATTCTGCTCGAAATTAACATAAAGTTTTCATATTATTGTTTTGTATATTCTCATATTTTTCTGTAGACTTAATCGCTGTACTGTCAAATTAAAATCCCAAAAAGTATAATTCAAACGAAATATATTTCTAAGAAGATTTCAAATTGAAATCTACTAAAAAATTTCTCATGTAAATTCCCTAATAATAACTGTGGCATTTGACAAGCGAACAACTATAAGGAAAAGTTCTATATATCGTAACAGTTGTTGAAAGTAATTATTTTAAAAATTATAATAAGTTGTAAAACTATCGTCGATTTTTTTTATATTTTATATAATAGGTTATCGTTTACTTTTCTCAGTCAAGTCCAGTAAGAATAACTCAGTAACAAATTTCCAGAGTGTAAGACAAATTTACTCTCAAAATAAAAATTTTCTAAAAAAGTACGCGAACAGAAAATTTGCAATAATTTACAAGTTTGTTCAACAGCTGATTGTAAAACCAAATGCAAAAATAAATATAACTGGTCAATATGAAAAAAAAGTATTATTGTTATAAAATCTTAAGCAGAAACATTTTAGAAAGTTTTCTTATCTTTTCTATAATTCATTTAACAATATTTGTTGATTTGCATGAAACAACGTAGTTGTAAAACATTTTTTTTTGTATTTACAAAAATTTAAACATATTTTTTTTAATCATATGTTTTTTCTGCTTGTAAATTATTGCTGGCAATAATTTGTCCAGTAAAAATTTGCAGAAAGAAGAAAAACTCTCAACACCAAACTGTCACTTTATTCTCTCTTTTTTCTTTATGTTTACTGAGTATTTGTGTAAACGAACGACATCCAGTAAAAATTTGTACAAATTTGTACAAATTTTTGGGTAAACGAACATACTTAATATTGTTGTATCTGCAATAAAATCTTCTTGGCATCATTAAAATATTATTCATAAAGACATTTTACTAATAAATTAAAATTTCATTCAACATTGTTTGATTTGAATATAAATTTTAAAACTATTTCGGTGTGAATTCAAGTAATAAATGTAGAAAGAGGTTTTACAAAATCCGTAAATGGTCATCAAACCATTGTGTATAAAGAATTTGTACTGATCGAATAATTATTTTGGGATTTGATCAATTTTCAACTTTAAAGTATTGACATCTTAAGACTCGCAGCTTAAACTCTTTAGACAAAGGACCAAGTTTCATATATTTTGGCGAGGTGCCCCTATAAGTTTTGACTGACGGTCCGTTAACGTGCTGTAAAAACTGGATTCATGATGCCGTGAAAATGTTTTGTGGGTTAGAATTTCGTTCTAAAATTTTTATTGATTATTTTTTATTATTATTATTTATTATTATAATTATTATTTATTATTATTGCGATGTTCGATTTATAGAACAAATATATACGATTCTAATTTAGGCCTCACATATTTATTGCATATTTTAAGGGTTTTTACTAAAATGTGTATGTACCAACATTTTTGAACTTTTTACTGTACTCTTCATCATAACCATTTTAACGCCATAATTAAAACAATATGGCAACTCTATTTTGTATCTCAAAATATTTGTATTTACGTATCTACTCTGTGGATTTTAGTGCTTAAACACATATTAAATGAAGTTGTAGCTAGCAACAAAAATTTTTTTCCCCATATATATATAGTTTATATAAAGAGAAAACTGCTGCCAAGCCAACAGGCAGGCAAATGCGTTGCTTTCAACGAATAGAAATGAATCTATTTCAGCGTAAGCAGCATTAATTTTTGCTGTGTGATGATTGACAGCAGTTTGCTCGAGATATAAAAAACATATCAAGAAACGGGGTTTGCTGCTAGCGACAACTTCATTTGATGTGCTCATACAATGCACTTTTGGAAAAACAATTCCAAAAGAATGCATTTCACGTTTATTTGTTTTTACAATAACAAAAACACCACAAACAGAGCAAAGAAGATACAAAAGAAAAAAAAAGAGGCAGCTGCAAGTAAATTTTGAGTGTTATAAATTTTTTCTTAGTTTTAATTTTTAACAAATATTAAATAAATTGTAAATAAAAAAGCCAGCAATAAATTAAGGCCACAACCATCAAATTTAATTAAGAAACAGAAAATGGAAGCAGTAGTAAACACTAAAACAAACACAAATTGAAAATTAATTAAAATAAATGTTGAGATCACCCAGAATAGAATGAAAAAACAACCACACAGAATACAAATCAATGTGTAGCTGCGCTAAAAAAAAAATAATTCCAGTTATGAAGAGCAAACAGTCAGTAGACACACCAGCCGACAACAACAACAACAAGCAAAAATGTATTTGGATTATAAATAAAAAGTGGATACAAAAAAGTAAAACTATCTAAAGTAAAATGATGCAAATAATTAGACAAAAAACATTCAACAATAGATAGTGTAATGTTCAGTTAAAAAAAAAACTTTTATTACAAACATATGTAAAGCAAATAAAGTGTACACAAATCCAAATTAACCAAAAAATAAAGAAGCACCCAAAAAAATCTCATATTGTTGTACGTACATAGCACCCCACCACCTCTACCTACTGACCCAACACAATATCAGGTGTACATGTACCGCGAAAGTTGTGTAAATTTCAATCAAAACTGGAGCTACGAAGGGTGGCGGCAATCATTCCACTACTATTGAGTTCTATGGCTGCTGTATTGTATGATTATTTAATTCAATTGCCGCAATTGCCATTTCATTAAAAAAAAAAATATATGTGTATAGGAAAATCACAAAGAAGAAAAATTATATACACAGAAAATATCTCATCATCGTTTACACTACTCAACTACTATACAATTTGAAAAATTTTGTTACCAGTAGTGTCATTTGCTTGAATTTCTGTCCACTGATTGTTGCCTAAAATTAGTAGTGCATTCGAACTTACACATCAAATATTTGTTATACTATACACATTATGGTTAAATCGTTGGTTTCCAAATTATCATCTGCCTCTTCAACACTATCGATTGCCAGTAGCTTTAGCAGCAGCTATGGAAAAAATGATAATGCTACTGTCTCGACAGCCATCTCTGGGGATAATTATTTAAAATGTAAATACATATTGTTTTATCTGAATTATTTTTTGTTTTTTTATATATATATATTCCTCTGGAGTATTAAGAAGGATTATTTTTTTGCACACAAGAGAAAATTGCTAGAGAAAGAGCAATAGAGACGTCTACATGATTTTGAAATGGTTTAAGCCATTTGGGGTTGTTTTTTTTCTCTATATTTAGCAGTTTTTGTCACATTTTTTTTCCTGAATTTACATATTTTTTTGGAAGATGATGGAATTCGATTCGTCAGCCATTATGTTTGGCAGTAAGCTCTCATTCAAATTCCACTTTGTTGCATTATCGGGTAAAGTTTGGGGCTACCTGCGCAGGATTTACCGAACTTACATTTTCTTGCCCTTCCGTATTAGTCAGAGTTTGGCAAATGCGATTTTGATGTCGCAAGTCCTTTCTGGTCTTGGAAATGCATCTAGTACTAAGAGATTAAAAATTCATAGTGAATACTATTGTTTGATTTATATATTTTTTTTTTGAATGTTTTTTTTTTTTTAAATTTTATTAAATGAAGAAGTTTATGTATTGTTGATCTGTTATTTGTTAAATGAATATTTTTTTAGTTCGATTTTAGATCTTATAATCATATTCTTTCTCAATTATTCAAATGTAAAAAAATATGATAAATTTTATTATTAAATTTTAGAGACTAAATTATTTCGGTTTTTGTTACAATAAGTGGCGTGCCCCTGGGTCTCCCCCGAAATTATTTCCAAAATACAATTTTTTTACTATGTTTAGTGTACATATATACAAAATAGCTTGTATTTTTGTTTTCAATTAATTTTCTTTGCAAGACCAATTGATTTTTTTGCAAGTCCAATTGGGTTTGACCAGATTTCAGGGAAATTTGCACATCGACTACCTTTATCTGCTATTACTCAGTATTGTGTTTAAAATCAGCAAAACAACAAAATAATAAATAACTGTTTTTAAATATTGTACTTTGTGTGGGTGTGAGCTGGCTAAATAAAATCTAAACTAGATTAAGGTCAGAGAACTGCAAAATCAACTTTTTTCTTGATTTAATCATACACAAAAATTATTGTTCACATTTAATAATTCAACAAAATTCACTGTAGAATAAAATCAACATCATGTTACTGAACGCGTAATTCGGATCAGTTTGAATCATACATATGTCGATTATGTTTTATGCAAATGTAATCACTCAACAAAAAGTCAGCGTTGAATATATCAGCGTATGAGTTTATTCATAATTAAAACAAAATAGAAACACATTTTATAAGGGGGTGGTTTTGTAGAAAAACATTTTATAAATGTTATATGTATATTAGGGTGGGTCTAAAATCAGCTTTTTTAGAATTTTTATTAGTAATAAAAATATTCTTATTTGTGAAATATAAATATTTTTTTGAAAAAAAAATTAAGGTCGATATCTCAGGCTTGCCTAATCCGGAAAAATTTGATTGGAAAATTAGGCAATATTTAACTTTAACCGGATTGGGCGAGCCTGAGATGTCGACCTAAATTAAAAAAAAAAAATTTCACAAAGAACAATATTTTTGGTATTCCTAATAAAAATTCTAAAAAAATGTATTTTAGACCCACCCTAATATACATATAACATTTATGAAATGTGTTTCTACAAAACCACCCCCTTTTTATAGATAAGAAACTATTTTGTTTTAATTATGATTACACTCATACACGTTGTTTGTTGTTTTTCTTATTTATTTTACATCAAAATAATTATTGTTGGCTCGAATGAACAGAATAAAATCAATGGTTTAACAACGACCGATGATTATAAATCAGTGACAAAACAATTTGCACGTAGTTTGATTGATTTAAAATCATTAACAAATATGTGTGTTGGAGTATATTCAGCGTTTGAAAGCAAACACATATTTATTCTTGTGTTGATTGCGTATGAACGTTTTGCAATCAGCAAATGCAGTTCTCTGATTCAGGTATTCAAATTTCTATTAAATTTTAAAAATTGTTCAAATATTTTTTCAAAGAAATTATAAAATTTTTTATTTAGCTACCTCGCACAGGTTCTAAGTGGAATTATTTAATTTGTATATTTTCTTTTAAAATAAAAAATTTGTGTTTCCAATTGTATTACTTTTTTTTAAATTAAAACTCTGAGATTCAAATATTACATTAAGTCTTAACTGGAATCCCCAACATTTCAGATTTATGAGTCTATTTTTATATCAAAACATATGTATTTAAAATTGAAAATATTTAATTAATAACACTTATACGTATAGACTTTCAAAGTAGTTACAGTAGTTAAAAAAATAAGATTTTATAAAAATGCTGACAAGTCTTGGCTTTTCTCTTTTAAATGTAAACACAAATATTTGTCATAAAAATATTTGATAAAATATTAAAAACAACAAATATAATTGCTATATATCGTGTTCCGTTGAAGTCCATATATGAAAACAAGTAGTTATAGATATAGAGATATAAAAAATTGCCCCAAAATTACAATTTAAATTAAAAAAAGATCCGAAATAAAAGAACACAATTTAAATTCACTACTTAAAAAGATCAATTAAAATTAAAAAAATACCAAAAGCAATTAAAAAAATTATACGTCCATACTGGCTTAAGTATAGTTTTGTATATTATTAATTTAGATTCAGTATTAACTTAGGACTTAGGGCCTAACAGCCAACATAGTCGTTTGGTTTTTATTTTTAAATGCTCCTTTTAAGCTTTAATGTGAGTCTTTCACGTTAATCTTTTATCAATATGAATTCCTAGATATTTCACACTGTCTTTTTTTGGAATTTGACTATTGTTGATAGACAAACTTGGGCAAATATCTTTGCGTAGTGTGAACACTACATGAAAAGATTTTTCAGTGTTGACTTGAATATTCCATTTGTTCAACCATTTTCAATTTGATTAAGTTCTCTTTGGACAAGATTAGAGGCTTCAATTGGGCATGCACTAGAAGCTAATAGTGCTGTATCATCTGCATAAGTTGCAACTAAAACATTATCGGTGGTAGGCATATCTGATGTAAAAATTCCCAAAACTTACATAAATATGACTTTACTAGCAAGAAGAATGGTGTTGAAAGTAGCTTTTTAAGCTTGAATCCGTTATGCTAGACGTTATCGAATGCTTGTTGTACATCTAAGAAGACACCAGAACAATATTTTTTCTTTTCCAAAGTATCTCTTTTATAATTTACGATACGATGGCATTGCTCAGGAGTACCAAGATTGTTCCTGAAACCAAATTGGTTTTCAGGTATGATGTTGAATTTTTCCAAGATTGGTGACAATCTACTCATAAATATTCTCTAAAATATTTTGGAGAATGTGACCAGCAAACTAATCGGCCTGTGTGATTTAACAACATTCTCTGACTTATTGGGTTTAGCTACCATTATTATTTCTGCGAACCCCAAAATGTGCAAATCAATGTTGCTTATGCACAGCATTATACGCATTTATATTGCATAAAATCAATAACATCCGAATGGACTTCTTATAAACATTATAGTTACTTGGGTCAACCTAAATTTAAATATTTTAAAGAATTAGAATAAAAATCATTTTATATAAATCAAATATTTAAGTGATGAGCAACCACTGCCTTTCAAAATAGTTCAACAATTAAGTAAATTTCTGGTAACAATGGAAGAGCCATGAATTTCCGATATGCGGTTTTTGCATCATCCGACGATCTTATACAATTTTAGAGCGAATGGTTTTCTATGACATTGCGTCTTACGAGCTTGGCAATTTTGAAACTTGTTGAGAATTATATTTGTTCTTACTGTATGAAAAACAAAATTTTCGCTTACTGCGGCAACTTTTACAACTATAAATATACAGACACGGACAAAATTATTCACACAAATCCTTGTTATATTTTGATAAAGCTATATCTTCTAATCAAGAATATTTACCAATATTTTCACAGTAATTATTTATTTATAAATGAGGTACTTAAAAATAATAAATGCAAATTATGCAATACAGCCATATTAATAGGGACATAATTATTCACACAATGTTAATGTAATGTTCTAAATAAAACTCACAGTTTTTAGTAATATGGCATCACTTTTTTAAAAATAACAGTTTTAAAAGAACAGTTATAAATTGGCGTACTTTATTTAACAAAAAAAAGTAAAATGGGCCGTAAACAAAAGAAAACCACGGAGGCGGAAAGAAAAATAATATTGGAGCTGCATAAAAATAAAAAAGAAAGAAATACATCCTAAAACTGTACGCAGAACCCTGCAACGTGCTGGTTTCAGCACCCGAATAGCACGAAAAAAGCCCCTTATAAGCAAAGTGAACCAAGGAAAAAAGTTGAATTTGCAAAATCATATTTAAACAAACCAGTGGACTTCTGGAGCACTGTATTATTCACAGATGAAAGCAAGTTTAATATTTTTCAATCTGATGGAAGAATACGCGTATGGAGAAAGCCGAATTGTGAACTTGAGAAAAATAACACAATCAGTACAGTTAAACATGACGGAGGGGGGGGTCATGGTGTGGGGCTGTATGTCGGCAGCTGGTGTTGCAAGCTTAGTGTTCAGGTGTTGGAAGCTTAGTGCTCAGCAGGATTATGATCCCAAGCATACTGCCCACGACTTCCGTATGTGGATCATACACCATGTGCCAGATATTCTACCGACCCCCCTACAATCCTATGACATGAATCCTATTGAGCACCTGTGGGATGAGCTAGGCCGAAGACTGCAAAAACACAACATTTCCAACAAGTCGCAGCTTAAAGAAATTCTCCAACAAGAATGGGAGAAAATTGGAGGTGAAGTGACAAGAAAGTTAGTCCACTTAATGACAAATAGGTTAAAATAAACTTTTTAAAAAAAGGCTTGGCAACAAGATATTGATCTTAGTTCCAAATCTTAATTCATAAAAATGTGTAAATAATTTTGTTCTTATGAAAATGGATGTGATATTTAATTTTTGTTAATTACGCTATAAAAGAAATTAATTATGTTTAATTACGTTATAAATCAATAAATATTTCATATAAACAAAATATTGCGCTACATTTATTTGTTTAGGAGATATAGGTTGACACATAAAAAAAGGAATGTGTGAATAATTTTGCCCGTCTCTGTACGAAAAACAAAATAAAAATTTTTAAACCAAAATCGTGCGATTTTTAGTAAAATTTTTCGCCTGAGTAATAGATTTTCGGACACGATAATGTGATAAAGAATAAGTCTGTTCCCGTACGTTACCGCGGGTTCCCAAACTTACCCAAAAGCGTTCCCGTACTCGAAAATTGGGTAAATGATTTTTACCGAAAGTTACCAAAACTTTTTCTTTGGGTAAATTGTCAAAAGAATAGAGTATTCAAAAAACCGGCCTTTTAAAAAAACCGGTTTTGGTTTTCTTCGAAAAATAGAATTTTAAGAAAACCGTTTTCTGTTTTTGCAGAAAAAACCGGTCAAAGGGTTTTTTCGGTTTTTTTTTTTAATTTGAATAAAAAGCTTATATAATTTGTTAATTGTTTTTATTGCAAAAAAAAAAAACAAATTTAATATGTATATAAAGTAATAAAAATAAAAAATACATTCTTTGAAAAAAAAAAAACAAAAAAAAAAAAATATAGAGCAATTCCATATGAAAACGATCAAAATTGGCAAATTTTTGGACGACCCCTCTCCGATTTTAAAATAAATAGTCTCAATCGATTGCCCAGCAAAAAATAATGTACCTACATATTTTTTAAGTGACTGGTTTAGTGGTGGTGTACACCACTGTCATGTGACAAAATTGAAGAATTCTTCATAAGGGACCTCATTGAAAGTTGTTTTAAAAAAAAGCGATCGCAACGAGGGATAGCTCGTTGGAAAGGTATTGAATCAGGCTTTAATTGAAAAATAAAATGTTCCTAATTTTTCTCAGAAATTTACCTTTTTTCCCATGAAAATTAAATTTTCCCATGAAAATAAAATTTTCCGATTTTCCACAGAAGCTCCTAAATTTTCCGGCTAATTTTATTTTTTTTGGATTCCTCATAATTTTTGCTTTAAGAATCAGCAATAAAAAAATGGGCCCCGACTCCTTGTTTGGACCACCTTGTTCTCATTGTTTTTATATTTTTTATAATTGAATTATTTTGAATTATTTTTAATTATTTAACATTATTTTATTTTATTATTAAAAATACATTTTAAAAATTATTTTACAGTTAAAAATACATTTATGAAGAAAAAATCAATTTTTTTTAAGAGCCCCAAGTTGAGTGTGTAGTGAATATGGTCTGCCTGCCTTCACAAGATCGGCCATAAATCCATGGATAATAGCAGCAGTGGCATGTAATGGCACACCAAACCCGACTGAGGCTACAGGTCATAAAATGTTTTGTAAATTTTTTAAATTGCCAGGTAATAAATATTTCGCCTAAAATGACACGTGCAGAAACAAGTCATAAAACACGGATTTTCCATAAATATGGCGAAATATTTATTACCTGGTAATTTAAAAAATTTACAAAACATTTTATGACCTGTGGTCGGCTTATTGGCAGTAACCAATTAAGTCCCTCTTTAAAAAACATTTTATGACCAGTAGTTCACGCAAATTTTCCTATTAAAGAAAAGCAAATATCGCTTATTTTTTTTTTACCTATTTTTTACCAAAAAATAAATATTAATACTTCACACACTCTGAGTCAAATTTCAGTTGAATACTAAACGTGAAAGTGTTAAAGTGTTTTTTTTTGTAAAGTAAAGAGTGAAGCTGTAAAGACAATTTAAAGTAAAATGAATAAATTTTGCTGCAATCCGTTTAACAAGAGTGGACATCGTTCGAAAAAGATAAAAGTATTAAAATTAACTGGTGTTTCGAAGCGATACATGAATGAATTAAATATACAATACGGTGAAGAAGCACAATTCATTTGCCCCAAGTGTAAAATCGATTTGTCTCAACAAGCAAATGCATTGAAACAAATGCAACCACAATCCGAGAGTGAAATGACAATTGAACAAAATGTTTCATCTGATAGTGAGGCAGACATTCCGATGGTCAATATGTCTTTGAGTCCTTTGAAAGAGGCTACTACCACTTTAGGTGAAACGCCTATTAGAAAAAGAAAGTTGCGAAGTGAAAAATACAGGAAAGATAAAAAAAGGCAAGGTTATGAGTGCAATCGCGACAATATTTGATGAAGGCTCTGATAACGAATGCAGTCAGGCAGATGACGGCAAACAAATGATTGAGCAGTTGAAAAAAAAATTCAATTTAGCGACCACTTTTCCGGAGAAATATCTCATTTTATCTGTACTGCCTCAATCATGGTCTATACGCAAGATTTCTGAACAGTTTCAAACATCTTTTTACATCGCGAGAAGAAGCAAAGAATTAGTTCGACAGAAGGGCATATTGGCGACTCCCACCAAGAAATTTGGCTCAAGATTTTTACTGCAATGATGACAACAGCCGCGCCTGCCCAGGTACACGTGACTTTATTATCACACGTGAAGATGGAGAAAAAGTACACAAGCAGCGCAGATTATTATTATGTAATCTATCCGAAGCATACCATCAGTTCAAAGAGAAATACCCAGCAGAAAAAGTGGGATTTTCTAAGTTTGCCATCCTACGACCAAAAGAATGCGTGCTGGCATTAGACAGGCACGGAACGCATTCAGTCTGCGTTTGCATGTTTCATCAAAACATCAAATTAATGTTCTTTCCATGCAAGAAATTGAAAGTATTTCACGGTGAAATTGAAACATATAGGGACCTCCTGTCGAAGTCGTTGTGCGCATACCCCACGGAAAATTGTCATCTGTCCAAATGCGACAATTGTCCGAAGATTGACGAGCTAGAGCAATATTTGGCGGAAAAGTTTGAACAGCTGTTAATTCAGGAGGTGCATTTCAAACAGTGCATAATTAGCAGCGGCAGATGTTCCCTTGAGACCGTGGTAAAGCAGATTCCGGAATTCATCGAGGAATTCGGATTCAAGTTGAATGAACTGAAGGCGCACCATTTCATATCCGAGATGCAATCGAAATTTCTAAAGGAAAGTAAGGAGAAATTAGCCCAAAATGAATTCATTGTGATAAGCGACTTTGCCGAGAATTACACTTTTCTCGTTCAGGATGAAATTCAGGCATATCACTGGGCAAACGACCAGTGCACGGTGCATCCTTTTTGCATTTATTTCAAAAACGAAGATAACGAACTACAGACCGTAAGCCTTGTTGTTGTCGCGGAGAGTTTAGCTCATAATTATGTGTCCGTTTATTTATTTCAAATGAAACTGTTTGAATTCTTAAGATCAAAATTCGATGCAATCGACAAAGTAACGTTTTTCTCAGACGCGGCTTCTCAGTACAAGAATAAAAAAAATTTTTACAATCTGCATAATTGAAGAAGAACAAAACTGCAAGGTCGAGTGGCACTTTTTTGCGACGTCCCACGGTAAGGGCCCATGCGATGCGTTAGGGGGAACCCTAAAACGCATGGCGACTAAGGCAAGTTTGCAAAGGCCATATACTGACCAGATCTTAAATGTACAACATTTGTTTTCGTGGATTGAAAGCAAGGAAATTGCCATTAACACAGTTTTATGCACTCAAAAAGAACACGATGCCATGGAGCGACGACTTCAAAACAGATATAATAATGTCAAAACTATAACTGGAACGCAAAAGTTTCATTGCTTCATACCAAATATTTCTGATATGTCAATTAATGTAAAGCGGTACTCCTCGTCTGCCGACGTGCTAAATTTAAAGTTACTTTAATTTTATAATGATGCCAAGACAATTGAAATTTTTAATAAATATTGTAATTAAGTATAAGCAGCAAAATAAGAAAGATTTTTTCTTCATAAATGTATTTTTAACTGTAAAATAATTTTTAAAATGTATTTTTAATAATAAAATAAAATAATGTTAAATAATTAAAAATAATTCAATTATAAAAAATATAAAAACAATGAGAACAAGGTGGTCTCTTAAATGCTTTTCTCTGTGGAAAATCGGAAAATTTAATTTTCATGGAAAAAAGGTAAATTTCTGAGAAAAATTAGGAAAATTTTATTTTTCAATTAAAGCCTGATTCAATACCTTTCCAACAAGCTATCACTCGTTGCGATGGCTTTAGTAGTTTTTTTTAAAACAACTTTCAATGAGGTCCCTTACGAAGAATTCTTCAATTTTGTCACATGACAGTGGTGTACACCACCACTAAACCAGTCACTATAAAAAAAAAAAAAAAAATATGTAGGTACATTATTTTTTGCTGGGCAATCGATTGAGACTATTTATTTTAAAATCGGAGAGGGGTCGTCCAAAAGGTGATCGCTTTCATATGGAATTGCTCTCTCTCTCTCTCTCTATATATATATATATATATATATATATATATATATATATATATATATATATATATATATATATATATATATATATAAATATATATATATATATATATATATTCTATATATATATATATATATATATATATATATATATATATATATATATATTCATTTAAATTTAATTTTTTTTATTGTATTTTATTTTAAATTAACTTAAAACGAATATTTTTTAATATAATATCTTAAAAACTTATATTATTAAACTATATTCAGAAATTAAACTATTTGAATTTGGAATATCCAAAGTTAAGTCTTCATCGGAATCTATCGGACTTACATCTAAATCTTCATAACCAAGCAAATGATTATAAGTGTTCGGAAAAAATAAAAGAGACCAGTTGGTGATGTAATTAAAAAAACTGGTTAACTGAACAAAAAAGACCGGTTTTCGGTTTTATTCGAATTTACCAAATATTCGAAACCGATCGGTTTTTAAAAATAAAGAAACCGGTCGACCGGTTTTCGGTTTCGGTTTTTGAATACTCTACAAAAGAACAGTTGATAAACAAAAACAGCTGTTTTATAATTGTAAAAAATAAAACTAAAAATAAAACTTTTTAAAAACTGCAAATATTTAGCTGTTTATAAACAAGGGACAGATCGGTACCTTTTAATTTTTCTTACCGCTTTTTTTGAAAATTGTAACCCCCCTTTTTTACATTGGCACGAAATCTCGAGATTTTAATATACATCACTTTAAAAAAACAATGAAAAAAAAGCTCATAGACATTAAATTATGAGAAAAATATATTTATTAAAAATAACTATGTGTGTTTTTTCAAAGAGGAAAATATCAAAATCTCGAAATTTCGTGCCACTGTAAATGGTGGGCAATTTTAATATATTTTTTTGAGTCTTTTATTTCAATTTTCGCATTTCTCCATTAGCGCGTTTTCACTTGTCGTGTTACACTTATTGTACCTAAAAATTTGGCATCACTGATGCATTTTAACATTTTTTTTTTTTGGGCTAAAAAAGTGGAGTTTGCGTTCCCGTACTTTTGGGTAAATTTATCATTTTATGAGAGTATTTTGTGCTTACTCTCATTTTAGCGAACTTTACCCAGAAAGTAAGGGAACACAGCAAATATATAATATATTGCATAATAGATTTTATTAAAATTATCTAAAAGCGGAGAGAAGCTTTACAAAACAAAAACAATCAAAAACAAAGCTTATGAAACCGTTAATTTCAAATATTTTTTTTTTTAAATCCATTGTACTTCTCCCTTCAGATCTATTAAAGATCTCAAGTGGATGATTTTCCGAAAAAAATTAAAAATGTTTTAAAAGAAATTGCTGGACCTGGCCCAAAAAGAAAGATTTTCTCTTTATATTCCAAAGCCAGACATATTTTTCTTTGAACAATGTCCGATAAAGTGCACTTTGGCTGAAAATTCTAAATATATTTCACGATAGGTATCGTGACGATAGGTATCGTTAAAAAAAAACGGGATTCTGAAAATGAAGTAAAAGCATTAAATTCAGGTTTACGGATTTTTTTTTGTAACTCTAGTGTTTTTGTTACAGATAAAAAAATAAAATAAAATTAAGAACATTGTCGAGGTGAAAATATTTTTTTTTGATAAAAAAAAACGTCTTTAGATGTAGAAACAATTTTTGTGATAGAAATAATTTTTTGTGGTGGAAAAAATTGTTGTGGTGAAAAAATTGTTTTTCATCGGACCTATAGGATTCAAAACTGTACCAATATCCAGATTCTATAAGATAAGTGACGATTGTCGTCCATTTCGAAGTTAAAATTCTATCGTTTTAAAGATGTTACTTACCAAACTATTGAACTACTTACCAAACTATTGAACTATATATTCACTGTATTTTTATGTAATATGGGAGATATTTAACTTGGACGATAAACGGTAATCTGGGCACAGATTTCATAATTTAATAGAGAAGCTAAGTTACACTTCCTGAAACTCTCTTGAGTGTTTTTATTTTTTAAACACAGACGAGCAAATGAAAACTAATTGCTTGTGCTAAAAAATAAAATATAAAATAGCGTAAACAAAAAAGAGTTATGAAGGGGAAAAAATGTGTTAAAATTTAACTTATAATTAGTAAAAAAAGTTCATAATGTAATTAATTTTTTACTTTTACCGTGTTCTAGCGCTTTTCAAATGATCTGACGGAGCTACATATTTAATTCTAAAATGTTCCAATCACTGCTGACGAATGTCATTGCACAAGGAAATGCTTCTTATTTGCTACTGTCCAAGTTAATGAACAACTAAAAAAGAGAGGCGTTTGAGCGAGTGAGAGAGCGATAGACACCCACTGGTAGAACTCATAATAATTTGTTGGTTCAAATACAGTGGTGGTCTTATAATTAGAAACTACGTTGCAGCATATATATTTACTAATATATTTTAAAAACTTAGTCCACCATATTAAAACTAAGAACTAGAAATAGTAAAGTAACAAGTCATCATTGAGTTTAGAATAAAAAAAAAAATTCACAGCTTGAATAACATTTTTAAGAAAATTAACTAAACACAAAAAATCAGCAAATTCTGTCACGTTATTAGAAACAACAAAAAATATTTACATACAACTTAAAAATATCTTCGTTAAGTTAAAAAAATTGACAAATTCTTTAATATTTTGTTGGATAAAGCTTATTTTTGTCAAGATTCGTCAGTCTTCTCGGTAAACTTTGTATGAAACGTTGGCATGTTTGCTGAAATAAGTTTTCCCAGCTTTGCTGCACCAACTGAAACAATTCATTATTATTTCTTGGATTTTTATCCTTGAGATCTCTTTTTACAACTGCCATTTAGTTTTCGATTCGGTTGAGATCAGGACTTTGGGGTGGCCAGTCCAGAACATGAATATTTTGATCCAAAAGCCAACACTTTACTAACCTTAAACTGTGCTTTGGGTCATTGTCTTGCTGGAAAATGTAATGGACGGGCATATTGTTAAAGGAATATGGTTCCATTACATTTTCCAAAATACTTTTGTATTGATGTTGATCCATTATTTCCTGAATTTGTACAATTGACCAGACCATAATAGACCCGTCACCATGTTTCACCGTTGTCACAGTGTACCTGGGGCATAATGCTTTGTTTTTAGGACGTTTCACATACGTTTTTCCATCAGATTGAAACAAGTTAAACTTTGATTCATCGCTCCACAGAACTCTTTTCCAGTAATGTGAATCTTTTCTTAGCATTTTCCTTGTAAACTGCAATGTATCCACGAAGTCCTAAATCTTGTAAGCGCCTTCTTGTTGTCCCTGTGGATACACTTCTGCGTTTATTTATTATCCAATTTCAGTCTTTATTTCTCGCGAAGACAAGAATGGATTTCTCTGACTGGCTCTGCAAATAATTCTATCTTCTGCTGGAGTAGTCTTTCGTGCGCTAGGCTTCTTGAATGGGGTTTCAAACTTATTTGTCTGATTATTTTTGTTTTTTTTTGGAGCAAGCAATCTCTTGTGTGATAGTTGACATTTACAGTTTTTCTTTTTGGAAACACTGCACAATTAACTCCCTCATTTTTGGAGTACATGACTTAATTTTGTCGATTTAAGAAACTTGCAAAAATTGCAAGTTTTTAATTACGTGGCCAACCAAAATCAACTTCTTAGGAAGCAATCTTAATTTTGTTTTTCAATAAGGAAACATTGAACTGCGCCTCGTTAAATAACGGTGTTATAATTTACAGTGAGTGTGAGTGAGTCTTAAAAGAAGTTACACTCCGATTTTATTTTCTTAAAACATTATTTCTAGTTATGTGTCCACCACTGTAGGTACATAAATGGTTCTGAACTAGTATTTTTTCTACTGGGTATTTCATTTTTTTTACGACTTACTTTATTGGAAGTTATTGCAGTAGGAAGTTATTTCGTTAGGAGTTGTGACTTTTATAAAGCTAGCACCATAATAAAAAATAATCTAATTTAAGAAAGGAAAAGGTCCCCAGTATTTGGGAGTTAATTCATTAAATGAGATCACACAATGTACGATATCATTGAATTTTTGTGTTAAAAATCATAGTTGTTCAAATTTCACCATAACAACGATTTTCTTTTGAATTTTTTTAATATTTAATTTTAGCAACACTATTTTCAATACAACACCCTTTGTAAAAAACCTTATTATGAAATAATTCCTAATTTGTATGAATATTGTTGAGAGTTATTTCATTATTAATCTTGGGACTTGTTTAACTAGGATTATTTCGTCCGTGATTACCGAATAATCTGGATAATCTGCCAAGGTTTTTTTTTTAATTCATTTTTTTGTTCTCAATCCGTTTTACGTTCTCTTACATACGGTATTTTGTGAGTATTTGTGTATACATTACGCGAAAGGTCGACGTTTACCTGAAAAGTTAGGATAAATTTTTAGGAAATGGTTAGACCGTACTAATGTAAAAAAAATATTTATTTTATTTATTTAATATCAACACAAAGGAAGCCCAGAAGGCCAATTATATATGTTTTGTAAGATAAATAACTATGTACAGCAATTATAAAAACTTAAAAATACAAAAGCAAAAAAAAAAAAAATGTAAATTACCCTAGCTTATAAGTGGCTTCCCAACCATATAAATATTACGATATATTAATTTAACAAAATTAAGGTCCCAAAAATTTAGCCAAAGAAACTGATGGCAGAAAAAAAAAATATTAAAAATAACAGAAAAAAGCATAGGAAAAACCATCACGGTTACTCATTGTTAAGAAAACTTAAGAGTTTCCCCATATAAGTACAATAAGAATACGAAAACAACTTAAGATTAGTTGGCAGATAATTCCAAATACGATAGACTCTTACCAAAAAAGAACGTTCAAAAACTGTAAGATGTCCCAGAGGGACATCAATCTGAATATTACGTGTTGAATTTATAAATGAAAATTCATTAACAAGAAATAGAGGTTTACCACAATTCATGACCTTATAAAAATGGAGTAATAGACACAATTGAAGATAATCATGAAAAGTACACCCCAAAAACTCAGGAACAAGTTCAGTCACACGACGTGATCTTGTACTCTTACATTGAATACGAAACGAATAATTTTTCTGACAATTCTAAGAATTCTATCTAAGTTATAAGACAAAGTTCCAGAAAAAACTTCAAGGCCATAATTGATTTGCGACATTAGTAGGGAATGAGCTAAAAGATGTCTTATATATATGTCTTGGAGTGTATGCCCTCAAAGAGTACAATCTCCTCAAAGTATGACAAACCCTTTTTGCAAGTAAATCAATGTGATTATTAAAATCAATTATAACTCCAAGACATCTAAGAGATCCCACGTAGTCAATTACCTGACTATTGATACTAATTTTAGGGAACAAGCTAATTTGATTTTGTAATTGAAAGAAGACTGCCTTTGTCTTAGTCGAATTAATTTCAAGGTAATTAAGATGCATCCAATTTGAAATTATATGCAGATGGTTGTTTAAGCAAGTCTCTAATGAGTTAACCTGTTTAGAACTAGCACCATATCTAATGGGAATCATGTCATAACCAATGGCATTTGACTTAACAGAATTTATTGCAAGCATAAGGTCATCTTCTGTAACATTATTAAAAGAAAAAGAACTAGAGCTAGCAATAAAATTATCAAAATTAAATTCTCCTAGGTGATTTGGTCTTAGATTGTCTAAAATTTAGCAGCAATTGATTCAACATCTGACTCGCTATAATCAGAACTATCACGACCAACGCAGCCGAGTCTGCGTACCCTAATCCAAATCTGCGTGTTATTTATACCTGTGAACATGCCAGTTGCATATTTAGTTCGAATTCATCTAATTATAGATTTAGTCCTATTTCTAAGCCTACAATAAGTTTTCCAGTTAACTTCAGTACGGACTCTAAGAAAAACACCATAAGCACGATCCCGTTGCGCCCCAGCTAGAACAATTTCTCTGGAATTCATCCATTTCATGTCCATAGAATATTTTCTTTTTCTAGAAGTGGGAACAAAATTATGAAGACCATCAATTAAAGCATTCAGAGTTGATAGTTGCAAGTCAACATTATTTGTACAAAAAACAAATCAGTATAATGATAAAGGTCGTCGTAATTAATTCTGTTATAATCTTTAACATTAATCCAATTTTCGTGGAGTTTTGGAAAAAACTGAATGGAAATATATATTAAACTGTAATGTGATGCAAAAAATGGAAACTGCATTTGGCCGCAATGAAAAAGATTGTAGTTAAAGTTACCCATGATGACTATATTTTAAAAACGATCAAATAAATCATTATGTAAATCCTCAAACTTATCAATATCACCATTTGGTAAATAAACAACACCCACAACTGTGGAGACACCATTACCAAAAATTTCAACAAATTAAGACTCACAGATACCATACTGTTTACCTAGAAAAATAATCTTATATCGTAATTTATCAGATATGAAATGTTCCTTAATTTTGAAAGAAATTAGAAAAATAAAAGTAGTAGGGTCCAATATTACCCTACGGGAGAACTAATGTGGCTCCAAAAATGTACCTAAAGTACTTGTTTAGTTTCTTTTCAGGTCGCCATTCTACAAAACAGAATACAATTAATTTATCTCTTATTCGATTTTACGAAAGAGCTAAAATTCCCTATTATATTATGCTTCCCCAGCAAAACCATGGTATCAACTGCTTACTAGCCTATTAACTCGCTTTATTACTTTTGTTCGCGATGAGCCCAAAAGTAATGGGTACTCATTGTTTTTTGTCTGTTCGTAAGCGGGAGGGTAACGACCACCCATTAGTTTGTGTTTTTTGTAAGTGAGAAGGTAATGACCACTCATTACTTTTGGGCTCATCACGAACAAAAGTAATTAAGCGAGTAAATAGGCTGGTAAGTAGTCGATACCATGAATTTGTTGGGTCCCTATTATGTAAAATTACAAATAACCTTTTTTTTTTGTTTAAAAATGGTTTCGTAAATTTTTCATGTTTATTCCTTTATAGATCGCAATGATCCGGGGCGTTTCTTTGGAGATGGCGTGCAATTCAAAGCCAAACTTATTGGCATTCTGGAGGTGGGTGAGGCACGTGGCGATCGCATGTGTCAAGAGGCCTTACAGGATTTAAAAATGGCTATACGAGCTGCCGGCGAACATAAACAACGCATAACCATACACGTAACCATTGATGGTTTACGTTTAAGAGATGAAAAAACCGGTGATTCATTGTATCATCATCCAGTTCATAAGATATCATTCATTGCACAAGATATGACGGACTCAAGAGCTTTTGGCTACATTTTTGGTTCTCCCGATAGTGGTCATCGATTTTTTGGCATTAAAACAGATAAAGCAGCTTCACAGGTCGTGCTGGCAATGCGTGATCTCTTTCAAGTAGTATTTGAATTGAAGAAAAAAGAAATAGAGCTGGCACGTCAGCAGATACAATCGAAAACCATGCATCATCATGATCAACATCAATTGGCATCATTGTCTTCGTTGAAAAGTTCGGCCGCTGGAGGTACAAGTGGTGCAAATGATCTTTCGGGTTTAGGGGGATCAGCTTCATCGGCAGCAGCTACTTTAAGTATGCTGAATAGTATGGTTAGCAATTCGACAAATACACCAAATTCCAGTCGTTTGGGAGTTAATTTAGATTCTAAGGGTGCTTCAAAAGAGGTGAGTAAACAATGTTAAATTAGATAAAGAGCTTTTAATTAAAAAAAAAATATGTATATTTTTAAGTATTTTTTTTTTGTGTGAGATGTTCCACGTTCGGTTCGAAAATTATCCTTTCTAAATGATTAGAAAATTTATCATTCCTGTAATAATGGAAAACACACAGAAAATGGTATGTCAACTGCGACCTTAATCAACTATCTTCGCGTTCAAAGGAAAAAGCTAATAAAAATTTCACACCACGCTGATTTATTGAATTTAGATGAAATTTACTTTTAAACTCTAGCTGTGTATAGTAATCTCCATTATTAAATTATGCCCAAATCAGCTGTAAGCTGATGTGTGTATTTGTGATTTCAAATTTTTATTTCAAAATCCAAAAACTTAATTTCTAATAAAGAAATTACTATTTTTAATATTTCTTTTAAGATTTCTCCTGAATCTGTTGCTGATTTGGTGGACTTGGAGCAAGAACTTAGCTCTTTGCAAAGAGGCATTACCCAAATGGAACGTATAACACCTAATGATACGCTTTCTCAACACTCTTCATTGACAGTATCTGCTGCAAAATCTTGTACTAGTGTTGGCGGCGGCGGTGGTGGTGATGATCCTTTTGGTGATTCGTTTACAAGTTTTCCGGTAATTAAGACAATTTTGTTTTAATAAACAAATTTATAGCTCATTGGTTTTTATTTTTGTGTTTTTCTTAGACTTTACCTCCCCCGGAACCGGGACGTTTACGTAGTAAAACCACAGTTAGAGGTAATGATAACACAACCACCACATCTAATATGAATGCCGCTGGTAGCTCTACGTTACCTAATGCTACCCAAACACGTTTATCACCACTGTCTGCGGCCACAACGGCGACTACTGCTGTTAGTAGCGGTATTGCCTCCACACAGCCTTTAGATGTTGATGATGATGATAATTGGTTACGTGAATTAGATGCCCACAATGATGTTTTTGATACTTCAAAAACTGTTGTTCCCGGTTTGATGGGTATGCCACCGTTGTCTAGCTCATTATCCAGTGGTGTAACTCTTACCTCTCGTGCTCCTTTAGCAGCTAGGGAATCTTCAGATACACCACCTAATCATATTTACGAAACTGTATCATGTTCAGTGACTAATGCTGTGCCAGATATGTCTGAATTATCACAGCATGCTCCAAATAACGAAACTAATACACTGGCAAATAGTTCTAGTCTATCAGATATTTTTCAATCAGCTGCAGATGCTGGACAAAATTCAAAATTGGATATTAAATCGGGTGAGTTGTTAATAAAGATTCCGTTTGTACTTAAAATAAATATATTGTTGTTTTTATGTTTTCACTAACCCAATTCAAAAGTATAAAAATTCAATTCATATCTTGTTTCAAAGCTTTTTATGTTTGTTACTTTCTAATTAATGTTTTAAGCACCATATAATGTCATTGAATATGTCATGTTATTGTGGAAAGATATTTTTTACTAGTCCAGAAAATAATTATCCTTCAAGCCAAGGCGATTTTTGTATTTCAAAATTTTATTTACCCACTCACATAATCATCGATCACTCTTTATGAGTTTCTATCACCAATTCTCACCAAATATATTTTATGGGCTTCTAGTTAATTTTTGAAGTTTTCTTTATTTCTAGTGAAAGGTACTTTTTTAATAAAGGGTACTGTTGTAATAAAAGGTCCTTTTTTACTAAAAGGTACTTTTTTAATAAAAAATACTTTTTTTAATAAAAAATACTTTTTTAATAAAAGGTACTTTTTTAATAAAAGGTACTTTTTTAATAAAAGGTACTTTTTTAATAAAAGGTACTTTTTTAATAAAAGGTACTTTTTTAATAAAAGGTACTTTTTTATTAAAAGGTACTTTTTTAATAAAAGGTACTTTTTTAATAAAAGGTACTTTTTTAATAAAATGTACTTTTTTAATAAAAGGTACTTTTTTAATAAAAGGTACTTTTTTAATAAAATGTACTTTTTTAATAAAATGTACTTTTTTAATAAAAGGTACTTTTTTTAATAAAAGGTACTTTTTTAATAAAAGGTACTTTTTTAATGAAAGGTACTTTTTTAATGAAAGGTACTTTTTTAATTAAAGGTACTTTTTTAATAAAAGGTACTTTTTTAATAAAAGGTACTTTTTTAACAAAAGGTACTTTTTTAATAAAAGGTACTTTTTTAATAAAAGGTACTTTTTTAATAAAAGGTACTTTTTTAATAAAAGGTACTTTTTTAATAAAAGGTACTTTTTTAATAAAAGATACTTTTTTAATAAAACGTACTTTTTTAATAAAAGGTACTTTTTTAATAAAAGGTACTTTTTTAATAAAAGGTACTTTTTTAATAAAAGGTAAGTTTCTTTTTTTGATAAAAGGTACTTTTTTAATAAAAGGTAAGTTCCTTTTTTTGATAAAAGGTACTTTTTTAATAAAAGGTAACTTTTTAATAAAAGGAACCTTTTTAATAAAAGGTACATTTTTAATAAAAGGTACATTTTTGATAAATGGCACTTTTTTAATAAATGACACTTTAATAAAAGGTACTCTTATTCCAGCTTGTGTCTGTAATCAAAAAAATACAAACGAGAAAACGCTGGCAAGGTACTTTTACAGGGGGTATAGTGCTGGCTGAAAGTGCTTTCTCAATCCCAAATTGATTACATGATTATACAAAAGGACCGGTTGTTCAAAAAGCGTCGCAAAAGCATTGTGAAACAAAACTTCCATCGTGGTGTGTGGTGGTATAAAAATAGATTACCCAAACGAAAAAAACACTGAAAGTTTTGTAAAATAAATACTGACTATGTATTTGCGGGTTAAGGGGCTTAGCAAAGGTTTTATAAAGGTTTTAAAAATTTGTTTTTATATTTTAAATTCGGTAAAAAAATAGTTTGCTTAAGGCTGAAAGTGCACAGTCGATGTTGCTCGGGTGAAAAACTTGTTGATTTGTGTTGATTATAAAGACAGTGAATTTGGTTGCAGATAAATATTTCTAGTTGGTAAAAGATCTGCAACCTCTGGTGTTGGAAACTTTGTTTGAAACTTTTTTGTTCACCGCGTGAAAACTGACAAAAAGTTTTTATCAAACTCTAGTAAAGAATCCTAAATATTCTATCAGTAATTTTTTAATCCATGGGTGTCCAGTGGTTACTTGATTGTTTGTACTACTGGCAATTTCTGATTGAAAAGCTTATCGAGCTAATACTCTTCTTTTTTATAGAAGGACCATTTGCCCTTATTGAAATGGCCTATTGCACATAAAGCATCTCCCAAAATCAATTAATAAAGTACAATTTGTATGAAAGCTCCCTCAAAACGTCGTACGATCAATTTAAAATGTTTAAAAATCAGAGATTCTAGTGTTGGAACTAACCAAAAAGTATTGTTTTCTTTTGTTTATTGGGTGCGTGTATTTTTGTAATACGAACGTATAAATATAGTCGTCGATTGCGATGGTTACAAACCATTACAAATTTGAATTCAGTACCTCTGTAACAAACAGCTTGAATCTGCACGGGAAAGACTTTTATGACATCCATCTTATTTTCATTACCAGTTTCGATAATTTTCTTCTTTCCACAATTTGCATTGATATATTTATTTATTTATGTTTTTAAAACAATTTGCACATGCACATTCTCACACCATCACTAACCTACGAGTCCATGTACATAAATATCTTGTTTTTTTTTTGCCATTGAAATTGTCGCTGTTTTTGTGGTTAAAAACATAAAAGCTTAATTGATGATTTATGTTTTGTGTCCTTTTGTCCAAAATGATCAGATGCTTTTACAGATTTGGATCCGTTAGGTACTGGTCGTACCAGACCCTATGTTGATAAGAAATACTTTTTCCAAGAGCTTAAAAATCCACCCAAAAAAGTACTCAAAGATCTAACAACAACAGCAACAACAACAACAACAACGATGACAACGACGACTACAGCAAATGCACCAACCTCCTCAACAATAACCTCAATGGCTGATAATCAAATTAATACGATTACTTCCCTTACGGACGATATCTTAAATCTTGATGATATAGAATTGAAATCACAACATCAATTTCAACATCACCATTTACAGCAACAGCAGCAACATTTACAACAACTACAAATGACATCTACTAATATTAATTCATTACTAACAACAACATCACAATATACTCCTCCAACAACAGGTACTAACTAACAACTACTAACTTATGCTAATCCTAAAATGTAACTACTACCACTACTTTCAAGGTTGTCAATTTAGCTATTTTCTTGGAAAGATTTAGAGTTTTTTCTTTATTGACTTCTATGCTATTAAAATGGACTCAATCTCAAGATTTTTCATACAAATTTTCTGTTAATAATCACTTTAATTTTACGAGATAATTTATAAATTCCGTCATTTAGTTCTTAACAAGTCAGGATTTGAAACGGTTTTATGTTATGTTTAGTGCTTTTATGAAATTTTTTTACCAGCAAAGTAGTATGTACTGCACTGAACATAGTCAGTAATGGAGAAAATGTAAACAAAAAAAAAAAATTAAAATAAATAATTTTAATTTCCCATAAATAATAAAAAACCAAACAAAAGGTGGCGCAATAGAAATGTGTATTCCGCTGAAAGTTGTGCCAACTGTAATATCATTATGATTCCGATCATTATGATTCTCTACAAAAAATTTAAAATTTCCTATTAACTACTTATCCGTATTCAAAAATGTTTTCATATCAATTTATTTTTATGACGTAAATCCGAACAATTACAAATAACGTCAAAAGTCGGTATAAACGACTTAAATTTTCAGAACATGTTTTCAATCATTTGGCTTCATTTAAATCTTTTAAAACCATCATGAATATAAAGATTTTAATCTTAAATTAAAACCCACTTTAAGTGTATGTGAAAAGTTTTGATTGGTTTTCAAATTTAGTGGTCGAATCACTCACACAACTTGCTTGTGAATGAGATATTGGACCCGAATACTGAATGTCATCAGCCAACTCTTTCCCCTCACCTACAATGTGTCCTTTCGGTCATGTGAGTCTAATAAAGTGTCAATGATTTGGCTCTGCACACGAAAATGAATGTTGAATCCATATCCCGTTTCATCATTGACAGTGGCGTTCTTAATTTCATAGACACCTGCCTAGAATATGAATTCCAACCCGATATTCTATTTAACCTAACTTTATGCTGTCTTTTACTACTATTTTAAATTTAAAATCGGGTATAAAAAAAAGTACTGATTATTTTTTCAAATTTCTAGTTTTATTGGAAAGGTTAAACTTTGTCATTTAAGAATGGAACACAATATCATTCAAATGACTACCCCGACTGGCTCGGCAGTACCTCATCCGATCAACTCAATTTTTCAGTACATTTTTGATTGTTTCGGCTCGAATCTCTTCAGTGGCAACTTCGTTTTTATGTTTCAACTCTTCAAATGCCTCTGGGTGGTTTGCGTAACATTTATTCCCACAGAAAATAATCCAAAGGGCCTAAATCACAGCTTCGAGGCGGCAAATTGACATCACAATTTCAGCTGATTATTCGGTTTTCGAAAACAGTGCGTAAAATATCGATGGTTGCGTTAGTTGTGTAACAAGTGGCCCCGTCTTGTTGAAACCAAATGTCGTCCATGTCATTCTTTTGAATTTTTGGAAATAAAAATTCGTTGAGCATGGCACAGTAATGCTCACCGTTGACGGTAAAGACGACTCCTTGCTCACTCTCGAAGAAAAATGGCCCAGTCGTGGTAGTCATATGAATGATATTGTATTTCATTCTTAAATGACAAAGTTCAAACTTTTCAATAAAACCAGAAAATTGAAAAAAAAATCAGTACTTTTGTTTAATGGGAAACTTAGAGAGCCACTATAAAATCTGTAAACTATGTTACTGGAACTGGTTGTTGTAGTGATATAAAATATACTTTTCTATAGAGTTGTGTTTGCAATCCTCGGTTAGATGATTTCGAATTGTTCCAGTTCGATTGACTCAATAACCCCGCTACTACCCATATTTGTACGCCAGCATATTTATATGTAAATCCATGATGCAGTAACCATAAATAAAATAAGAGATTACAATTAAAATAAAAAAGAGCACGGGTACGTTCGTAAATGCAAAAAATTTGTGCATCACTGCGGCAGTTATGTCAACTTTTGTTGCTGATGCGTGATCATATGTTGCAGATGCTTTGCTACTGCTTAACAACTGCACAGTTTGCTTTTTAGAACGTTGTGCAAAAAAATAAAAAAACATGTTCACCACAATAACATTAACAAATATTACTGAAAATCTTGATTGTAAAATGACAAATTTTTGATAACTTACAATTAAAAAAAATTAAAAGAAATATAAAATTAAAAATCAACTAAAACGAAAAAGAAGACTGATTTCGCACTATTGCATCAGAAACTTTAATGATGCAAACATTTGCGGCAGAACTGTCAATTGTTTGCATAAAAAAACGCTTGACGTAAATCAGTGCTGCCAAGTAATGCTTTTTTGAACGTTTTACTTTTATTATGGTAGAATTCCTCTGTGTTCTCCAAGAACCTGAAAAGCCGAACAAGGATAGAGCATGAACAAAACACGTAAACAAGCCCAACAAAGCCCCATTAATAATGATCGATTTTATTTAAATGGCTGTAAAAAGAGAAAAGAATTAACTTCACTTCATAGAATTAATTTTTCTAGGCATAAATCAATTATTCTTTCATAGTTACATTTTCTATTCCTCGTTTTTCTAACAAATTATTAAGAAAAGCATTTAAAAATTTTTTATATGCAAATTTTTAGTAATTTTTATGCCCAAATCTAGATATTTTTTCTCTTTTAGAATTGGCAACCTTGATTTCTACTTCAGTTTATAGTCCTGCCTCTGCTACTTCACTAACCGCCACCATAAATAATATCAGCACAGCTTCGGCTAATGTAAATGTATCGTCTAACACTAACACAGAATCAACTTCTTTAATATGCACTTGTCCCAACTCTATAATTGTAACATGCACCACTACCAAGACATTTACTAATAGATTTACTAATAATATTGGCAATAATAGTAACAATATTAACAAAAGTAATAACACTAATAATTTACTTACCCATCTAAACAGTAACAGTAACAGTAATAGTAATAACATAATGATGAGTGTTGGTAATGTTGGTGGTGAAGGTGGTGGTCAGAGTCAAACCTTAGCAGCGTTGAAATCTGCAGCTAATACTACGACAAAACTAACATCAACATCATCATTATCATCAGCTCAATCTCAACAAACGTCAATAAATCAAACTAATACTTTACGTTTTTCTCGATATCCTCCCATAGAACCAGTTTTGCCAATAGCTACCGATCCTGTGTTATTACCCCGTGACACAGATCCATTTTCGCCGACACGTAAAAAAAGTGATCCTTTTGAAGAGGGAGGGGATATATTTTCCAAATTAGATCCATTCGAATTTGAATTTAATAGCACAACCGAACGTTCTTCCGGTATAGAGGATACAATTAGGAAACCCAATTTATCGCCTTCTACTGATATGGAAATGGGAACTAGGTCCCAGGATATACTAGGAGGACCCCTACAAGTGAGTTTACCACCAGAGGGTGGTGAGGTAACTCCTCAACCAATAAGTACGGTACGATCACGTCCAGTACCTTCTGCAATGGCCTCTATGAATGCTGTACAATCGGGAGCTACTTTACCACCGGCTCCTGCTTCAATATTAAGACAGCAAACGGCTGATGTTATATCCAGTATTTCGAATAAAAAAATGCCCCATTTATTTGGGCAATCTTCACGATTTTCAAAACGCGATTCAAATTCTATTAATATGCGACGTCTACAAGAGTCTGATTCTTTAAGTGAAACAGAAACCGCGCCAGAACCTCCTCCACGACCAGATTCAGCAACATATGTAGAACCACCACCATTACCGCCAAAAAAACAATTTAATGATATTGTTATTAGACCAAGAACGGGTACCGTCGGTAGCCAAAGTATTAGCTCTGCACAACGTTATGATAGTTTAAATTCAACTAATAAAATAGTGTCCTCCTCAGCACGTTCTTCGTCTATGTCAGCAGATGTGCCTCCTATACCATTGCCTTCTCGTAGAGTGGGACGAACAGACGGTTCCTATCCAGGACCAGGCAGACCAAGAAAACCTGGTCATACGGATGATGATTATTTGGCTCCATTAGGTACTCAACACAGCTCTTCGAACTCCAGCGGAGCAGGTAACACAACAACGCCAGATGTGCCACCATTATTGCCTCCTCCAACCCAAATATCCTCGCGAGCAAGAACACAAAGACAGCAATCGTTGAATCGGTCACAGGATATATACGAAAATAAGAATGAAATATTGCAACAGCAACTGCAACAACAATTGCAACAGCAGCAGCAGCAGCAGAAACAACAACATAACACCTCTGCATCTCATCCGCTACCTCCAATCGTTCCCGACATCACACTTAGCCAATTATTGACTTTAGGCATAGAAGATTTAGCTATTAAATTGAATGTTCCCACCACCAAACTTTCCACTATGACTTTGGTGGAATTAACATCATATCTCTCGGAATTCCTAGAACAGGCGAATAAACCTAAACCGATGGAAAGTAAAATGGAAATGCCATCGTTATCAACTAGCCTAGATGAACCTCCCCGACATACACCACCCATATTTAAGGTTAACTTTGATCAAGAAGCAACTTTTGTAGCTAAATTCGATGATACATTTGGAGAAGATTTTCACCAAATCTCGTCGTTATCAACATTTGAAGCAAACTTTGCACAATTTGATAATGTTAAAGTTGAACCACCCGTGCAGGCCATTAATCCGAATTCCGTACCCCCAGCAGATCGTTATGCTGTGTTCCGTGAGATCATAGATCAAGAATTACAACAGCAACAAGAAGATGTTGATCTAATAGGAGATGTTTTGGAGGCAGAACAAGTTTTACTAACTGCGGAAAGTCCTTACGAGACTTCCAACATCTTGAATGACTTTGACATGAATAATACAAATCAACAACAAGATCTATTAAGTGGTGATATGATGGAAGACTCTAGACCACAACCACCTAAAATAGATACGAAGATATCAGAGGTATTGGCTCAAGCAAAGGATCGCTATGCTGCTTTACGTGACCTTATACTAGTAGAAAATCTATTTGATAAGCCGCCTCCGCAACCAGCACCTAGGACCGGCCTGGATGTAGAATCTCTACATAATGATTCGAAATCACCCTTTCAAGGATTTTCAGGATTTAATGACGATGACGAAGACCAAGACTTAAGACAACTAATGGATCAAGCTTTGACTTCAGACCCTACCACACAACAACAAAGATTGGGACTAGTTGATAGTCGCGGTTTTCTGGTCGAACCCTCATCCTCAGCTATAACCGTCGAAGAAGATGAAGACGAAGAAGAAGGGGAACGTCGTAATACCAGAGAAGATAACGGTGGCTTAAGTAGTGCCGATAGTAATGAAAAAGAACAAGAGAAAGACAATTTGCCTATGTCTAAATATGAGCAATTGGCTAGTTCCAATCAACAGTTGGAAGACATAGAAGAAAAGCCAGGGAAATATGATGACACTCCTAAAATTAGTATTACCCAAATGCAATCGAATAATGAAAGTAAATATCTTTCAGTAGCAAGCGTAGCTTCATCAGGGCTATCGGGTTCTAAAGATGATTTGGAGATTGATGATTTAATGCATAGAGCTATCTCCAATCTTTCATTAGATTCTAGAGAACGTAATTCCCCAGCAATGCCACAACAAAATACAAACTCAGCCACTACCAATATGACTCCGCCCCTTTTTAATGATGCTGGGACTTCACCCATACCCTTACCTAGATCACCGGCTGTAGGTTCGGCAATAAGCCAAACAAAATCGCCCAGCAATAAATCTCCACAACAGTTATCCCCATTGCCCTCGCAACTTACAGTGGTATCACAACTAATAGATGCTGCCACTAAACAAATACAAAATGATGCAGTGTCCAAGACATCTAAGGATTCCTGGGCTACTTTTGATACTCCACAACATCAACCATCGTCTAACATTCCCACAGACAAACGAGCCAGACCATCCGCTAAAAATCTAACAAACGCCAATCATTTCCTTAATTTACCACCACCACCAGGTTCAGTCTCGAACTGTTCTCAAAATGATAGCGCCATTGAATCGCCTTGTTCGTCGGATCCTCGTGATGAAGCCTGGCATAAGCATACTATGGGTGGTAGCAGTCTATCACTGGGCGGACATCATATTGCAGGTGCAGTTTCAGGTTCAGCTCAACGTCAACGTTATCATAAAAAAGAACGTCAAAATACATCTTCATCATCGAGAGATCTTAGCTGGGATGAAGATCAAGGTGTTGGTGGTGGGCCCCCTCATGTTATGGACTATCATCAAAGTAAACGTTTGGCAGGCCAATCACAAGGTAGTCTTACCACTGAACGCCATGGCTATTATCGTCGTCATGCTAGACGTATGAATTCCTGTGATGAAGATTACGAGTATGTTGATAAATTGAAGTTAACGAATTATCTGAATATTGATGATCCTTTTTTAATTTAAATTTTAGTTATGACCAAGATTATGGTACCAATAGAAGGGAGCAACCATGTAAATATAAACCTTCATTGTCCAGAAGTAGGGATAACTTTGAGATGGGTAAGTTTATAAATAAATTTAATAACTTTTAAACTTTATGCAAACTCCCTATAGTCCCTGAGATTTTTGGATAATTCATTGAAACGTTTAACGTTATTTAATTCGAAGGACCATTTAATTAATCATTCGAATTTTTCCTTCAAAGTTTTAAACCAAAAAATCTAAATGATCAAAGAAAGCAATAACTGAGATGTGTAATTGTCAAAGCTTAATGTCCGCTTACGTGAGATAATCAATTCAGCTTTCACTTAGACCGGAGATTGCATTGACTTGTAACCGCAAACTTTAGTAGCTTAATGGTTCTTTGAACCGTAAATAACTGAAACTTTTATGATAAAAAAATTTAATTAGTGCTACTTTAATTAATTTATTTTTTCTAAAACTTTTAGATTCTCCTGGTTGGTATCACCATCATGGTGGTCAACATCCACATCACACGTGGTCTTCGCAGGATATTGAACAAGCCAGAGGTCGTACATTTGACCGTTCAGCATATGAAAGAACTACATATGGTCCACCTATATATGATAAGAGAGGAGTTGGTCCACCACTACCTCCTACTTCTAGTTACGATCGTCGTTCCGGTGGAGGAGGTGGGGGCGGCGGTGGTGGTGTTAGTATTTACGACAAACGTAAATATCGTATATATACTCTGGATGATTTTGAAGATATGTTAGCTGCTTCTGGAAAAATACCACCACATCTTGTCCCTATGTATGAAGAAATGAAGGCAGAATATTGTTCGCCACCCATGACAGCACATCAACGGGCAGCTGACTATATGTATGAACGTGAACGTAAGTCATTCGATCGCGAAAGCCTAGAATCGTATGAAGGCTCGACTGTTGCCCAACGTCGACGCAGGCGTAGTTACGACAGTGGTGGTGATCCCTATGGTAGTTGTGATAGCCGTGAAGACTACCTTCGAGATCGTTGTGTTATGACATCCGATAAAAGTCGTTCTTTACGTAAATCTTTAAAATCTTTACGTGTATCGGGAGATATTGATTATGATCAAGATTCCGAAAAGGAATATAATTATCGAGATCAAAGATCACGTTGTGATTCACGTAGTTTACAAAGACCTAGTCAATTAAACACACAGGGTATTGGTGGAGTTGGTGGTGGAACATTATCAAGTATTCCTTGCTCTCAGAAGCGGATGCGTAAAAGTAGTGGTTCAAGTCCTTGGGATGGTGAAGGTAAGTTCCATATTTAATATTTTGAAATTAGTTTACTAATAAATGTGTGTGCCTTAGAACCGCCATTGCCTGGCCAAAAAACTACATCGTCCTCTTGGAAACGCCCTTCGAGTGCTGCTGAAGCTGAACGTCGTTTGGCGGAAAGTCGACGTTCTGCAGTTAAGGGTCAAACTCCTTCAGGATCTGATGAGGACAAGGAACGCAGGTAGAAATTGTTTCAAAAATTTAAATTAATTATAACTGTTTTAAAAAGAATCTTTGAATTCAAAAAGTATCTTATTAATAAGGTAGCAGATAATCCTATCATTTAAAAAGTACCCTTTAATGGATAAGTACATTTTATTCAAAAAGTATCATTTATTGAAATAGTAGCTTATATTGAAAAAGTACCTTTTGTTGAAAAGGTACTTTTCATTGAAAGAGTACCTTTTATTGGAAAGTATAAAAAAGTACATTTTATTGAAAAAGTTCCTTATGTTGAAAAGATACTTTTTATTGAAAACGTTTCTTTTCTTGAAAAAGTATCTTTTATTAAAAAAGTACCTTTTATTGAAAAAGTACTTTTTATTGAAAGAGTACCTTTTATTGGAAAGTATAAAAAATAATCTTTTATTGCAAAAGTACCTTTTATTGAAAAATATCTTTTTTTGAAAAAGTAATTTTTATTGAAAAATTTCCTTTTGTTGAAAAAGTATCTTTTATAAAAAAAGTTCCTTTTATTAAAAAGTTCCTTTTATTGAAAGGTACCTTTTATTGAAAAAGTACTTTTTGTTGAAAGAGTACCTTTTATTGAAAAGTATAAAGAAGTACCTTTTATTGAAAAAGTACCTTTTTTCAATAGTACCTTTTATTGAAAAAGTACCTTTTGTTGAAAAAGTACCTTTTATTGAAAAAGTACCTCTTATTGAAAAAGTACCTTTTATTGAAAAAGTACCTTTTATTGAAAAAGTACCTTTTATTGAAAAAGTACCTTTTATTGAAAAAGTAGTTTTTATTGAAAAAGTACCTTTTATTAAAAAAATACCTTTTATTAAAAAAGTACATTTTATTAGAAATGTAGATTTTAATAAAAGTTCCTTTTTTAATAAAAGTTACTGTTTTAATAAACGTTAAATTTTTAAAAAGTCACTTTTTGATAAAACACATCTTTTTATTACAATGTATCTTTTTAAATTAATTATTAAAGATATAAGCCCCTTATAAAAAATTGCAGCAATTTGAAACATATTCGGGCATGTTTTGGAATTAGTGCGAATTCAAAACCGAGAGACATTGAAATTTATGGTACCTTTTTCACTGTTTTCCAAAATTTCATTTGATTCGATTTCAACTTTACTGCCTTAAATGATCACTGTACAATCATAATTCACCGAAGCTATAAAAAATTGAGAGAAAACAATTTGAAATTTTCACTTTCACCTAAAAGTGAAACCCAGAACATGCCCGATTAACTCCTTACGTAAAACTAAAACGAGTCGGAATATTATATTAAAATTACATATGTTTTCTAAATGCGTCTATCAAGACATTCGGTTACTGTAGATATTCATATTAACCCATTATATTATTTTTATAGATATCGCAAAAAACGCAGTTCTCGTAACAAAGATTTGTCTGCTATTAGCGGCAGTGGAGGAGGACGTTATCGTGGTAATAACTATGATTACATTTCATGTGAAGATCTCGATGATGATGATGATGATGCGGAAGATTATGTTGATGAAGAAGAGGAAGAAGATCACCGCATAGAAGATGATGAAATATCTCCAGCAGATGAAGATAAATTTGCTCGTCTAGAAATAAGACGCCATGAAATGCATAATCGCATGATGGATGCACATGTCAGACGACGAAAAGATGTAACACCATCCCAAAGTAGTCAAAACACATCAATGGCATATCGTAGGGGTGGAAGCAAAGGGTCGACATATGTCAGACGACCCCTTCCACCACCAACAGAGCCAAAGCATCCACAAGATTATGGCTATGACGATGATGATGGTGATGGTGAATATGAGCAGACACCTACGCCAAGATCTAATACTAGTAGTGCTCTACCAACAACTACACCAAATACCAGTACCAAATTTAGTTTTGATGTAGGTTTTGAATCAGACTTTAACCAATCTTCACCGCCACCAGCACCAGCTGCTACAGCATCAAGTTGTAATTCAACACCGGCCGCGAATGTTAGTGCTGCTAATACTCCGGCATCAAAATCGTCCTTTCGATTTTCTAATGATTTTTCTGCTGGCGAGGAGAAAGAAAAACATTTTCAGCAACACCCTCCGACTAGTGGTGGTGTTGGTGGTTCGTTGGAGCAACATGATTTAGAAAACCGTGGCATTTCACCACAAACTCAAACACAAACACAAACGAATACACCAAAATTACGTTTTGACGATAATGTTAAAGTATCACAATTTGATGATGCCTTTGGAGATGATTTCTATTTTAAGACTTTTCACAATGAGGATGTTCATTGGCAAGAGCCCGTACAAAAGATATCAAAACAACAAATGCGTAATAATAAATTACAGCAGCGTCAACAAGATTTAATTAAAAAGTCTGAATCTGTGAATATTTTTGCTAAAAAGGTTGAGGATCCTTTTGAAGATGATGAATTTTTCAATAGTCCTCCAGCAACGCAAGTACAAAATTCATCGTCCAGTGATAAACAAGAAAATCATAAGACATCAAACAATGGTGCAGCTACATCAAACAGTGGTGGTGGTGGTGGTGGCGGTGGCAATAATACAAATGTTGAAAATAATTTTAACCAACAAAATTGGGATGATGACGATACAAATTTTGCTAAATTTGATGAAAACATGTGATTTGATAAATTATTTCAAAAATTCAAATCTTACAATAATTTTAAAAATCAAAATGATGAGGACAACCATGATGAAGGCGACAATGATGATGGTGAGGAGGATAATATTTATGCCGAAATTGATATTGTTACCACAAATGATTATTGTTATATAACAAATCTTAATCATTATTATCAACATGAGCATTTAAAATCTACTCAATTTTATTATTATCACAATAATAATAACACGTCTTCATATGATGCATCTTCCTCTTCATCATGGTCGAATTTCCCTCAAAATAACAACAAAATTAATAGCAATAAATATCAATCAACCAAAAATCAATATTTATTAACTACATGTGCTAATTTTAAATCTCATCATAAGCAACAGCATAATAACATTTCAGATAAACTTTCTGAAAATAATACTTTGAATGTATCTTCAACATCTTCGAATATTTTGCGTAATACTCAAAAACGATGTCGTCGTAAGTTTTTTCCTTTAAATTTTGTATTAAAAAAAATTATAACATATCGTTTTAAATATGATTTACTTTAATGTCGATATTTTTAATTTTTTTGAACTTGTATTTTAAAATATTTAACAATAATTTTTAAATGATTTTTTTTTCTTGCTTGTTTAAGTAAAATATTATAATTTTCGTAGGTTGAGCGCACTTTAGATGACATGAGTACCTTCGACTAAAATGTATTTTTTAGTCTTATTTTATAAAATTTTTCTACGAGGCAGGAGACTTTTCATATATATTTGAAAAGTTTTTTAAAATAATATAATATTTAACTTTTTAAAGTAATTTTCTAATTTGAAATTACTGACAAGAAGACCCTACCAAGTGGGGAACTCCGATTGAGTTCAAATTTTAAAATGTTATTTATAAAATTTAGTTGTTTTATATCATAACATTAACAATTAAACTTGAAAGTGTATAATACTAGATGGCTCATTTAATTTAATTAAAACATGGAACATTATATTTATGGAATATTTCAAGTTCGTCAAACAAATTTCGGACATTTGTGCATCTTTTTTAACTACCTAGTACTTTCAATTATTCTGACACACGGTTTTTTCTTGATAAAAAACAAACAAGAGGTTTTTTAATTTTTTCTCTTTATTTTGGTTTTTTAAATATTGAAGAATATAACAAAAAAAAAAAATATTCAAAATGGCCGCCATTTACCTTCCAATACGACCGAAGTCTGACCGGCCAATCGTCTATTGCAGTACGCACGACCTCCATGGGGAAATTGTCCACTGCGCGGATAAGTGCACGCTTAATCGATTCCAAATTTTTGTGGTGAGTAGTGCAGACCATGCCTTCTAAAACGGACCACAATTTATAGTCTAAAGGATTCAGGTCTGGACTACCCGATGGCCAATCATCCGTAGAAATAAAGTTTGGTAAATTGTTTTTTAACCAGTCTTGAGTGGTTTTTGCCTTATGGGCTGGGGCAGAGTCCTGTTGAAAGGTGCTATTTAATGGCTTCACCTTTTCTAAAACGTCAGATTGGTACACCTTTGCCGAAGTTTTAACACCTTTTTCGCAGAAATGAAGCTTGGTGACCCCATCATAGGCGACTACCCACTATACCATTACAGATAGACTCTATCATTTTGTTTATTGAGCGACTCCTCCACAGTAAAAATTTTCTCATCAGTAAAGATAATTTTTCTGTGGCGGTTTTTGGCGTACTGGCGAATCAATGCTTTTGATTTGTGCTCCCGTTCCTGCTTTAACGCCGCCGTACGTAGATGCCCCGTGTGTCTTTTGTAAGCCCGAAGTCCCAAGCTATATTTAATGATGCGAGAAATGGATACCTTCGATATATTCATCTCCCGCGACATTATTTGCTGCTTTCGGAGTGGATTTCGATAAAATCAATTCTGTACAGCTTTAACGACAATACGGTTTTCAATATCTCCCCATTCCATAATTTAAGGTAACGCACGACAAAAACTATTTACACAAAAATGAAGTTTAAATGCTAGTTGTCAAAAAACTGTCAACGTAACGAGAGTATGTTCAGTGGATTTCTTACAGTGGGGGCGACTAACAGTGTGTCAGTAATTATGAAAGTACTTGGTATAATCCCAAAAATCTCAAATTTTGTACGCGATAGTGAAGAAAGGGTTTCGGATTTTTAAGAACAATGTATCTTTTACTGCATTATAAAGGCAAACTTTATACAAAATAACGATATAGTTCATTGTGTAATAATTTCCTACCTTGTAGTTTTTTTTCAATTAAGTCATTGAAAAAAAAACGATAAAAAATTACACTACTGAGATAGTAGTAATTGTAAAATTTTCTTGAGTGTAATGGGATACGAGGTCCAATCAATAAGTCCGTGACTTTTCGAACATCCCTCGTACTTATATGAAATGCAACAGTGCAAGTTCCGAATTATCTCATCCTTTAGCTCTTGAATTGTTGCTGGCTTATCGACGTACACCTTTTCTTTTAAATAACCCCGAAGAAAGAAGTCCAACGGTGTTAAATCACATGATCTTGGCGGCCAATTGACATCGCCACAACATGAGATAACACGGCCATTGAATTTGTCGCGCAAAAGAGGCATTGTTTCGTTAGCTGTGTGGCAAGTGGCACCGTCCTGTTGAAACCATATATCGTGCACATCTATATCCTCAATTTCTGGCTTCAAGAATTCCGTTATGATCTCGCGATAGCGAACACCGACGGCGAGTCGAGGTTGACGGCTATTTTGCCACACTATCGCGAACAACAGCAATGTTTTCCGCAGAACGAACTTGGCGAGCATGCACAGGTGTTTTCTCATTTCCTACAGACCCGATTTGCAGAAATATGTGCACAATTATCCCGATTGTGGACACAATCGGTCGATTATGCTGACCAAAAAAATCACAAAATGCATTTTGATTTGAACGCCCATTTTCATAATAAGCCCGAATAACTTTAACACGTTGCTCGATTGTATATCTTTCCCTGGTTCAAATTGAGTTAGTCTGAAATTGAGAAATGTCAAATGAAATGCAGAAAAAAAACTTGACGTTTAGGTGTGTTTCACATTCAACATCGGCCCTTAAAATTTAACCACCCTTTACAAATGACGCTAAAAGTTCGGGACGGCCACTCGAAAATGTCGAAAAAATCCACCATATGGCCGATCGAAGAGTAAAAGTGTGTGAGATTGTTAATGCCATAGGCAGTGTGGTTTCGATTTAAAATGGCCAGTTGGATTTAAAAAAGCTGTCTGCAAGATGGGTGCCGCGTTTGCTCTCCGACATATTCTCCGGATTTAGCCCTCTGGCACTATTTCCTATTTCCAAGCCTAAAAAAATGGCTCGGTGGAAAGAGATTTAGCTCCAACGATGAAATTATTGATCAAACCAATGCCTATTTTATGGACCTCGAAAAGTCCTATTTTTTGGAAGGAATACAAAAATTGGAGAAACGTTGGACTGTCTATTGAGCTAAAAGGAGATTATGTTTAAAAATATTTTTTTTTTTTGCAAAAAAAAAAAACTCATTCAAAAAGTCACGGACTTATTGATCCGCCCTCGTAGTTTAAAAGTGCAGGCGCGATATTACGTTTACAAAGAAACTACATTAGTGGTTTATTATGATTAACTAAATCCTTTTGTTTAATATAAATTTTATTCAAAGTCTTTTTAATTTATGAGTTAAATTACAACTGGGTCACCAACGACAAATGCGGTTTCGATTTTTTATTTCAATTCACCTTTTAAAGTTGCTTTCAAAATTAAGTCTATTTATAAGTTCATTCGTTTACTTTTCTCAGTCAAGTCCATTAGATTTACTCAATAACAAACTTACGGAGAGTAAGAAAAATTTACTCTCAAAATGAAAATTTTTTTAAATGAAAGTACGTAAATCAGTGGTCGGCAGAAAGAGAGAATATGTTTGTATTGGTGTTATACACCGTAAGAAATTATTTTATCTTTCTAGATAAATAAATTAATGAATAAATTAATAAATGAATTAATCGATAAGAGAACATCCGTATTCATTGAACTAAAATAGTTCATGTTTTTGTTTTCTCTATTATAGAAAATTAAAATAATTCATAATAAAGATAATAAAATTTTTTTGATTGCATACAAGGCACTTTGACTCATTTAATATATTTCAAAAATAATCTTCCCACTAAACGTATCACATTTTTAATTTAAAATGTAAACGAAAAACAAAAAAAGATACCTACAATAAAAAAATAACTATAATAAAAAAACAACAAGTTTTTAGAGTGTACATTATTTCTTCAACAAAGCGGCATATACTTGCTCTGTTTAAAGTTAGCGTACTACTGAATGAAATAATTGTATTTTTTGTGCTCTTAGCTGTGAGATTTGTAGACATTCGTGTTGTGTACGTGTAAATTGCCGATTGTGTTCGGCCCCTGAGTGCTATGAGTGCCGATCACTGACGTAAATTTACAATTTTGTTAAACAGCTGATTGTAAAGCCAAATGCAAAAATAAATTTGTTGCTTTGCATACAACAAAGTAGTTGTAAAACATTTTCATTTGTAATTACAAAAATTCAGCATAGATATGTTTTTCAATCATATGTTTTTTCTGCTTGAAAATTCTTAAGTGGGTTTGGGAACTCAAAAATGTATACAAATTCGTACAAATTTGTAAAAGTTTTTATTGTTAGGTGTTTGTTTACACTCAGTAAGGAGAGAGCAAAAATAGAGAGAAAGTAAAGTGACAGTTTGATGCAAGAGAACTTACTGGTTTTTTCTGGATAAATTTTTGTCAAAAAATATTTGTAAGAAATAAAAACAACAGCTGATTGAAAAAAATATAACTGAAAAACAAAAAATTTCTTCAAACACATAAATATTTTTTTATGAAAGTAAAAAAAAAAACAAAATGCAAATATCAGCTTATTTACGATGGCAGAAGTAAGATGGAAGTCCGGAATATTCCTGGAGAACACTTCACATCTAATTTTCTTTTTTGTGTTCATATTTTACATATTGACCTGTTGAATTTTTTTGTTGTTTGGTATTTACTAATCAGCTGTTTTAACTACCTTACTAATTCTTTCAAATTTTCCGTTGGCGTACTTTTTTTTGGATATTTTTCTTTTTGAGCGAAAAATTTGTCATTTTCTCTTTAATTTTGTAACTAAGTTACCTAAAAATTTGCAAACTCTTAACATCAAACTGTCAATTTATTCTCTCTTTTTTTCTTTTTGTTTATAGCCTTTTTCCACTGAGCTACATTTTTCATCAATTTGCAAAGATGTTAACATCTTCCCATAATAATTATACAGGCCAAAAATTCTACATCTTTCTACATCTACAAAAGATGATCCTTTATCATTTTGTTGCATCTTACATCTTTCGTTTTTTTAAGTGTCATCACTAAAAATTGACAAAAAAAATCGATTTTCTTTTTGCCATCACTAGCAAACTGACATTGCAGAAAAAAAATATTCAACAAAAGAAAATGAGCGACACATGTAAGAATTCTTGGTTACCAAAAATTCTTCTTTATCATCATCTTCCAGAATGGCCTTTAATATTTCAATGTACTGCCAACTTTGGCCCTATGGGCTTGCGGCATTTTATTATGAATAAATAAATAAAATTCGTGTTTGTTCTTGCAAAGCAACAACTACTACTAAATGCTTTTTCTTAATCCATTTTTTATTTTTAACAAAAATTATGCGTCTTTTTTTTATTTTTTTACCAGCTGAATAAATGGCAGATGAAAGATGTTGCCAATGTAAATACATGTTTCACGTTTTCAACATCTTCCACGCGTTTCACAAAGATGTTGTTCAGTGTAAAAATCCTATTACTGAGTATTTGTGTAAATGAACTGAATAAGGGTATTCGTAGTAGAGTTGAAAAACAAATAAAAATTACGAAATTTATTGCCAAAATTCTTAATTTTATTAAAAAGAACAAAAATATATATATTTTTTTAATTCAATAAGTTTATAAGTTTCAAGCGTTTACATCTTCCAATTTCGCAAGTATCGATTCAACTGTTGCTAATTAATAGTTGATGTCTTTTATACTGATTTTACACTATACCGAAATCTCGCTCGTTTAAAATCGAGTTTCATCCAGTTTTAAATTGTCCCCGTTTACACTAGGAAATTTGACAGCTAAACTGGATTTCGATTTGACAACATTTTGTAAACAAAATAAAAAAAAAAACCTTAAATTGAATGTTTCTATAAAAACCATTATTTTAATGGCAGAGTGTAAAATGTATTACCATGATGAAAAAATGTTAATATAGCTTTTAAACGTGTTGTTAACAAGAGATAACTATTTGGAAGCAAGATTTTTCACTTTGTTCATGGTAGGTCTTCCCGGCACTATTCCAATGTTGATTGCAAAGATTTTCTTCGGCGGAGGCAAAAAATAAGAAACTGGGTGCTGCATTAAACTTTACTTTCAATTAAGAATACAATTCATTATATATTTACATTTTTTTAAGCAAGGTGATGCCAGATTTTCACAATATTTTCTTACATACTATTGCTGAATGCTTTGCAAACATAATTATGAAACTAGAAAATCTGGTTATGAAAACTGTTTTTCTTTATATGGCAAATCTGGTTTTAGATCCAGTTATGAACTAGATTTTCCCCAACAAATCGGGCATAGTGTAAATTCTGTATCAGACAGTACTAAAGCATTGAACTTTTTAGCGAGGTAATCTTCTATGAAATAGGGCTGTGTAATTGATTGCAGGTGACAATTAATGCATTTTATCAATTCATTAGACTTTTTATTGCATTGATTTACATAGTACCAGAAATAAAGCAATACCTGAGTGCTTTACCAAATACATCCCTAAAAAAATTTAAATTTTTAAGAATCTCAACACTCATTCTCTACTTTACTCATATAAAGAAATATTTACTCGCGAGAGAAAACTGCTAGAGCAAAAAAAAAAAAAAAAACACCTCTGAATAGCCTTATTGTGAATGTTTTAAGCAGTTTAGGTATGTTGTTTTGCTCTATAGAAGTTTTCTTTGGCGTGTAAATGTGCCTTAAAAACATTTAAATTAAATTTAATTAAAGTTGAATTTTTCTTTTTTTTTCTTTCTGTATATAAAAATAAGTTTAAAAACATAAATTTCTATTCTAAATGTATATATTGCAAAAAAAAACTTAAATTTACAATTGTATATGTATTTATATTTAATGTGTTTTTTTATAGTTATGTTTAAAAAAATAATCTAAACTTACTTTAAAGCATTAGGTTTCCTAAATTAAAACAAAACGCAAAAAAAAAAAAAATTAAATAAGTTCTTAAAATTGTTTAGTTGTAATAAAAGTAAGAAAAAAAATTTCCTAAATATTAAATTCTGTCCGTTTCATAATTTTTTTTCTTAAAAAAAATAATACAAATATTTAAATATACTCGTGCTCCTAATCACCAACACTTTAAATACCAAAATTACAATTCACTCAAAAATATTTATATAAACTTTGCATGTGTTATTTATTTCAATAGAAAATAATGTTATTAGTCCAAAAACAAAATAAATTTGGGAAACATTTAATAGAATTTATTAAGAACAAAAAAAAAAAAAAAACAAAAATTATCCTTTCTGATGAAAAATATGTAGTAAAACAAATTACACAAAATAAAAAATGAAGAATTATTAATTAAAAAAAAATATTGATCAATTTATTGAATGTAATATTGATATTAAATAAACAAATAAAATTAAAAAACACACACATTTGTTTACGTCTTTTTATTTAATCTCTTTCAGGCTTGGTGAATTCCATACAAAAGTACACAACAAAGTCAAATTTTCATATTATTATTTTTTTATAACTGGAAAGAATATTGAAGATGACGAGGATAACTCATTTTAATGTAACTGCACATCTTCAAAAAAGAGTCGAAGCGCTAAAATAAATTTATTTGTAATTCCAAAAATTAAATTAATCAAAAACTGTATAATCTTAACTTCATAACTTTAACTTTAACTCTTCATATTATTTAGTGTCGTGTAAGTCATAATTTGTATGTCGTTTAAGTCACGCGAAAAAAACTATTTTTTGTGAAAAATAAAATAAATTTCACTAAGTTGAAGCCATTTTGTCGTTGTTTGTATTTCTCAAATACTTTTGGTGCAGTTTAAAAGGAATCGGACTACACAATTAACAGAATTTTTAAACTATATTTGATTACCCTGAAATCAATGGATTTGATGTCGTGTGTGTCACAACTAATTAATTATATTAAAATTAAAAATATGTAATCGCAAATCAAAAATCAAAGTGCATGAATTAATACGTATGTTCGTGTAGATGTTATTTCTTAAAACGAAAAAATTAAAAAAATTATGATTGTACCAGAAATTTTATCAAAAATGACAAAAGTTTTGCCTCGTGTCGTGTAAGTCACACGTGGAATTCACCGCTTTAATTTGCAATAAAAATATACAAGGCGTTTTTTGAATGCACTGAATAAAAAATAAATATTTAAAAAAAAAAAAAATTAGTATACATACGATATAATCCAATTGATAAATTTCATATGACAGAAATTTTTGTTAACTCTTTAAAGTTTTTTGTTGTGAAAATAAACATATTAATCGTAATGTATTGTTGCTGCATTTTAAATTATTTAACATTTGTGTTTTTTTTTTAAATTTGAATAAAAATTCGTGGAAAAGGCTCCAAAATTTGCAAAAATCTGGATGGCGATCTTAATTTAGACTAGCCTAAATTTTTGTAAGCTGTAAGTATAGGGTGGACCATTTAAAATTTTAAATTGGTACAACCGATTACTTTGACTTTGAAATGTAGAATAACATTCATTTTTATTTTCAGGTTTGTTTGACATTTGCAAAATGGGACGCTATACGCTCGATTAAAATTGGAAAATATTAAAAACTTACTTTCAAGATAGTGTCTTAAACGCAAACTGTAAGAAATTTACGTGGAAAATTTTCCAGAAGAGATCGGCCTTCAGATTGTTCGTCGTATCGTGTATGTTCTTGTCCAGTGCGTTCAATCGAAAACATTGCTGCTGTGGCAACATCAACATCAACTCGTCATCGTTCTTAGGAATTGAACATTTTCGCCTGGAAGAAATAAATAAAATAGAATGGATATTATATTGATAAATGTTTTATTTAATGTCGACAATTATGTATGGAATACAATATCAGATAAATGTACGCTTCTGTTGGCCTCACAAATGCGAGCCGTTTTGAGCACATTTTTCATTACATTATCACACTTTTCACAGTTACCGTTACGTAGGGTATTTTCAGCAACTTTATAGATAATGGTATGACAAATATTTTTGTAGAACATATTAACCCTCTAACTCCCCCTCATAACGGCATTTTTTGGATTTATTCTAACAAATTGTAAAAAACACCTCGAAAAAGGGGAATGGCGGAGATGAAATGTTCTACAAAAATGTTGGCCATAAAATTATACCATATATGTCAGAGCACACTAAAGCCCAAAACTTAACACAAATACCAAAAACCAGACAAATTCAAGATAGCCCATCAAATTTCTAGTCACATTTTGGGTGATCCCAAAATATGACTTTTAATATGTTGGTCATCCTAAAATTTGACTAGAAATCTGATGAGCAATCTTGAATTTGATTGGTTTTTGGTGTTTGTGTTAAGTTTTGGGTTTTGGTGTGTTCTGACATATATAGTAGAATTTTATGGTCAACATTTTTGTAGAACATTTCATCCCCGGCCTTCCCATTTTTCGGGGTGTTTTTTACAATTTGTTAGAATAAAGCCAAATAATTCCGTTATGAGGGGGAGTTAGAGGTTTAATATGTTCTACAAAAATATTTGTCATACCGTTATCTACAAAGTTGTTGAACATACCCTACACCTAAGATGTAAATAAAACATAGTTTTATATAACAATATGCTGCAAGAACAGGCCAGAGCTGAGAAACTTTGACCGCCTTTAAAATGAAATTTCGATGTAAACTATCAAAATGCCGAATCACGTATATGTTTTTGGCCTCCTTAGCAAGAATCAATCATCGAAACCTCGTAATTTTTTTTTGTGTTGAACTGTGTAATTATAAGAAATCAGATAAGTATAGAACCACTTTAGTCATAATATGTAGAAATTTTTCCCAAAATATTATTATATATAACATAATTATACGAAAAATATAGTCTAATAAAATCAGCCACACACTGCTGAGTGCCTAATTTAATACAACTCTGGCAGACCGAGTTTAAATCATGGCAAAGGCATTATTTGCCAGAATTTAAATATTTTTTAATTTAAAATTTTTTATACGTTTTTTAATAAACTACATTTGCAATATGTATTATATTGTTGGAACTAATCTGGTACAATTCAATCTGCCATTTTTCGGATAAATTTGGATCTAACTTAATCTCTAAAAATATTACTGGATCTAATTTGATCTGCCATTTTTCGGATCAATTTGGATCAGCTGGATATTAAAGAATATAAAATTGGATAAGATTAAATATTGCGCCAGATAATTTTTTTTTACTCGGGTCATCATTACTTTTTAAATTAAAAGAAAAAAAATTAAAAAGTTTCACAAGTTTATTATAAAAAGTTTTTGTTGTTTGTAATAGTTTGTGAGATACAAGGTTGCGATATATTAAGTATTCATGAAGCAATTTTCACGTGAAATTCATTATCGTGCAAAATATATTTATTTAATATGTGAGAAATCTGAAGAACTTACGGTGAGTCCTATATGTGAAGTTATGAGAAAATGCAAAAAAAAGAGGAATGGTGTAAGTTGGCTTAAGAATATTATTTTTCTAATGAAAAAATTACATTTTAGATTTGTTATAATTTTGTCTTTCTTAGCCCCATTAACACAATGTTAGCTACTAGCTGGGACTTCAACTGACACATTTGTTATTGTTTATCATATAAAATTTGAATTTAGTTTTTGGTTTTATTTTAACGGGACATTGTGTTAATTGATCTTAAAAAATTTTAATAATGTTCTTGTATATTAAATTTGAGTGAAAACAAATTCTATACAATTTTCACGTGAAACATATTACCGCGAAAAATATTTATTTTTTTATGAAGTATATAACAACTTTTCTTCTATGTGAAATCTAAACAATTAACTATGCTTTCGAGTGAAATTTTTCACGACAAAAACAATTTTTTAGTTCCTTCTCTGATGTTTAGCAAAAACAGAGATAGAAAAAATACAATTCTTTGTAGCTTATGGTTGTCAAATCAAAATCCAGTTTAGCTGTCAAATTTTTAAATGTAAACGGGGGTAATTTAAAACTGTATTTAACTGGATATTAAACGAGATTTCGAAGAAGTGTTAATTTAATATTAAAATAATAATCATTTGTAATTATGTTTTTATGTATAATTTCCCTAATTGATAATGATTTTTCAAACAATTCAATGGTATTGAAAATTCCATCAATTTTAAATTTTTATTAATTTTTTAAGAAAAATAAATTTTTCAACTTAATTCTGTAAAAAGAGTAATTATTTGTACACATGCTACAAATTTCTTTCAAAATAAAATGTTTAAATATTTCAATTTTATCTACTATTCAAATTTATATAAAGGGTGGTTAAATTTTAAGGGCCAATGTTGATTTTGAATAAAACACAAATTATTTAGGAAATTATTGTCATTTCTTTTTATTATAATAATATGGAACAAAATATCGACCAAATGGCCGCCACGAACTCGGCGGCACACCTCCATCCGATGCTCCAAATTTTCGATGACGCTGTGGCATAAATGAGGTTCTATGCCGTTAATATGCCGAACTATCTCATCCTTTAGCTCTTGAATTGTTGCTGGCCTTATGACGTATACCTTTTCTTTCAAATAACCCCAAAGAAAGAAGTCCAACGGTGTCAAATCACATGATCTTGGCGGCTAATTGACATCGCCACCACGTGAGATAACACGGCCAAAAGAGACATTTCTTCGTTAGCTGTGTGGCAAGTGGCACCGTCCTTTTGAAACCACACATCGTCCAGGGTCATATCCTCAATTCCTGGCCACAATAAGTTCGTTATCATCTCGCGATAGCGAACACCATTCACGGTAAATGCTTGGCCGACCTCATGACACACTATTGCGAACAACAGCAATGTTTTCCGCAGAACGAACATGCACAGGTGTTTTCACAGACCCGGTTTGCTGAAATTTGCCCACAATTCTCCCGATTGTGGACACATTTGGTCGATTATGCTGACCAAAAAAAATCACGAAGTGCACGAAATGCATATTGATTTGAACGCCCATATTAATAATAAGCCTGATTGTGTATCTTTTCATGGTTCAAATTGAGTTAGTCTGAAATTGAGAAATGTCAAATGAAATGCAGAAAAAAACTTGGTCATTAGGTGTAGTTCACATTCAACATCGGCCCTTAAAATTTAACCACACTTTATTATCACGTTAAATAAACTTAGCCTACAATTTCTTGAGAAATCTTTTTAATACGAAAAAGTTTAAAAAAATTGTTTTATCTATGTTATACATGCATAATAAGACAAAAGATTGTCTTTTAGTAAATGATCAAAAAAAAAAAAAAAAATACATTAAAACAAAATCAGCACCTACATACGCAATTTTTTTTTTTTTAGAAAAAATTCTAAAAGTACATACAAATAATCAACATTTTTAAATATAAATTCACCCCCTCATAAACAAAAAATGATGATCCTTTAGCTGCTAAAATTGTCTGTGATCACAAAATATTTTTGATTATATATAGTGTGGTGTTTAGGCATATTATTCATTAAACATGGAGTACCCTACACAATCTTCTAATGCTATGTTTCCACTAGCGTGTTTTGAGCAAATCATGTTGTTTTGACGAAAAAAAAAAATATATGGGAAAACATGTACAAAACAGTGTTTTGTTTCAAAACACATGCAAAACACGTTCAGTGGGAACGTAGCCTAAATTGCTATATATTTTAATTTTCTTTTTTATTATTCTTTTTAAAGCTGGTGAAACTTAAATTTTTTAATTGCAGCTTAGTTTGTGCGGCAAGCTATTAACATTTTGCTTGTGTCATTTCTAGTGTTTCCAATTATTTGACCCTGCCGGTTAATCGATTAGGTCATTATTCAAAATGGGATGAAAATTTTTTAATCGGTTATTCGTGTAGATTAATCGGAAAAATTGGCGATTAATCGGTTAATCGTTTAATGCAAAATAAATGTATATCTTTCATCAATAAGAACACAAAGAGCTGCTTTTTGCTGAAATATCAAGTTAAGTCTATTGCATTGGTTTCTTAAGTGTTTGTTTGGTACAATTCAAAGCACCCTGAGTTTTTCAAAAAATCATGCCTTCTAATCTTGGGCTTTTCCAGAAGAATCTGGCTACTTTTTAAAAGATAATATCAGACGTGTTCAGTTAAAATAAACCCTTAAAAACGCAGTGTAGATAGTGTTTTACCGAAGCGGGACATTTTGTCGATAAAATTGGTTTTTATTTTCTATATATGACACTGTACCGAATAAAAACAAAAAAAATAAAAATGCCTAAATAAACAAGAGCTGCCTTGAAAAAAATGCAATAAGCAATTCTTAAAAATATGGTATAAATAGTTTTTGCGAAATTCACAAACAAAGTTTAATAGAACTTTCACTGTTCTTAGAATTTCAAGTAAAACTGTTTGTTAGAAAATACAGTTTTCAAATTTAATGCAATTTTATATTATTATTTTATAACATAAGTAACGTCATTGAGCTTGTTAGGAATACACCTAGTCAAGTGATTCTTTGCTAAGGAGAAAAACATATGTACCCAGCAAAAATGAAGCTGCCAAAGAAGCAATAAAAGCATCACAACTATGGCAAAGGCATCACTTCTTTTCTGATGGTTTCATCAATAAATTTAACATTAGCGTGTCATAGGATGGAATCATTCAAATAGAGCTACTAGCATTACTCATACTTTACTCTAAGGAAGCAATGATAACACTAGGCAACAGCCATTTTGTTATTTGGTTCTAGCATACTTTTTCTCATGGATTTGGACCTACTGAACACGAAAATGAATTTTAAAAATTTTTCTGTCGATTGGTTTGCGAGATACAAATTTTTTAATTTTTTTTTTTTAATTTTTGGAGGTACACTTACTATTTTGAGCATATCTTTAGTCTTCTTTGACCTATTTTATCCTACTACTACTCAAATTAAAGACAATTAAGCCGTCTACAACTTATTCTCAGAAAATTTTCAAATCGGGTTAGTAGTTTTGATGTTGGCGGCTTAAAAAGGTTAAAAAACTGCGTTTTTTTAGTAAAAATGTGGCTGAAAAATTCATATAAAAATTCATATAAAATGTAAAACGCGATGTTAACAGCGATTTTAATTTTTTTACGTATAGCTGACACTTTTCCAAAGAAAATAAGCCCTTACTTAACAAAATCTGATGACAAATGGCCGACTTATTATTTTTTTGGTAAACGACCGAAATTCCGCTATTTCACGATTTTTTGATTTTTTGATAAATACATTTGAACTTAATTTAAAATAAACAAATTAGTCTTCGTATATTATTTTTTAATTTATTTACAGCACTACATGCTCATACATATTTAAACATAATACAATGATTAGGTATTCTGATGCATGAGTGGAAATTTGATGAAAATTTAATTCATAAGAATGCAAAAAAATAAGTTTAAAGAAACGAAATTTATGCATTGATATACAAATTCTCTTTATTAAAACAAACAAATAATTCTGCATTAGTGAAAAAGCATTTTTGAAACATTTTTCAAAAATTTTAATGAATCTTTAGACAAATTTTAAAATATTTTTGCATAATTGAAAAACTGGTTGTACAATTTGAAAATATTTTTAGACAATTTTAAAATATTTTTGAACAATTTTAAATAATTTTTGCACAATTTTAAAACATAAAATTCTAACCCTCATGAAATTTTAAACTAAAATATAAAAAATGATTTAATAAAAAAATTAAAAAAGTTCATTAGAACTATTTTTTCAATTTAAATAAATACTTTAGATTCAAAAAATATACGATATACTATAAATTATGCTTTAGAAGTAATGAAGAGTGATTTTTTAAGATATGCATCGGGCTTATTTCCAGATCACTGCATTTGAAATATGAACACATCAATGCTTTTGGAAGTGCCTTAGAATAACACCAAAAAATCATAAAAGAATGTCAACTGAAGTTTAGGAAGCAATGAAATAAGTTATAGTCACAGAATGACTACCATTTTTTTTGCTGGGTGTCTCTATATATAAAGAAATAACGTTACTGACTGACTGACTCATTCAACATCGCCCAGCCCAAACCGCAAGAGAAAGGATGCTGAAATTTGGTATGTAGGTTTCCCATCCGGCGTAGACATCTGCTAAGACGGGGTTTTTAACAATTCCTTCGGGGAGGGGCTAAGCCCCTTTAGCTAGAAACCTGAAATTTGAAATATGCTTTCATGGGAGTATGTGCTAGGTCCTTGATAAGATACATTTTAGAATTTTGGGCAGTGACGTTGTAAAAATGGGGGTTAAAAGGGCGAAAAGTCTTCCTCTTTTATGCCTGCCCAAACCGTTGGACCTAGGAAGTTGAAATTTGGTACGCAGGCTCCACGCTAAGACGTAATTTTTTTTGGAAAATCCAACGGGAAGGGGCATGAAAGGGTAAAATCCCCCCCCCCCCTTGACACCGTGCCAAAACCTTTGGACATGGGAAGCTTATATTTGGTATGCAGGCTCCTTCTACAGTGTAGATAACAGATAAGTTGTGATTTTTGAAAAATCAAACGGGGAGGGGCTAAAAATTGTCAAATTTCCCTCCTCGACGGCCTACCCAAACCGTTAAACCTGGAAGGTTGAAATTGTGTATATTTGTTCCACCTAAGGTGTAGACATCCACCCAGGTAGTATTTTTGTAAATTCCTATTGGGAGGTGCAATAAGGGTGAAAATTCTACCCCTGGACGGCCTGCCCAAACCACAGAAACTAGAAAGTTAAAATTTTGTACGCAGATTCCTTCTTTAGTGTAGATAACAGATAAGTCCTGACTTTTGGAAAATCAAACGCGGAGGGCCAAACAATTGAAAATCCTCCGCCTAGATGGCCTGCCAAAACCGCTTGAGCTGGGTAGTTAAAATTTGGTACATATTTTCCTCCTCCAAAGTAAATGTGAATGTGAAAATTTGCAAAAGTGAAAATTTGCAAAAGAGTAAATTTTCAAAAGTGCAAATTCGCAAATGTGCAAATGTGCGAATTCGCAAAAGTGTAAATGTGCAAATTTGCAAAAGACCAAAGGTTCCCCGGCGTAGACATCCGCTAAAAACAGGGTTTTGGAAATTCCTTCGGGGAGGGGAAAAAGGGGGGAAAAATCCCCTTTCACGGTCTGCCTAAATCCCTTTGGCTAAAATCTGAAATTTGATATACGCCTCCCTGGGAGTATGTGCTATCTCGTTGATAAGGTACATTTTAGAATTTTGACCAGGGATGTGGTAAAAATTGGGATTTAAAGGGCGAGACTTTCCCCTTTACGGCCTTCCCAAATCGCTGGACCTAGAAAGTTGAAACTTGGTATGCAGACTTCTTCTCCAGTGTAGATAACAGTTAAGACGTGATTCAAAAAAAATCAAACGGGGAGGGGCAAAAAAGGGTGTAATTCTCCCCCTCAAAGGCCTGCCAAAACCGTTAAAGCTGGAACGTTAAAATTGTGTATTTTTGAAATATGTGTTTCCTGGAGTATGGGCTAACTCATTATTAAGGTACATCTTAGAATTTTGGTTTGGGGCATGGTAAAAATTTTGGGCTCCGGGAAATTATATTATATTCCGTAAATTCCCGGGCGTTAGCCCTCGCAATCCCGGGCTTTAGCTCGGGCAACCATTTTCTACGCCAACAACGTAGCGGGCTTTGCCAGCTAGTATATATATATTTTACTACGTTTTTTGTTAAAGCTCTGCTTAAAGGATCTGGCTTTGCTAAAACTTCGCGTTCTGATGAGATCTTTTGTTAGCTGGAAATACATGTATACAAAAGTTAAAAGCTCTGTTTAAATTTTTTGGACATAAAATTATAATTTTAAGATATTTTTTGAAAGGAGTTTGATTATAGTATTTCGTAGTTTCTTTTTACGATTTTCTTGTCAAAGTTAAGAAAATTAGGAAGTTCTAAAAAAAATAACAGAAAAATTTATATTAAAAATGTAAAAGGTTAATCGACCTATTTTAATCGATTATTCGGTTCGAATAATTATTTAAGTTTAAAATAATTTGTTTCGACATTAACCGAAATAGAGGCGATTAATCGTGGCTTCGGTTAATCGATTAACCAAATTTGAAACACTAGTCATTAAATTTTGGTTTAAGAAAAATAAAAATCGTCTTAGGGTAAATAATTGAATCTGATTGAGTCTTTGGTATATTGTATCTGCTAGTCGCTTTTGATCGTCTGTAATTTTTCTATGCTGCATTTACATTTGGCTTTAAAATCCAAAATTTCAATGGAAATCTCACGCAGAAATTTTAATCATTTATATTTAGCGAGATTTTGATTTGACCACCACATTTTTTTTGTAAACAAACAACATCAAAATAATCTTTTAATTAAAAATATTTCTAAAAAGCGCTTTATTCTTTGGTGGAGTACAATATTTATTATTTTATGTTGTTATGTTGGAGTAGTTATGTTGGAGCAAATTTATACGATGCAATTGATTGCATGTAATTTTCTTAATTCCCTTTTCAAAGTTGCTTCCAAAGTTATGTCTATTTATACGGTGACATTTGTTGCACGAAAACGAAAAAAGAATACATCCCAAGAAACATTTTTACGGACTCTCCGATATGTACGGATTCATGAATCCAGCTGCTGCTGTATGTTTACGGTCCGAAAATACGTATTCGTCAAAGCTTATAGGTAAACGAAAAATTAACGGACCATATAATTGAATTTTCTAAAACGTTACGTTTTAACTCCGTTTTGGAGTATCCGTTTCTGTACCGTCAAATACGAACCACTGTTTTTCATCAGTTTTTCTTCCATATGAAATTCAAAACTAATTTTAGGATGATGTGTGCAAATTTTTGTATATTTGCAAATAAAAATATTGCCTGACAATTTATAATAGATTTTGTGAAAAAATTTGCAAATTTGCATTGTGTGATACATCCTATCGTAAGTACCACCATTTCAACCGAAACTTAACTTTTGTTTTATTTTGTTTCATGTTTTTTAATAGGCCAAAATCGCAGTGATTGATGGATGCTAATTGTGCTGGAGATAAATATGGTGTTTGTTTATAATTTTGTTTGGTATGTGTTGTGTTTAGTTTGTAGAAGTTTCGTTATTTTATTTTAAATATCTTTGTAAATAAATTAAAAATAAAATTTTTTTATTAAAAATTAAAATAATGTGCATTTAAACAAATCCGTTTTTTGTCGAAAAAAAACGGTACGAATACGGATCCGTAATCGGTACGTCAATGACGGACAACTCCGTTTCCCATCCGATATATCGGTCCGTAAACGGTCCGTCCTTTACGGACTCGAATCAGTTTCGATGTTCCCTATACGGAGGTGGATTCCGTTTATGACAGACCAAAACCGTTACGTTAACGGAACGTGTTGTTTGTTGAGATATGAGTGCGAAAGAGAAATAACAAAAACATACATGAAAAACGAAAACCCCGCTGGCTTCTCTACCCCGTTCGCCAACACACAAAAATTGCACGCAATAATTGCATGCAACATTGGCTCTTAGTAAAATTATTTTTTTGTTGGAACCACGTAATACTTCTCTATTTTTCAGCTATTGACACAGTGTTGCCACTTTTTCATACAAAAATTCTACAAAATAAGCGAAACACAGTGTTGTATTCTGTCTACACATTTGTGAGATTTTTATAAAATATCTTACAAATCTCTTAAATTTGCGGGATTTCATTTGACTGGAAAATTTCGAGATTTTACACCAGACTTTTACTTAAATCTTGATTTTAGTCGAAATCTCGTAATTTGAATGCAGATATAAAAAAGACATTAAAAGTTTTTTGTTTGTTTGTTATTTCATGTATAAATTTTTATAGATCGTTAGTCACTTGAAACGTTACGTTGCGTTTAAAGTGACAAATCGTTAGCTTGAATGTGAGGTTGTTGTGTGAAAATATTAATAAGACAAGAGCAAAATATCGCGTAATTCTAAATGGAAATAAAAACAAAATTATATGTAATATTTTTCATATTTCTATATTTTTGCATTTTAATATTTTCCTCAATATTGTGGGTAATTTCGTTGTTATTGTTATTTTGGTGTTGATCGCGTGCTCGTTTTTGTTTTGTTGTTTCTAACTTACTATGTCCCCCTCCTTATGATGGTGGTGCTACTGATGATAATGATCATAATTTCGTTTTTTTTTTCTTTCAATATAAATCTATAGATGATGTTGATTTTTTTCTGTGCTTCTTTGTTTTTTAGTTGTCTCGTGCACTTAATAACGTCGGTACGTTTTACAAAATTTATTTAATTTTTTCAATATTTTTTCTAAAAACAAAAAATGTTTAAATACCTCTTGTGTATAATGTATTATTTATAATTATTTAGAGATTTTTTTTTATTTTTTAGAAAAATATTTCTTAAAAATAAATGATAGTGTGTTTTTTTTAATTTAAAGATAAAATTAATAATTTTTGCTGCTGCTTAAAAAATAAACACATTCAAAATTGCGGAATCACATGATAATATTGATTCTATACAGAATCATTTGAGTAATTTCACAATTTCGGAACAACAAGAAAATATTGATCCCGTTGCAGTAAGTATTCTTTGGAAAATATGTATTACACTACGTTCACACTGAATCCCAAAATGGGTATTTTAGATTTTTTTCCTTAAGTTTTCAATATAAAATTTATATTATATTTCTAACTTCAGCATGAACGAATTATTAGGTTTTTAAAAGTTTTTAAATATAAATTTATATTACATATATTATCCTTTAATGCAAAAAGCTGCCAAAACGTGATGTTTAGTTCTGTCATACTGATAAAATCCTATTATAAATTAAATGTCAACAATCCTTCATAATATTTATGAAGATTTTATATATAATGAAAATTAAATAAAATAAAACGAGTAAGAGTGGCTAAATTCGGCTATGCCGAATCTTATATACCCTTCACCATGGTTGGGAAAAAACTGAAGTTTATATATGGACATATATGGAAGGGACAGATTTATATACGGACGGTAAAACTTGGACTCAGGAAGATTTATGGTTCCAGAAAATAGGTATTTAAAAAAAAATTTATGTTTTGGGCATAACTTTTTTGTATCTGAACCGATATTTCCGAGTTTTTTTTACAAATATGTTATACTAAAGATTTTTTATCTTTTGCTACATAAGACGTATCCATAGGTCATATAACAGCTCTAAAATAATATATGACAAATAAAATGGTTTAAAAATCTGTTTATAAATTCTTTTAAATCGGAGCAAAAAATAGAAATAAAAACGTTTGTATTTTGTTTGTATCAGAGGGTTTTTATAAAGATATTGATGTTTTAAGCCTATTTATGGATTATTTAATTATTAATATAAAATTTTATTTAAATTAATTATTAAATGTTAAAAAAAAACAAACAAAAAAGTCTTAAAAAAATAAAAAAAAATTGTACAAAAAAAAGTGAATTGATCGAGTGTAGGATTCGAACCCGCGTTCTTAGAGAAAAAAAAAAACATTTGTGACATAGCGTTTAGACAACTGAGCTATTAAGGTCATGTGGAATCATCGTTAATAGAATTAAATAAACAGTTTTCGTTCATTAGGGATTTGTTTGGTTTTTATTTAAATGACACATCTTTGTATTGGTTTGTTGTTTGTGTATAAAAGGTGAAGAGGTGAAAGAAAATAATTTCAACAAATGGATGTTTTGTTATGCGTAATATTCAACATACATATAAAAGCAAAGTAATTTTACGGAAAAATTTAGAGGTAGTCCTGGTTTTTTGCTAATATCTCAGCCATTTATTAACCGATCTGTCTGATTTTTAATAGCAAACAGAAATTGATCACATGTAACAGAAATATACAACAATCAAGTCCTCATCATGTCTGGGGTCTTCGGAAAACCCGTTTCAACACACAGACGGACAGACGGACATCGTTAAATCAACTTCGCTCTTCATAAGGACCCAGAATATATACACTTTATAGGGTCTAAGATCAATATTGTAGAAATTACAAACAGAATAACCTGTGGTGAAGGGTATAAAAATACGTATTTTGAAATATTCGTGAATCAAGGACATTTCGCAATTTTTCTATACTTTTCAAAGAGAACATAAAATCTTGACATATGACAAAGTAGAGAGAGAGAGAGAGAGTAGGATATAAACCAAAAGAGTTCGATATAAACCAAGATTATTGGACAACGTTTTTTTTGTTTTATTTTCTTTAGAAAATCCCTACTTTAAACAGTGATTAAAAGTGAAGAAAATAGTTATGAGAATTCCAGAATATGTATATAGTTTCGATTAAAAGCGGTTGAGGTGATGACTATCAACGTTATCCTTGGAAGGGTGATTTTTCAAGTTTTTAAAAGATTTTATTGGACAATTTTGGAAAATCCAAAAATAATTTTAATATTTTAAAATTTTCAAATAACATTTTAATTTTGACATTTTCTTCAAAATTAAGTTCATCCACAATATTATTTGGTTAAAAACAAACTACGAGGGCGGATACATAAGTCCGTGACTTTTCGAACTTCCCTCGTAGTTATATGAAATGCAACACTGCTCCCATCAAGTACCAACTGCACGCAAAGTAAAAACATGGTTGGGACAATTATATTCGAAGAGCATCATATATTTTTGGGTTTATGGTTGTGCCAACCATAGTCGTACTATATTATGATTATCATATTATGATAATAAAATAACCATATTTTTACCATAATATGGTCCCCACAGTTAAGATATGATTCAAAAATTACCATATTATGGTCGTAAATAAAAATAATGTTATAATGAATTTATCATAATGTGAGCGCACGTAATCATAGTATGCTCAAAGTTTCATTATATTATGGTCCCTCATAACTATATTATGATTCCTGTATTATCATTATATGATCCATAATCTAAGAAAATTTCTTAAAGGAAAAGTTCTTAAAAACTATGAAAACCTCTTTAAATTTAAGAATATTTCCTTTAGCAATGTATTTCTCAAAAAAAATAATATTAAAGACTTTGAAGAACAACTGTTAAAGAAAAAATCATAGACTTTTAGAACTTTTCTTTCAAGAAAACTTTGATTCTGTGTACTTTTTTTTAAGAAAAATACTTAAAACTTTTTTTTAAAATTTTAATGACTTTAAAAAAAAAAAAATCTTAAGACATTTTTAAGATTTTGTAAGAAAATGTTTAGAATCTAAGATTATTTCTACTAGGAAAAGTCCTTAGAATCTAAGTATTTTCTTCAGAATATATTAATTTTTCTTTCAAAGAAAAGCCTTAGAATCTCAGTTTTTTTTTTGGGAATATATGAAATCTGAGAATTTTAGTTAAGGGAAACGTCCATAGAATCTAAAAATCTTTTTATCAGATAAATTTATAAATATCTATTATTTTGTGTAAGAAACATATTCGTACAAAAAAAAAAAAGAAAAAAAAGACTTTCTTATAAAAAATATTTTATTAATATTTTGAGAACTTTTGACAAGAAATGAATAAATAAACATATTTTTTTTTAATTCTAATTGTTTTTATTGAAAAAAATTAAAAAATATAAAATCTTTCAATAGAATCTTTTTGACAATGAATTGATTAGTGTAAATAATAATATACATATGTATAAAGAATTTTCGAAAACCCCTTTAAAAAAAATGTCAAAGCTAAAAAAAATTAACTGGATCTTAATGGGTCAATTGATGAAACGTTTTAATGACATGTGAATCATATTTTCTACCCATCTGATATTTGTCCAGTTTTAGTAAACAATATATGATTGTTTTTTAAGACATTTTGTAGTAAAAACAAACTGACTGAACTGATAAAAATTTAGCTTTTATCAAAACAAGACAATATTATGACTGTAAATGTTAAAGTCATGTTTTATTTGATGTACAATTATTTATTGATGTTGCAAGCATTTTACCGTTCCATAATTATCCCATTTTTTTTTCATAGTCAAAATTTTTGTTACCACAGTATGGTTACAGCCAATCATGTTATAAAATAGAAGGTGCCAATCATAAAATAGTAAAATATTTACTAAATTATTATGGTAGCGACCATGTTGATGGTTAGAAAACCAATAACTTGGTTGTGACAACCATATCCGATTGCAGCAAGCACAATATAGTAGCAGTGATTATATTGCAACCATGTTTTTTCTCTGCGTGTGTTAATAGACGACTGTCAAATTTTTAGCAATTTCCGTTATATACTTTGCATTTAACAGCTGTTCAAAACATACAACCTCTTGGATTTTTTTAAAAATGGATTAAAGTGAATTTCGAGTGCTCATTAAACATTATTTTTTGCCAAAAAAAAAAAAAAAATGTCAATTAAACCAAGGAAAAGCTTGATAAATACTATGGGGATACTGCACCATCGATTTGAACGGTAAAAAAGTAGTTTACTGACTTTCGTTGTGGCCTACAAGCACGGAAGATGCCGAACGTTCTGGGCGCCCAGTTGAGGTCTCTACACCCAAAACAATTGAAAAAATTCACGATATGGTGTTGGCCGATAGGAGATTGAATGTGCGATAGATTGTGGAGGTCATAGGCTTCTCACATGGATCAGTAGTTTGAATTTCGAATGATCACTTGGGTATGAGAAAACTTTCCGCAAGATGGCTGCCGCGTTTGCTCACAATCGACAACCAACGGAATCGTGTGACAGCTTAGCTTATTCGCCTTATTCTCCTATTTTTTGGAAGGGAAACAAAAATTGGAGAAACGTTGGACTAAGTGTATTGAGCTAAATGGAGATTATGTTGAAAAATAAATTTTCTTTTTTTTGCTAAAAAAAAACTGCGTTTGATTAAAAAAGTCACGAACTTATTGATCCCTCGTAAATTACAAAGTGAAATAATAGAAAACTCAATTAAAAACTAAACTACTGACTTTTCATTTAATTTAATGCTTTTGGTTATTTTTTTTACAAACATCTAAATAACCGATAAAAGAAGTAAAATTTTTTGTTAATTTGGGAAAAACAATATTAAGTATATTTTTAATTAAACAATAAATCTATAAAAAAAAATATAACGGACCTTAACCCCTCTCTCGCTATATCTGCTTTTAATGCTCATAAAATTCTTTATTGGGTATTCAAATAATTATTCATCTAATTAACATTTTTTATTTTTTATTAATAGTCTAGTTGTTTAATTAAATACATTTGTTATTATACCCTACAGCTCTGGCCAGGGTATAATGAATTTATGTTGATGTTTGTAACTTCCAAAAATATCAAATTTACTCCATGTTTTTATAAAGCAAACGGGATATTTTCTCCAGTGGAATTGTGTATATTTTGTTATTATGACAAGAATCAATCTATTAGATACCAATCGATTCAGTCGATTTAGCGATGTCAATCAGTCCGTCTGTCTGATGGTGTCTCCATGTAAAACTTGTAAACATACTAAAGATCGCAAATTTATTCAGATTTATCTTTATATTTTCCAGTCGGCTTTAAACTCTTCCAGGATTAGGACCACTTTCGAAATTTGACCGAAATTATACTTGGTGTAGGGCGTCATATAGTCGGCATGCCAGTTTTAATTTTTTAATAGTTCATATTTATAATTAACCCATATTAGACAAATTGTTTTGTTTTGAACACAGTACACTGATAATAATCCGTGAGTAAAAAAAAACGAAAAAATTAAATAAAATAATTTTCGTTATTACGAAAGTTTTTGTTGCTTTGACATTAATTTTGTATTTTTATTATGAATGCACTTTTTTTTGCTGGAAATTTATATTAAGTGGTTAAAAAACATTAACATTTGCCAAATATTCAAAAAAAAACTATTTTCGTTCCTTTTTGATGGGACATTTTTAAAATTATTTAAATTCTTACAAAGGACTACCCGAGTAAAAAAAATTGATATGGCGCAACATTAAATCATATCCAATTTGATATTCTTTAATATCTAGCTGTTCTTATTTGATCTGAAAAATGGCAGATCAAATTAGATCCAGCATTATATATGGGGATTTGGAAAGATCTAAATTGATCTGAAAATTTGCAGATCAAATATGATATAGTAATATATTTGGGGATTAAATTATGTCTGAATTGATCCGAAAAATGACAAATCAAATTAGATCCAGCAATATAACATAATTAGGGATTAAGTAAGATCTAAATTTATCCGAAAATTTTTACATCGAATTGTATCAGATTAGGTCCAACAATATAATATATACGGAATATAGTTTATTAAAAAACGTATTACCTAATACAGGATTTGAACTCGGTGTGTCAGAGTTGTATTGAGTAAGGCACTCTGCAGTGTGTGGCTGACTTTATTGGCTATATTTTTCTTATATATAATTATATCATCGAGACTATATATTCAGAAATTCGGAAAAAATTTCTACATATAAATAAATGAGACTAAATTGGTTCTATACTTATCTGATTTTATATAATTATATATACCTAAAAATAATATAATATATAATTATATATAACATAATCATATCTTATGGACTGAGCAAAAATGTGGATAAATAATTATAATATTAAAAACAACCAAAAAAAAAAAAAATTTAAAATTTAACCAATTATAAGACATTTGGAAACAAAGATCATATATAATTTTATATATACATTTATTATTATAAACTTATTATATCTAATATCAAAAATTTCTAGGCCTTGTTCCAAAATAAGTTCGAATTTTGAAAGTTTTGTAAAAACATATTAATAAAGGGTGTCCCAAGAAGAACGCAATTTTTAAATCTGGCAACATTCGAAGTGTCATTGTTTGACATTTGAACAATTGTTATTGTTTGCTAGTAGAAGGTACGAGGTTAGTAAAAATGGAGCTCTACACGAATGAACAACGCATTCTCATTGTGAAATTGTTTTACCAAAATGGTGAAAGTTTTGCGGCTACAGTTCGCAAATTGCGATCCATTTGGGGTCACAATAATGCTCCAAAAGAGTCAACTGTAAAGAGATTAATGGATAAATTTGCCGAAACTGGGTCTGTTAGTGATGTAAAGACAACAACGCGCCATCGACCAGGTCGATCGACCGAAAATGTCGCAGCTGTACGTGATGATGTCGCTCAAACTCCATCCACCTCAATGCATACAAAGTTAAATTGACTCAGGAACTGAAGCCAGCTGACCATGGACAGCGAAGGGAGTTCGTTAATTGGGTATTGGAGAGACAACATGAAAATGCTGATTTTGCCGATAAAATCATCTTCAGTGACGAGGCCCATTTTCATCTTGATGGCTTCGTCAATAGGCAGAATTGTCTCATTTGGGGTGAGGAAAATCCTCGAGTGATTCACGAGAAGCAAATGCATCCTCAACGTGTCACTGCGTGGTGTGGTTTTTGGGCTGGAGGAATCATTGGACCTTTTTTTTATGAAAATGAGGCAGGTCAAGCGCAAACAGTCAATGGTGTTCGGTATCGTGAAATGGTAACCAGTTTTTTCTTGCCTAGAATTGAAGAAATGAATGTGGAGGGCATGTGGTTCCAACAAGACGGCGCCACATGTCATACAGCCAGAGAAACAATTCAATTGCTGCATCAGTCATTTTGCGGTCGTGTTATTTCGCGTTTTGGAGATCAGAATTGGCCGCCGATTAACACCATTAGATTTTTTTCTTTGGGGTTTTTTGAAGTCGATGGTTTACGCGAATAAGCCGACGACGACTCAAGCCTTAAAAGAGGAAATTGGACTCTGCATTAATGAAATACCGCAGCATTCATGCAAAATGGTCATTGAAAATTTCATTAAAAGATCGCGTGCATGCCAGCAAAGAAACGGCGGCCATCTGCACGATATATTGTTCCATACATAACCTCATTCTGTCTACTTTACGATATAATAAAGTTTCACGATTTTTTTTTAAATATCTGTGTTTTATTTAAAATTTAAAAATTGCGTTCTTCTTGGGACACCCTTTATAAAAAAATTAAAAAGCACTAAAAAATTCGAAACCATTGACATTTAACCACACATAATTATATCTAAATATATATCATATTATATCAAAAATATTCTAGATATGCAACTACAGGGTGGTTAAATTTTAAGGGCCGATGTTGAATGTGAACCACACTTAAACGTCAATTTTTTTCTGCATTTCATTTGACATTTCTCAATTTCAGACTAACTCAATTTGAACCATGGAAAGATACACAATCGGGCAACGCGTTAAAGTTATTCAGGCTTATTATAAAAATGGGCGTTCAAATCAAAATGCATATTGTGCACTTTGTGAATTTTTTTGGTCAGCATAATCAACCAAATGTGTCCATAATCGGGAGAATTGTGAGCAAATTTCAGCAAACCGGGTCTGTGAAAACACCTGTGCATGCTCGTTCAGTTCGTTCTGCGGAAAAAATTGCTGTTGTTCGCGATACTGTGTTATGAGGTCGGCCAAGCATTTACCGTGAATGGTGTTCGCTATCGCGAGATGATAACGAACTTATTGTGGCCAGGAATTGAGGATATGACCCTGGACGATATGTGGTTTCAACAGGATGGTGCCACTTGCCACACAGCTAATGAAACAATGCCTCCTTTGCGCGACAAATTCAATGGCCGTGTTATCTCACGTGGTGGCGATGTCAATTGGCCGCCAAGATCATGTGATTTGACACCGTTGGACTTCCTTCTTCGGGGTTATTTAAAATAAAAGATGTACGTCGATAAGCCAGCAACAATTCAAGAGCTAAAGTATAAGATAATTCGGCACATTAACGGCATATAACCTCAATTATGCTTCAGCGTCATCGAAAATTTGGACCATCGGATGGAGGTGTGCCGCCGAGGTCGAGGCGGCCATTTGGCCGATATTTTGTTCCATACATAATTGAACCATACCATATTATCATAATAAAAAGAAATGACAATAATTTCCTAAATAATTTGTGTTTTATTGAAAATCAACATCGGCCCTTAAAATTTTTAACACCCTTTATATATAACAATATCTCAAATTTGTGTGCAAATATTATACCATGTCTAATTTTATCATATACCGTATCAAACAAATTTTTTATATTGGACCATGTATTAAATCATATATAATTATATCTCATACCATATTAAGAAATAATTTTAATAATGGAACTTATATTATTTATCTCAAATATAAGATAGCATATATAATAATATATAGTGTTATATATAATTTTATACATATGATATATTTTCATATAAATCATGTCTAATTTTATAAAGATCAATATATAACTAGATGTGGTTATATATGGTACAATATGAGGGAATTTTAATACCACAGACATTGCATATGGCAGTGCGGTTTTGATTTTAAATGATCAGTTGGATTTAAAAAAGCTGTCTGCAAGATGGGTGCCACGTTTGCTCTCAATTGACATAATCCATGGGTCTCAATAGCAAAAATACATGAATTGGGGTACCAATTCTCCGCATTTAGCCCCCAGTGACTATTTCCTATTTCCAAACCTAAAGAAATGGCTCGGTGGAAAGAGTTTTAGCTCCAACGATGAAATTATTGATCAAGCAAATGCCTATTTTATGGACCTCGAAAAATCCTATTTTTTGGAAGCCATACAAAAATTGGAGAATCGTTGGACTAAGTGTACTGAGATAAAAGGAGATTATGTTGAAAAAAGTCACGGACTTATTGATCTGCCCTCGTATATGGTAGGCAATGCATACTGACTTATGTAAATATACCTGATAATATATTATTAGATAAGGCCACATATGATAACATCCAATTTTTTTACTCGGGTATAGTGTTAAATTTATTATTCATATTTTATTAAAAAAAACTACTCAACTTCATATTCGGTTTTTATTCAAAACAAATTTTTCATATTCTTAAAAAATCTGACAGATCCGCAATTTTTCGGATGCACAAACTCGAAAATATCCTAAAACTTTTGCCAATTACACTTAAAACATAAACAAGGATAAGTTTTAATTGAAATGTCATATGACTGTTATCAAATTTATAATCCCAGGGTTGTTATATGACAATTTAAAACGGTCACAAAGAATCCATATTTAAACAAAAATCGGTCAGCCTAAAATAAAAATAATTTTGTTTTGTATAAAGAGTTTTCAAAAAAAAAAAAAAAAAATTCCCGTCAATGTTTCATCTTTGGTTGTCAATATTTCCACAAGTGGGTGCTTTGAGGCAGCTCCTTAATAATTCTGCAGATTTTGGTTAAGAAATGTCCAGCAGATCTATAACAAGTCAAAAATGGGTTAATAAATTAAAAAAAAACAACGAGACAAAAAACCAAAACGAAAGTACATATGATGGCATTTGTATTGTTTGAAATGTCAAATTTTAATTAAAATTTTATTTAAATATTTGAATAACAAATCTTAGTGCTTGCCAATTATATTCTTGTTAAATGTTTTTATTAAATAATAAGATGAAATAATAATATGAAATTACGATAAAAATATATATATTTTTTAAATTCGAATGCAAACTCTACCTCGGCTTATGTTAAATCCATGTTTAAGACTTTGATAAACATTAACTTTAGCAATTATGAAATCATGAGAGGAGTAAAACTGCTGCAGGCATAAACCATAATTTAATTTTTAGAAATAAAAATTACATATAAATATAGTCTGAATCGTATTCTGGTTTAAGGGCATACAGACAAAATTTTAGCATAGCATTGTGTTTTTTTGTTTATTACATTTGACTACGTTCCTAATCATTAAGGAACAAAAAATTTCTAAAGATTCCTGCGTTAAAAAGTGTTCAGTTTGCTTTTATACCAGCCCATTATTTTTTATATATGTTGAAGGTCTTTTCTCACAAATTTTTTTATCCAACTGATCCAAAAGGCTGCAATAATATTCAGAGTTGATTGTTTTACCTTTCTGAAGATAATCAATCAACAAAATTCCTCTTGCATCCCAAAAAACTGATGCCATAACCTTCTTTGCTGATTCATACCTATATCTTCATATAAAATATGGAGTACTCATTCGTCTGAGATGTCTATGGCATTAGCAATTTCACGCTTAGTCAAACTTGGATCTTCACTAAACATATTATGTACCTGCTCAATGATTTCTGCTGTGGTTGCAGTTTTTGGTCGTCCTACGCGTGGATCGTCTTTAAGGCTGGTACGACCACGTTTAAATTCTCCAGCCCAAAATTCAACGGTGCGTTTTGAAGGTGAGGACTCCTTATACACTTCTAACAATTGTTCATAAATTTCCTTTGCTTTTAAACCCTTCAAAACAAAGAATCTAATGACTGCACGATATTCTATTTTTTCCATATTAAAAAAAATCAATGACACGTCAACTTCAAATGGCTTGAAAACAAAGAAAGAATTGACAGAATGACTTGCAACTTTGCATGTGTTCTCAGGACAGTTATACCAACTTGAGAAAAAAAAGGTTGGAGCTAGCAACCAACCTGTATGTTTGGGCACAGAGAAGAGATTCTTTGTGGCAACCGAATTTTGGTAGTTAAATTTACTATCACATTTTTCGATTGAAAATGTAAATTTTTTCAGTTGTAGCTATTATAATTTCGAGTATTAAGAAGTTTCTCAAACTTATTACATATTATAGAAATTCTCCGATTACAAGGTTTTTGACCTACAGATTTAAAGAACTTTTTCCCATAAAAAATTCTCTCTACAGGCAATTTTTCCTGTAGAAAAACACTGTGAAGCTGATAGTTTACTCCTAAAGAAACTCCTTTAAATACTGAGCACTTTTTCTTTAAGGAAATTTTCCAGATTCTAAACACTTTTTCCTAAAAAATACCATCAGCATTTGAGAGGCGTTTCAGACCTTAGGACTTTTTCGTAAAGAAAACCTCTCAGATTTGAAGGACTCCTTCCTAGAAAAACCCCATAAATTATTAGGAAAAACTATAATATTTTTATGATATTTTCCTAAATATTAATTTCGGAAGGCTTTTCTATGGATAGAAAATTTTCTATAGAAAAAGTTCTCAAATCTGAGACGCTTTCTATAGAAAAAAAGTGATCAGAATCTAAGGGGTTTCAGAAGAAAAAACTCAAAATGAAATATGAATTTTCCTAATAAAAAAAATTCTTGGAATTTCATGGTAGATTTATTCAGATTCTAAGATATCTTTCTATAGAAAAAAAGTTAAGTTTTTCAGTAGGGAAAAGGCATCAAAATCTTTTTTTTTTTAAACAGCCCATCAGTACATTTTCTTATTAAAAAAAACCTTCAAATTCTGTGGAATTTTTCCTTTAGAGTGAATCATCAGTTTCTGAAGACTTTTTGCTCAATAATAATTCTTTGATTTTAAGGACTTTCTTCATTAGAATCTGAGGATTTTAAAGGGATTTTTAAAGAAAAAAGCGCTCAGAATCAGCCAGTTTTTCTATAGTTAAAAGTCGTCAGAATCTGAGGGTTTCTTGTAGGATATTGCTGTGTAAAATATTCAAAAATGTAATTTTTTCTGTTGTTTTTTATTATTTTCATATCTTTCAAGTCATTCGTTACATTATTTTTGTTAATTTTATTTTTAATAATTCAAAAATTATAAGCATATTAATTTTAATTATAATACCACGTACCCCAAAATACATATTTTTGTTTTTTCAAGTTTTCGACTTTCAACTTCCATACAAATTTTAAATTGTAAGCGGAAAATAACTATTTCAATATGAACGTAGATAAATTGATTTATTCATATATTGACGTATAATTAATATTTAATTTCAAATAATATTACTCATACGTAAGCATTTTGTTATTGTTGTTGTTAATTTATATAAACTGAAAATATTCTGTTAAATTAACAAAACTACATGATTTTTGGCATTTAAAAAATTTGCAGATTTAATAGATTTTGGAACAAATGTTTATAATGACTTTTTTTTTAAATAAATAAAAACAATAGTTTAAAAAAACACCCATCTAAGTAGTAGGAGAATTTAATAAAAACAAAAACCTTGAATATTTTTGTAAAATTACACCACTGACATATGTATGTATGTTTGTGAGGATATTTTTGAGTTTTGTAAGATTTGAAATAATTTTTGATAATTTTATAAATCCGCTTACACTTTGTACACTCAGAAAAAAAGTTAGTTGAAAAATTTGTAAAGGGTTTTAAATTCCACTTTACTATTTTTATACTGATTTTTAGTAATAAAATTATTATTTAGCAAATCTTTTTGCTATTTACATTTTACAAATTACAGAGTTTTTACAGAATATTAACAAATTTTTGTTGCTAATTTCAGAAATCATCTAACAAATTTTTGAAAACCGATTTGCCAAAATTAACAAAAAAAATTTACTAAGTTTTAAAAAGTGGATATTGAAGAAAATGTTATTTCTTATTAAAACTTACAACTACAAACTTAAATTAAATATTACATCTACTTAAAATAGCACTAAAAAGTTTTTTAGTTCTAAAAATCAGCCCAAAAACAGTTAAAATATGACCTTAAAAGCAAAAAATTTACTAAAATATTGTTAAAAACAGAAATTACCAAATTAAAACAAAATGATAAATTCGTTTATGCCTTTGATATTTTTTTTTTTTAATTTTGTCTAAAATATTTTTTGAAAAAAAAAATTAATAATATTTAGCAAATTTTTTGTTGATTTAAGCAAACAGATTTTAAATTTCACTTTACAAAAAGTTTACTAAAATTTAGTAGCGGCAGCTAATTTTTTCTACAAATTTCATTGTACTACACGTCAGCAGACATGTGTTGCTAAGATTAGCAAAAAATACCGCTGGGCTAAAATTAGCAAAATTTCCCGTAATAACAGCAAAATTTTCAGTTGCTATTACAGACTTTTTTTGGTGAGTGTATAATGACTATTTTACGATATTTTAACTTAAGGTCACGTTTACATCTGGATCGAAATCTAAAGATTTTGTTATTTACCCCTGGAAAAATACATTGAAGAAAAATTTATACGGCTGTAGGCAAAATTACCTAAAGAAAAAATGCCCAACTATACACTCACAATATATTTTCCGTTACCGACTGTAGTTTATTTAAAAAATAATACATAAAGTTTGTTTTTAAATGAAGAATCAATTGAAATTCATAGAAATATATTTTTTTACTATTTGAATCAGTCATTCAAAAAACAAACTATAAAAACTTACACATATTCAGTAGAAGTTGTTATTTTCAGTTAAATGTCAAATTTTATGTTTTTTGTTTCTAAAAATGGAAATTGATAAAATTCTCTTTTCTTTTTTTTTTACCAAAATAGTTTGTTTATATACAAAATTATTTCAATAAAAATTATAAGAAATTATTCAAATATATTTACACACATAGAAAATAAAAATATATACATCTGTGTGTGTGTTGGGTTTGGTAAAATTGCATACAAATAAAAAAATTTCAATTTGAAAAACAAACCACAAAAATCGTCTTTTCTACTATTTGTTAGTTAAAAATTGATGGATATTTAAAACAACTGTCGTTTATTAAACAATGATTTAAAATAAACAACAAAATGGGCTGAATATAATGAAAAATCAGTAGTCCTCTTTTTGATTGTATTTTCGATTAATTTAATATGTATTTTAGATTATTTTTAACGTAATAATATTGTGAGTGTAGAAATAAAAAATCGACCCAAATAAATGAATGATGGTCCTAAAAGAAAAATACGAAATCTTAATATCAATTTTTCTGTTATTTTTCTCAAAACTTCCTAATTTTCTTAATTTATGCAAGAAAATCGTAGAAAAAATATTAACTAAAATACTACAATCAAATTATTTTCAAATCGACTAAATCAAAGCAAATGTTATATATCCCAGCAAAACCACACATTACCAAATAATGGGTAAAGTAATGTATAGCCATAGGGACCAATGGATTACTTTACACCTTACTTCATTGATGAATTTTATTGGCCATGAGCCTCAAAGTAATGTATATACCCATTACTTTAGAGGTGATAATGTAAGGGGTTACTTATATGGTTACGAGAATGGAAAAAGTAATGTGTCTAAAAATAGATAAAAAAAAAAGGAATTTTTTTTAAAAAAAATTATTACAAATATTTTATTTAAATTATTTGTAATTAAAAATAATATGGTCAAGATGGGAATTGAACCAGGGAAATCTGGTTGCCAGCCAAGAACTCAACCCACTGAGCTATCGACGCATATAGTATTTGATTGCTTTAAACTTAAATGAATTGTTGCGCTTTGTTTTTTCGCTTGTGTTATCAAAACAAACATACATTACCCTTTTGCTTACAAAAAAAAAAACACAAAGTAATGTATCTAAAAATAGATTTTCAAAAATATATCAATTATTACTTTACATATATAAATCATACATTGCGTAATCAATAATGAGTAACTTATTACTTTATGCTTGCAAATAATGAAAAAGGTAACGAGCTACCATTACAAGGTAACGCATGAGAATATCGCACCCATTATCTAAGTTTTGCTGCGATGCTTCGAAGTTAGAGGCTAGAGCCTCTAAGCAGAGCTTTAACAAAAAACCTATTAAAATATATATTTTACTCCTTAGCAATGAAACACGTGACTACACTCACCAAAAAAAGTCTGTAATGGCAACTGCAAATTTTGCTGTTATTACGGGACATTCTGCTAATTTGAGCCCAGCGGAATTTTTTGCTAATCTTAGCAACACATGTCTGCTGACGTGTAGTACAATGAAATTAGTAGAAAAATTAGAAGCCGATACTAAATTTTAGTAGACTTTTTGTAAAGTGGAATTTAAAATCTGTTTGCTAAAATCAGCAAAAAAATGACTAAATACTCTTAATATTAGTACAAAATTTTAGATTTATTTGTTCTATCGAGCATCAAAAATTTTGATTTTATTTTTCAAAAGACGTTTTATACAAAATGAAAAAAAAAAAAATCAAAGGCTTAAAAATCTTAAAAATTGTTAAAACATAAACGAATTTATCATTTTGTTTTAATTTGGTAATTTCTGTTTTGAAAAATATTTTAGTCATTTTTTTTTTTACTTTTAAGGTTAAATTTAATTGTTATTAGGGCTGATTTTTAGAACTAAAACACCCTTTTTAGTGCTATTTTAAGTGGATGTCTCTTATTAGACATGAGTCGGTATCTTCACTTCCGATCCCTTTTTTAATCCTATGTAACATTTTAGGGCAATTTAAGTTTATATGTATAAGTTTAAATTATTAGAAATAACATTTCCTTCAATATCGACTTTTTTAAAATTAGTAATTTTTTTTGCTAATTTTAGCAAATCGGTTTTCAAAAATTTGTAAAATGATTTCTGAAATTAGCAACGAAAATTTGTAGATATTCTGTAAAAATTCTGTAATTTGTAAAATGTAAATAGCAAAAAGATTTGCTAAATAATATTTTTTTTACTAATAATCAGTACAAAAATAGTAAAGTGGGATTGAAAACCGTTTAAAAATTCTTCTACTAAGTTTTTTTTTCTGAGTTTAGGTATATTCCTAACACAATATTGAACGGTATATAATATAAAAAAAAAAACAATTCACGAAAGATTTTATTTTCACGACTTACAAAAAATGCGCTTTAATCAGCTTGGGATTTTTTTGACTTTGACGTTTATAATTAATAGACAATTAGAGATAGCAAATAACAAATAATCGATAAATATGTTAATTAATATAATCGATAAATATTTGAGCGACAGTGGCAGTAACAATTGCTTTAAATTCGAAAACTGTATTTTCTAAAAAATATTTTCATCTAAAACTCTATGAAAAAATTTATAAAAACTAAAAAATAACATGGAGTTTTGTTTCTAATTTGATTTATTAAAAATTTTTATGGAGTGGAAACTTCAGAAAAATTTAAAAAAAAATATTTAAGAATTCGCTTATTTGAATTCTTAATTGCACAAAACACAGAAAAATCGATAAGGACTTGTCAAAAATATGTGTGATTTTTGTATCTTTCCTACTTCTTTTACTCTAAAGCTTAAACGAGGTAGTAAAAGAGTCAGAGAACAGTGGCAGTTCCATCAAACTTTGTGAATTTCGCAAAAGCTATTCATACCATAATTTTAAGAGTTTGTTATTGAATTTTTTTGTATGCCGCTCTTGTTTATTTAGGCATTTTTATTTTTTTCTTGACAATGTCATGTAAAGAAAATAAAATCTAACTTTATTGACAAAATGTTCCACTTCTGTAAAACACTATCTACACTGCGTTTTAAAGGGTTTGCTTCCTTTTTCCTTTGAAAAAACTGAAGATTATAAAGCATGATTCTTTAAAAAATCTCAGGATGCTTCGAAGTGTCTTAAACAAACACTTTAGAAACCGATGCAATAGACTTAAGTTTATATTTCAGCAAAAAGCTGATCTTTGTGTTTTTATTGATGAAAGAAATACATTTATTTTGCATTAAACGATTAACCGATTAATTGCCAATTTTTCCGATTAATCGACCCGACTAACCGATTAATCAATTTTCTTAATTTTTCGAATAATGACCTAACCGATTAACCGGCTGGGTCGAATAATTGGAAACACTAGTTTTTACCAAAAACAAACAAAAAAATTACCCAGATCAGATATTTTTCATTAAAAAAAATTACACAGACTTTAACTGTCTACTCGCAGCTAAAAATATAAGAAATGATTATTCGAATATGACCCTAACCGAGCATATTATGATCATTGAGAATAATTTTATGATCATTTAATATCATATTATAATCATACCATAATTATAAAGGGTGTCCCAAGAAGAACGCAATTTTTAAATCTGGCAACATTCGAAGTGTCATTGTTTGACATTTGAACAATTGTTATTGTTTGCTAGTAGAAGGTACGAGGTTAGTAAAAATGGAGCGCTACACGAATGAACAACGCATTCTCATTGTGAAATTGTTTTACCAAAATGGTGAAAGTTTTGCGGCTACAGTTCGCAAATTGCGATCAATTTGGGGTCACAATAATGCTCCAAAAGAGTCAACTGTAAAGAGATTAATGGATAAATTTGCCGAAACTGGGTCTGTTAGTGATGTAAAGACAACAACGCGCCATCGACCAGGTCGATCGACCGAAAATGTCGCAGCTGTACGTGATGATGTCGCTCAAACTCCATCCACCTCAATTCGACACCGAGCTCAGCAAATTGGTGTCTCCAAATCCACTTTGACGAAAGATTTGCATCTTCATGCATACAAAGTTCAATTGACTCAGGAACTGAAGCCAGCTGACCATGGACAGCGAAGGGAGTTCGTTAATTGGGTATTGGAGAGACAACATGAAAATGCTGATTTTGCCGATAAAATCATCTTCAGTGACGAGGCCCATTTTCATCTTGATGGCTTCGTCAATAGACAGAATTGTCGCATTTGGGGTGAGGAAAATCCTCGAGTGATTCACGAGAAGCAAATGCATCCTCAACGTGTCACTGTGTGGTGTGGTTTTTGGGCTGGAGGAATCATTGGACCTTTTTTTTATGAAAATGAGGCAGGTCAAGCGCAAACAGTCAATGGTGTTCGGTATCGTGAAATGATAACCAGTTTTTTCTTGCCTAGAATTGAAGAAATGAATGTGGAGGGCATGTGGTTCAAACAAGACAGCGCCACATGTCATACAGCCAGAGAAACAATTCAATTGCTGCATCAGTCATTTCCCGGTCGTGTTATTTCGCGTATTGGAGATCAGAATTGGCGATTTAACACCATTAGATTTTTTTCTTTGGGGTTTTTTGAAGTCGATGGTTTACGCGAATAACGACGACTCAAGCCTTAAAAGAGGAAATTGGACGCTGCATTAATGAAATACCGCAGCATTCATGCAAAACGGTCATTGAAAATTTCATTAAAAGATCGCGTGCATGCCAGCAAAGCCGCGGCGGTCATCTGCACGATATATTGTTCCATACATAACCTCATTCTGTCTACTTTACGATATAATAAAGTTTCACGATTTTTTTTTAAATATCTGTGTTTTATTTAAAATTTAAAAATTGCGTTCTTCTTGGGACACCCTTTATAATTACCAGCGAATTTTGTTTAAAATTAAATCTTTGTCTGCATCACAGCTGTTTTAATTCCACAAAAATAAAATCAGGAATAGCATGAATAATAAATAGTTGTTTAAAAACTTTTTATTAAAAAAAAAAATAGATTTCGAATTTGATTTAAAAAAAAAAAAATTAATTAACTGTTATTTCTAAAAAGTTCTAAAAATTTGTATTTTCACAATTAAACCTAAAAATTGGGAATTTCGCCCAAGAAATTGAGTAATTTTTCATTTGAAATTGCACCCAAATTTTAGTGTTTTATGCAAAATTTAAAGACTCTAATCTCTGCATTTGGATACAGATGTAAATGGTGTGGGAGGGGGGGAATGGGCTTTTAAATAATTAGGTAATATTTTTTTTATCAAGTACTTTACAGGTTGGTTGGAAAGTTCCTGCGCTCACCAAGAGATGGCACTGCTAGCTCCAAACGTTTTTTTTCTCAAGTTGGTATAACTGTCCTGAGAACACATGCAAAGTTGCAAGTCACTCTGTCAATTCTTTCTTTGTTTACAAGCCATTTGAAGTTGACGTGTCATTAATTTTTTTTAATATGGAAAAAAATTGAATATCGTGCAGTCATTAGATTCTTTGTTTTGAAGGGTTTAAAAGCAAAGGAAATTTATGAACGATTGTTAGAAGTGTAAAAGGAGTCCTCACCTTCAAAACGCACCGTTGAATTTTGGGCTGGTGAATTTAAACGTGGTCGTACCAGCCTTAAAGACGTTCCACGCGAAGGACGACCAAAAACTGAAGATCAAAGTTTGACTAAGCGTGAAATTGCTAATGCCATAGGCATCTCAGACGAACGAGTACTCCATATTTTACATGAAGAATTACGTATGAAAAAACTGTTTGGAAAGTTAGTGCCGCACACATTAACAATAATTTAACAAAAACTGGATCGGAAACAAATTTCTCAGCGTAATTTGGAGCGTTTTAAGCTGAATAAAACCGACTTCTTGTGTCGTTTTATAACTATGGATGAGACTTGGATCTACCACCATGATCCTAAATTGAAAAAAGAACGTTTACAGTGGATTGAAGCTGGTTGTTCAGCTCCAAAGCAGGTGAAGTCCCAACGATCAGCAAAGAAGGTTATGGCATCAGTTTTTTGGGATGCAAGAGGAATTTTGTTGATTGATTATCTTCAGAAAGGTAAAACAATCAACTCTGAATATTATTGCAGCCTTTTGGATCAGCTGGATAAAAAAATTCGTGAGAAAAGACATGGTTTAAAGAAGAAAAAAACAATTTTTCATCAATACAATGCACCTGCTCACAAAAGTGTTTTGACGATGGCTAAATTCAAAGAATTAAAGTACGAATTGCTTGAACATCCACCGTATTCACAAGATTTGGCTCCCAGTGACTACTGTCTCTTCAGAAATCTCAAACAATTCCTTCGTGGAAAGCATTTTTCGTCGAATGAAGAGGCCATAGCAGCCGTAGACGGTTATTTTGCAGAGCTTCCGGAAAACCATTATAAGGATGGGATAAGATTATTGGAAGATCATTGGAACAAGTGTATTGAGCTTCTAGGAGATTATATTGAATAAAAAAATATATTTCGTAACAAAAACAGTATTCTTTCATTTCGAGCGCAGGAACTTTTCAACCAACCTGTATACAAATTTTCCTTAAACTTTTTTCTCATAGTATTTTGGCTATAACCAACAATATTAAAAGTTTATTATAATTTAAATTTTGTTGCCGTTGGTTATGGTGGTCTACGATTTTAAGAATTAAACAAAAATTCATCTAAAAAAAAATATATTCAAAATTACCAGTCAGACGTAATATATTTTTGGCACTAATAATATTATAAATATCAAAAAAAAAAAAAGATTTATTTATTAATAAATTTAAAATATTACAATAACAACAATAGATTAAGAAGAATTAACTAGAAAACCACAACAAATAATAATTTTTACAAATCAGCATAACAATAAAAATTATTATTATTATTAGTAATTTGTCAGAATATTTTATACATAATTAATAATACTCAGCAAAACTTGCTATTACCAGGTAATGGAAAATGGAATAAGGAAACAAAAATTGTAAATACTTACACTTTGGGGAAATAACAGATTATTTTAATACATAATAGTGTGTCATTGGAGGTAAATGGTTACCCAAAGTTTATAAATATTTTTTTTTCGAATTCATTTATTTATTGAATCTTCACTTAAAAATAGTAGTATTACAAATCTTAAAAGCTAAAAACTAAGTTACTTAGTCCAGCCAGTGCCAGACGAAATATCATTTATTCATGTATTATCTCAATCCTTCTCAAAGCATAGGTCCTTTGTAGTAGTATGCCAAGTCGGCTGTGGCCCACCTTTTCAGACACTGGTGGCCGCGATTTCCAAGTAGATTACGCGCCAGTTCATTTGGATGAGTCTCCAGTTTATTTAAATAGCTTTGGGTAGATTTCACTGCCTCATCTTTAACTAGAGAAACATTCAAATCTGAGTGTATATTTGAATTTCTTACATACCAGGGAGCGCCTGTTATTAATCGTAAAATGTTGTTCTGCTTTCTTTGAATTCTCTGAACATTAGAATGGGAGGCCGTTGCCCAGAGTTCAACTCTGTAATACCATATGGGTTTTATTATCGAGTTGTACAGCAAAAGTTTACAATCGAGGCTAAGTCTGGAGTTTCCTCCGATTAACCAATTGATTTCAATGATTTTTAATTTCATTTGGGTTAATTTTGCATCTATATGATTCTTCCACGTGAGTCGACGATCAAGATGAATAAATAAATATTTGACACTTGTATGTTGGGGTATGTTTTGATTACTTATTCGGATTAAAGGTTTATAAATATAGACATAAATAAGTCAAATAGAAAAAAGTACTGAAATAAGTAGTTACCTGTAATATTGAAATCACTGTAATATTGAAATCACTGCAATAAGGGCCAAAATAAGTACATAATTGTAATGAGTAAAATAAGTCATGTAAAATTAAAGTAAAATAACTTCATTATTTGTATCCTTCTTAATAAGATATAACTTAACGCAATGTCAGCAACACATTATTTTAAATACTCTAAATAAGTAGTTATATATATATATCTTATTTTATAACTTTCAAACAAGTAGTTATTTATTAGTAGTTATATATTATATACAATATTTGTTTTAGGTTTGAAAGTAAGGCAAAAGGTAAAGGATACCCTACCAGGTAACTCCTCAAATAGGTCCAATCCTTAACTAAGATTTTGCTGGGATACACTGGTAAGCAAAGACTTTTGAAAGTAGTTTTTTTGAACAGATAGTTCGTTAAAGTTTATTAATACACTCAAAGTTACGTAAGTAGAATTAATTAAAAAATCAGTTATTTTTCTAAGTTCAAAACGGGATTTTAATGATTATATAAAAACAAAAAGTAATTATATTTAGTATATCCACCGAAAGTTTTGGAAAGAGCATCTGAACAGGCAGAACATATAGCAGAAAAGCACAAACTTGCATATTAAACGAAAATCCCCAGCAAAACTTTGGTAATGGGTGCGATATTCTCATGCGTTACCTTGTAATGATAGCTCGTTACCTTTTTCATTATTTGCAAGCATAAAGTAATAAGTTACTCATTATTGATTACGTAATATATGATTTATAAATGTAAAGTAAAAATTGAAATATTTTTGAAAATCTATTTTTAGATACATTACTTTGTGTTTTTTTGTAAGCAAAAGGGTAATGTATGTTTGTTTTGATAACACTAGCAAAAAAAACGAAGCGCAACATTTCATTTAAGTTTAAAGCAATTAAATACTATATGCGTCGATAGCTCAGTGGGTAGAGTTCTTGGCTGGCAACCAGATTTCCCTGGTTCGATTCCCATCTTGACCACATTATTTTTAATTACAAGTATTTTAAATATTTGTAAAATTTTTTTTAAATACAAATTACTCTTTTTTAAAAATCTATTTTTAGACACATTACTTTTCCATTCTCGTAACCATATAAGTAACCCTTTACATTATCACCTCTAAAGTAATGGGCTATACATTACTTTACCTATTATTTGGTAATGTGTGGTTTTGCTGGGTCATTTAATTTGTTTCCAATTTATTTTATGGCAGTGGCCATAACATTTTTAGAAAAAAGTATTTGAATCCAATTAACAAATTAGTGAAAATACACATTCAAAATATTTTAACAATAACGGATTGTAGTTAAATTAAAAAAATTATTCGCACCTTTGTTTTTAAATGATTAAATTGTTATATTACAAAGAAATATATTTTAACCCTTTTTTTTACATTTATTAAGAGAATAAATTACATATAAATACAAATTTTCAGTTACAGTTAACAATTTCATTTAAAGTGATTTGTTAAAAAATGATTTCTCTATTTATTATTAAAAAAAATAAATGAAAAGTCATTTATTTTTACAGACTTTGCAGTTAATTTGTATGACATTCAAAAAAGCAAATGAACGAAATATCATTTTTTTTACTGATTTTGTAGTTAATTTGTTGACAGTTAAGAAAAATGAAATAAAGTATAAATAATTCCTTTTTTGTTGTTAATAAGTGGACAGTTCAAAAAAATATGTAAGGGATATATCATTTGTTTTTACGAATTTGTGGTTAATAACAAATAAAATAAATGAAAAATCATTTACTGTTTACGAATATTGTAGTTAATTTGTTAACATTTAAAAATAAAGGAAAATGTTCTTTTGTTTTGAATGAAAATTTATTTGACGGGTTTTGAGGGTAATTTTTTATTTATTTTAAATGACATTTTCAGTTAATTTAAACTACAAACTATTTTGAGTGCAGTTTTATTTATAGCGAAAATAGTATTGAAATCTTAGACTTTAAAATGTGAATATTATGTAATTAGAGTTTGCAATAGTTGGTCCAACATGCAAAGAAAAACATGATTAGGGCTATCATATTCATATTTTTGGGTTTATGATTTTGCCAACCATGGTAGTAAAAATAATATGGTTATAATATTATGATAATAAAATTTTCATTATTTTATCTTAATATAATATTGATTATCATGTTACGATTGAAATTCGTGATGACAATAGTATGATGCTAGTGATCATAATATAATCCTACGTAATCATAGTATGATCAGTAAGAATCATATTCATAATTACTAGGATCATACAAAGATAATTAAGAATACCCAATCATGTTTAATTATAGTTTTATTCTGTGTATCTGCATCAAACTAGCGAAATAGTTTTTATGTATATAAAGCGTGGTCCAAATACAGGTATCTTTTTAAATCGTACGTTATTTCGGCACTGTTCGAAATATTGACTATGATTCAAACTTATTTCCAGAGTGCTGTGTTGCTCAAACTGTGTATTTGTTGAAAAAAGTTTTGGCCGAAATGATGCACCGCGCGTGCTGTACGCATGTTTGTGCAAAAAGTTCGTGAGAATGGCTTGCTAGTGGGGGGATCTACTGAATGTAAAATATATTCGGTTGGGAGATCATTTTATATTCGAAAAATTAATCTATTCTCTGTGTGTGTGAAAATGTTTATCTGTATAGAGCATATGTCTCTTTATTTTCTACAATTTTTCCATTTACTAAACGAAAAGCGGATTAAATTATTTTTATTTTTATAGAAAATTTAACCTTATTCGAAAATCACACATTGTAAAAACACCTTAAGTAAAGGGTTTTCCAATAGTTACTTGACAACTTTGAATGTAATTTGTGAACGCACTATTTCACTGATCATCTAACTGTTACTTTCCTTTTTTTAGTAAACTCAATATTTTCATCATGGTAAAGTACACGAACGAACAACGTATGCAAATTATAAAAATGTACTACCGAAATTCGGAGTCGATGACCGCAACTTTAAGAGCGTTAACTCCAATTTTCGGTCGTTATTCTCGCCCTAGTAGACAAGCAATAACAATTTTAGTGTAAAAGTTTGAGTCTACATATTCATTGTGTGATGCTGCCGTGCCAGTGAGACAACGGGTTATTCGAAATAACGAAAATATCGCTGCCGTTCAGGCGTCCATAGCAAACGATCCATATCAGTCGATTCCGCGGCGTTCTCAAGCCAAACCACTATATGGAGAATTTTGCGTAAAGATCTTGGTTTACAACCATGCAAGATCAAGCTGACTCAAGAATTGAAGCCGATGGACCATTTGACACGGCTCTGGAGAAGATGCGCCAAGATGATGAATTTCATCGCAAAATCATCTTTAGTGACGAAGCTCTGTTTTGGCTCAATGGTTTCGTCAATAAGAAAAATATGCGTTATTTGTTTGGTGAAAATCCACATGTGCTTCATGAATCACCACTTCATTCACAAAAAATAACTGTTTGGAGCGGTTTGCATGCCGGCGGCGTCATTGGACCATATTTTTTCGTCGATAATAACGATCGTCACGTTACTGTGAATGGCGATCGTTATCGCCCCATGATTACCGATTATTTTTGGCCCGAATTGGATAACATGGACTTGGAGAACATGTGGTTTCAACAGGTCGATGCCACAAGCCACACAGCACACGTTTGGTGAGCGTGTTATGTCAAGAAATGGACCAGTCAATTGGCCGCCTCGTTTGTGCGATTTAACGCTTCTAGACTTTTTTCTTTAGGGCTACGTCAAATCATTGGTCTATGTCAACAAGCCGACGACGTTCGAAGAACTCAGAGTCAACATTGAACGCGAAACAGCGGCGGTTACGGCCGAAATGTGTGACCAAGTCATCAAAAATTGGGTCCAATGAATCGACCGCTGCCGACGTGGCCACGCTGGACATATGAACGAATTCATGTTCCATTCATAAATGTTTTGATTGTATTTCAAGTCGATCATAAAGACCGCTGCCGACGTGGCCGCGGTGGCCATATGAACGAAGTCGAGTTTCATTCATAAATGTTTTGATTGTATTTCAAGTCGATGATAAAGTTTTGGAAATATCTCAAATTGTGTTTGTGTTTTATTTAAAAAAAAAAAAAGTTGTCAAGCCCTTATTGGAAATCCCGATACAAATACACAAAATTTACAAGATCTTAAAAAGGTTCCAGCTTTGTCGTAAAAGGGTTAAGTGCAATAGTCAATAATATATTTTCTGGTATATTCCAAGATAATATGTTACATGAATAAATAATAAAATTATGACCAATTATGTTATAAAAAAAAAGTTAAAATAATTAAATTTTAAATTTAAATTTACCTAAATTTATATCATATTATAAATAAATATAATTAAATTTGTATTCAAACAGGTTTCACTAATTTTAGCCAACTCGTCTATTTGTTCAAATTTTTTGTTTGTTTCTTACTGATCTCGTTTGACAGCATGAAATTTGAATTATTGTTATTATTTGAACATATGTTAAAATAATCAATATTGACTTTAAAGATCAATAATTGTCAACAAATTGATAATATGTACTAACAAACGACAATCAACCAGGTAAGCAAATAGCGAAATATATATTAAACAAATTGCGAGGGAGCGCGTAAATTTAATTAAAAAAAAAAAGCTCCAACCTACATACTTATAATAACTTTTTATTGATATTTGTTAAATAATAAATACAATATTAAAAAAATAAAAATAAAAATAGCACAAATAATCATGCGTCATTTAATAGTTAATACGTTATTAATTTATTTTTAAATTTCCAAACAATTTTAACTCTGAGAAGAATTATTATATTAATGTTTTGTTAAATTTTATTTTTAAATTATTTATTATTTTAAACGGCACTACGCACCGCGACCATAATAGGTCTTTTGTGCTTCCCAGAACCACCCTAAAGGTTCAAGCTATTGATGAAGCCAAAAAACCTTTCCGGGTGAAGTATTCCAAATATCTGAAGGCGACAAGAAACAGTCACCCAAAAACCTGATCCTCCTGACACAAAGCCCAGAACAATCACAGAGGACATGCTCTGACGTCTCCGATTTCAACCCGCAAATCAGTGCCCGATTGACCCACTGAGTATAGATATAAATCTCTTGGCCTGTCGTTGGCCACGAGATAACACCTCGTGGGACATAGTAAGAGCCCTGAGTGCCGCCTGACTGTTAGAGTGAATATAGACACGGTATCTGACTACACGCCTCCGTAGACATTCCTCCACACACACACACATATGGCGTGAATTTCCGCCTGGAAAATGGAGGGATATTTGACCATGGGAAGGGCGCGCTGAAACCCGGGCCATAAAAACCCGGGTTCCCAAGTCCGGTTGGTCCACATGCTGTTATCAAAAGACATAGCGTCAAAGTACCTGACCAAAATATGTTCCGATAGCATCCTATCTGCGACCTTTGTGATTGGGTCATCCATAAGAACTTCGGCGATCCTGAAGTGACCCTTACGTCACCGCTTTACATGCTACCGAATTCTCTGAGTCTAGTTGAGCCCATGAGCAAAATTTTGATGATGGGTGCGATATTCCCATGCGTTACGTTGTAATGATAGCTCGTTACCTTTTTCATTATTTGCAGGTATAAAGTAATAAGTTACTGATCATTGATTACGTAATATATGATTTATAAATATAAAGTGATCATTTAAATATTTTTGAAAATCTATTTTTATATACATTACTTTGTGTTTTTTTGTAAGCAAAAGGGTAATGTATGTTTGTTTTGATAACACTTGCGAAAAAACGAAGCGCAACAATTCATTTAAGTTTAAAGCAATCAAATACTATATGCGTCGATAGCTCAGTGGGTAGAGTTCTTGGCTGGCAACCAGAGTTCTCTGATTCGATTCCTATCATGACCAGATTATTTTTAATAACGTTTAAAATATTTGTAATAATTTTTTTTTAATAAAAATTCCTCTTTTTTAAAAATCTATTTTTAGACACATTACTTTTTCCATTCTCGTAACCATATAAGTAACCCCTTACATTATAACCTCTAAAGTAATATATACATTACTTTGAGGCTCATCGTCTGTAAAATCCTTCAGTGAAGTAAGGTGTAAAGTAATCCATCGGTCCCTGTGGCTATACATTACTTTACCCATTATTTGGTATGTAAAAATTGAAATATATATACATATATGGGATGTGAAAATCGAAATATATATGAACATACATGCTTATACAGGATTTGAAAATGATTATACATAAGAATACATGGTCATATATAACCATCCATAGTTAAATATATGACCATATATTATTTCATATATTATCATATTTCTTTGGATCCGAAATATGAGGGATCCGAAGATATATGGTCATATATTAAACTATGCTATATGATCATATATGCCCACGTACGTTCATATACAATAACATGTATGTTCACATATATTTCGATTATAACATGGTTGGGTACGTACAATTAATGCCGGGTTTTCAATTCAAGTTTAAATTTTTTATATACATTATTTTTTATATTCATTATTCTTATTTTTTATGTATGGATTTTAACAAGAATATTAAATTCATTATTTTAAATAATTTATTTTGAATTTATTTTATTAAAATGAAGTGAAATCTACATTATAAAATATTTGCACATTTTGTCAAAAATATGAATAATTAAAATAAACATTTATTACGTTAAATGACTGTTTATTTGTTTTTAAATGTGTATTCTTTTTCTTTCAATTGAAATTTATATTGAGTGTATAGATTTTTTTTTAAATGTTCAACTGGGTTGGGTTTTGTGTATTTGGCTAATATTTACTATTAGCAGAAATATTTGGGGTTACACAGAATTAACTCAATTGTAATTGATTTAATTTTGTGTATTCCCAATTTTTCCTGCTAATACATTTAAATATTTAAAAATGTACAAAAAAAAAAATCAATCATTTTTTAAATTGAAAAGTTAGTAATTCCATTTAAAATGTACGCTATTTTTTAATTGTTTTAATGTACAAATAATGTGAGTGTATAAAATTATTAATACGTATAAACCATCTAAACTGCGCTATCCTAAACGTGTCAGTGATTTTTTTTTATTACATATACGTTATTTTTTAATGAATTTTTTGCAGTTAAAAGATTTTTGTACATCGTTATTTAACCCTCAAATGCGCTATACTGTCTAAAGAGAATATTAACCTTTAAGGCTAAATCTCTAAAATTTATATTTTTTTAGTAAGGACATATAATTATTTTAATTGATAATACATCATTCGTCAACAAAGTGTTCGTGTACAGGAAGTTAGAAAAGTCGGGAATTTGTAGAATTACAAAATAAAAAAATTTTTACATAGTGCTTGTTAGGAAAATAATATGATAAGAATCCCAAAATGGGTTATAAAATATTTTGTTTATAGTTTTTTGCTTAAGTTCTGCCTGTTTACGATGATGGATCAATAAGTCCGTGACTTTTTGAATAAACACAGTTTTTTTTGCAAAAACAAAAATATTTTTTAACATAATCTCCTTTTAGCTCAATACACTTAGTCCAACGTTTCTCCAATTTTTGTATCCCTTTCAAAAAATAGGATATTTCGAGGTCCATAAAATAGGCATTGGTTTGATCAGTAATTTCATCGTTGGAGCTAAATATCTTTCCACCGAGCCATTTATTTAGGTTTGGAAATAGGAAATACTCACTGGGTGCTAAATCCGGAGAATATGGCGGATGAGGTACCAATTCGTAGCCCAATTGATTGAATTTTGCAATTGAGATTACACGCGTGTGCACCAGAGAACTGCAAAATCAACTTTTTTCTTGATTTAATCATACACAAAAATTTTTGATCACATTTAATAACTCAATAAAATTCACTGTAGAATAAAATCAGCATCATGTTACTGAACGCGTAATTCGGATCAGTTTAAATCATCAGTCGATTATGTTTCATGCAAATGTAATCACTTAACAAAAAGACAGCGTTGAATAAATCAGGAAAAACAACAAACAACGCGTGTGTGTGTATTCATAATTAAAACAAAATAGAAACACATTTCTTAAGTGATATAGTGTACATCAGGGTGGGACTTAAATCCGCTTTTTTAGAATTTTTATTAGTAATACAATACTAAAAATATTCTTCTTTGTGAAATAAAAATAATTTTTTTGGAAAAAAAATTGAGGTTGATATCTCAGGCCTAATCTTGAAAAATTTAAATATTGTCTGAATTTTTTTTTCATCTATTTTGATTGGAAAATTAGGCAATATTTAACTTTAACCGGATTAGGCGATCCTGAGATATCGACCGCAATTTAAAAAAAAAAATTCACAAAGAACAATATTTTAGGTATTACTAATAAAAATTCTAAAAAAACGGATTTTAGACCCACCCTAATGTACATTATAACATTTATGAAATGTGTTTCTACAAAACCACCCCTTTTTTATAGATAAGAAACTATTTTGTTTTAATTATAAATACAGAAAATACTTATGAATACATTAAAATAATTATTGTTGGCTCGAACGAACAGAAAAAAATCAATGGATTGAAAACGACCGATGATTATAAATCAGTGACACAACAATTTGCAAGTCGTTTGATTGATTTAAAATCATCAACAAATATGTGTGTTGAAGTATATTCAGCGTTTGAACGCAAACACATATTAATTCTTGTGTTGATTGCGTATGAAGGTTTTGCAATCAGCAGTTGCAGTTCTCTGGTGTCTTGATGAAAAAAAACTTTTTTCTAGACCATATGGAGTAGTTGTTTTCTTAAATCCTCGTTAAATCGGTCCAATAAGTTGGCATAATATTCTTCATTTATTGTTTTTCCCTTTTGAAGGTAATCGATATGGATTATCCCACCTGCATCCCAAAAAACTGTTGCCATCACCCTATTGGCCGACAAACTTACCTTGGCCATTGTTTAGGCTGCTGCTTGGTCTCCGGAATGTTGTAACGGATCCATGTATCATCGAGTATCAAAATACTGCAAAAACGCATTCGAATTGCGGTTAAACAACTCCAAACAATTCTTTGAAGTTGGCCATCCCGAACGTTCAGCGTCATTTGTACTTGTACCACTTTTTTACCATTGAAATCGATGGCGCAGAGTGCTCCTAGTATTTATCAAGCTTTTCCTTGGCTTGATTGACGGTTTTTTTTCGCAAAAAATAATGTTTAATGAGCACTCGAAATTCACTTTTTTTATTTAAAAAAAAAAATCCACGAGGTTGCATGTTTTGAACGCAAAGCAAATGACGGAACTTGCTATTAACAGGTGGTACTTGATGTGGAAGTTCGAAAAGTCACGGACTTATTGATCCGCCCTCGTATCAAGCTGTAGCTCTTCCAAAACTTTGGATTCTGACGAGATGTCTTGCCAGATCAAAATATATACAACTTTTGTCGATATACATTATTTTGAAATATAAAAATTTTCAAAGAAATTACAAGAATATAAATCCTTCCATTAAGGATACTATTTAAAACAAAATTAAATTGAAGTCTCTTCGTACAAAATGAATTATAAATTTGGTCGAAAGAATCACAGTATATTACCAGGAAACGCTTAAGGAACATCTTCTTAGCTCGAAGTCGAGTAAACATTATATTCATAGAATTTAATAAAACGTATATCGACACCTTATATTTAGTAGTCTCTATGAACCAATTTCAACCACATGCGTTGGAAAACTCTTTACTGATTGCAGCTAAATCTTCGACAAACATTTCAGAAACAAAAAAATCTATTTTAGTACTTTTTCTTATTATTTGTTATTTCTCTATCAACCATGAGATTTATTTTTGTATGCAATACCCTCTATCAACCACATTAAAGTTATCAATTTATTAAAAATGTATTATTACTACATATATTAAACGAAGTTGTTCCCTACAATTGTTTATACAATTGTACTTAATACAATTGTAAAATAGGTTTTAAATTATTAAAGAAATATCATCCAATCAATAGACTGACGTGCAGATTACAAAAAAAAAATAACGAAAAGTTATTGAAGAAAGAAATTTTTTGTGAAATTTTTATCTTAATTTAGAGAATGGAAAGTCATTGTAATAAACGGGGATTTTATTATTTTAAAATTTTCCTTGGTATATTTTCAGTATTTTTGAAATTTTAATGGAGGGACCAGAAATCGTTTTTGTCCAATTTAATTAATTTTTTTAGGATTTATTTGTAATTGTGCCAAATATTGTTAAAATCTATTCTTATTGTGGCGTTTGTATCAAACACTTCTTTTCTGTAACTCTTTCAAAACTTTATTAGAATATATTTTTTATTAAAATATAATTTTTATTACTATATGTCTAAATTCATAAATTTAGACAATAAACAATTTAAAATAAACTAAATTTTTTATATATTTAGAATTTTAAATTATGTAATTGAATTTGCCAACAAAATTGAATTTAAATAAAATAGTTATAGTTGGAATGTTTGAACTACGAACTATGAATTATTGTGAATTGTAAACAACATAGAAATTATCTAAATTCATATTCTGGTTTTGGAACATAAAGATAAATTGAAGTTTCTTTATACCTAAAATAATTACTTACTTCACTTACTTTGTAACCCTCAACAGAAACGGTGAGCACAATAAAGCACTTTCCAAAAATACACTACTAATTCTTTTATTTTTATACTTTTCCCATTTTCCCCAACTCAACCATCAACTCCTTTATAATTGTCTCGAGCTACGAGAAATTATAAGCCGAGAAAAAAGGGCCTAACTCTTCTTCATATTTAGGTGCCCAAGCTATACAGTCCACTCCAAACTCAACCTGAAGCCCTAAATACCCCAGCTCAAGTTCTGCCCTTTTTACACTATATATTCAGTTAAAAAGCTGTTATTTTAAACAGAACTTTAGAATTAAAAATCCAATTCTTTTATTAAATATCTTAAATAAAAAAAATAATTAAAATTTATTTAGTTCAGAAGAAGTCAAAGTAACAGCTATGTCCAATTCGAATTATCTTTTTTCTTATATTTTTTGTTTTGTTATTTAGTTGTTATATGTTGAAACTTTTATAAAATTGTAAACTATATAATTTGTTTTACTGTGCAATTCCCTCTATCAGCCAAAAAATATTGTTTTTTTTTTAATAGCAATATCCTCTACTAACCATAGTGGCACGAATAACGTAAAATATTATATTATTGTTATACGTATGATTCAGAAGTAAACTTTAACATTTTTGATTTTTTTCAATAGCAATACCCTCTATTAACCAAAGCGCCGCGAATAACGTTTGTATAAATTCCAATTATCTTGTTTCTTTTCAATTCTTTTGTTATTGAGTTATTATGTATATGTTGAAGCAATTTTAAATTGTAAATAATGTAATTTGTTTTACTGTGCAATACCCTCTATCACCCATAGTGACACGAATAAAGTAAAATATTATATTATTTTTATACGTAGAATTCAGTCGTCATTTTTGACATATATTGTAAAAGATAAATTGACTCATTCGCTAAAAGTTCTGGGAGGGTATTGTCTATAAGTTGCCTATATATATATAAGAAAATGTATATATTTTCAGCCAAAACATATTCAAGTTAATTCGTGTTAAATTTCGCAATTTTCGAAAAGCGAAAATCGCCGTCTGATTTTCTTGCTCTATAACTTTGTTTAAGGTGAAAACTTATTTGGTTTTTAAAGGATTTTTTTTAATTCGTACTTATAAATTAATTTTGGAAAATTATGTCTGACAAATGGTCGCCGACGGCGTTGACGCAAATTTGGGCTGAGTAATGTCGAGTTTTTAATTTCGACTCGAATGTCGTTTTGCAAAAATAGCAGCACTTCCAATAGGGTGATACTATTGCCCCACCTTGTATAATGGTAAAGTTTTTATTTTAAGTCCAAATCAGAGTTTTTTTAAGATTCAGTTTTATAGATTTATTTTCAATTTCTTAGGCAAAAAATAATAAGTGCTTTAAAAAGGGTTCATCACAATGTTTATTAGCCACAATTGTAATATTTGACTATTTATAAATTTTTTTCCATTATTTGACATCTAATATATTTTTAAAATAAAAAGTTGTAGGATAGGAAGGTCAAAAATAAAAATAAATCCATTCGTCTGACTTCAAAGTTCATATCAAATGCTTGTATGCATACATTTTTTAACACATTAATCTTGCGACCAAAATTTATAACATGCTTGACTTCACTTTTCACAAAAACAAAAAAAAAAAAAACAAAAAAAAACATTTACTGAGATGGATGATACCGCAATGCAGGGATGGAAAACACGGTACAATTGTACTTTTTTTGGTACATTTTTACCTTGGTTGGTACCGTGGTACTACCTCGGCTCATTTAGTACTATTTGAAATTTTTTAAAATTTTCAATTTATAACTTGATAAAAACCTGTATTTATTTATTCAGCTACTATAGTAAAAAATAAAGTCAGTTTTAAGTTGAACCGGCTCTAAATTGGTGTCACATCAAATGTACCAAACCGAAAACCGGTCAACCGGTTTTTTATTTTTAAAAACCGATCGGTTTCGAATATTTTGTAAATTCGAAGAAAACCGAAAACCGTTTTTTTTTGTTCGGTTAACCGGTTTCTTAATTACATCACCAATTGGTTTAATTGGTCTCTTTTATTTTTTCCGCACACATAATAGTTTGTTTCGTTATGAAGATTTAGATGAAAGTCTGATAGATTCCGATGAAGACTTAACTTTGGATATTCCAAATTCAAATAGTTTAATTTCTGATCTAATAACACAATAAACAGTATTCAAAATCCTAAAAAAGAGACTACAAAATCATTCATCATTATATGATGATTTCATATACCTGGATAAATGCGACAAAAGAACTGAAAAGTTGGAAAATTTATATAATTATTTTATGACTATTTATCCAACATCTACTATTAGTGAAAGAGTATTTTCCACTTCTAGCTTTATCAAAAGCAAACAAAAAAATTGTTTTAAAACGAAACATTTAAATTGCATATTATTTCTAAAATATTATTTTAGAACTAAAAAATAGATTTTCTTTTTACATATTTAATATTAAAAAAAACTTATTTAATGCCAAACGTTTTAAACGTTCAAATTACTAACGTACCTTATTTTATCAATTTACAAAATTAATGATCTCTATTCATTTGATATGAATATAGTTTAATAATATTAATTTTTGAGATATTATATTAAAAAATATTAAAACCAATAAATAAAATGTTGAAATGAAATACAGTAAAAAAATATTATAAAATATTTTTTTTTCAAAGAATGTATTTTTTTATTTTTATTACTTTATATTATAAATTTCTTTTTTTTTGTTTGTTATTAAAACAATTAACAAATTATATAAGCTTTTTATTCAAATCAAAAAAAACCGAAAAGAATGGTTGACCGGTTTTTTCTGCAAAAACCGAAACCGGAACTGGTTTTTTTAAAATTCGATTTTTCTAAGAAAACCGAAACCGGTTTTTTCAAAAGGCCGGTTTTTTGAATACCCTAGTACCAAATGTTTCCATACATATTGTACAAAAATACTCGGAAGAGGCAACGTTGAACAGCTGATTTTTAATTACCTCTCAAAACAAAACAAAAACAAAAAAGTGTATTATTGTTAAAAAGCTATTAAATGCCTTTAAATTTTTTAATAGCAGATCCTGAAATGTTTAAATTGCCCTCCAACCAGAAAAAAAAAGGTTTGACATAAAAATTAGAGTAAAATTTTGCAAAGTTTTGTGGGAATTAAAATAATAAAATTAACGATAAATTTTGTTTCACTCGGTCTAATTAAATTTTTTTAAATCTTTTTAGTGTCTAAGCAAATCTGACTCAACACGATAAAATTGTTAAAAAAGCGAAAAAATTTTGGTACCGTGAGGATCGAAAAAGTACAATTTGTTTGTCTGGTTGGTACAATAACAGAAAACATATTTTCCATCCCTGCCGCAATGTATGCCAAAAAGGGAGGCCAAACGGTCAATAATGAAAACAAAAACAATATAAGTGAAAAGACATTTATCTCGAAATTCGCCGTAGTAATATTTTTGTTTACATATGACAGATGAATAAACAAAATCAAACAAAATATTTAAGTTTGCTACAATAAAACCAATTTCAACTGAGAAAAATAATAAGAGCTTGAAATGAAAAATAGAAAACAGAGAACAGAATTCATTAAAATACTCAAGTTATTAGAAAAATGCCGGTTTGTTTTATAGACAAGTAAATACAAATACTCTTTACAATGAGTTATTTTTCTGTGTGTATTTTGCTCTCTTTCCCTTTATTTTATATTTGCTATTTACTTTTTCAATTCGCCGCAACAACCCACAATTTTGTTGATCTTTTTTTTTTTTTTTGTTATTATAAGTTTTGAGTTGATCACAAAATTTAAATATTTTTATTTTCAAATTTAACGTGGTCCGGTTCACAACCTTATTGCCAAAAATTCAACAATAGTGGATTTCGATTTTGTGTTTTTTTTATTTATATATTTTTTTTTGTGATTTAAAAATATCACAAAGTTCAGTGTGTCTTATTTTCTATATTTCATTTTAATTTTAAGAAAATAAAATAATAATTTTATAAAATTTATGTGATTTGAAAAAAAAAAATATATATAATCTGAAGAAATAAGTAAAAATTTCATTCTAAAAAATATAACAAATAATTATTTTAAAGGGAAGAAAACAAAATTAATTATAAATTAAACAAAAGTTTTAGAAATAACTATCAAATTTTTAAAATATTGAAAAAGTATCGTTTTAGTGAGTGAGTGTCTTAAAACTGAATGAGCCCAATGAGTGGTTTTCGGCAGCAGCTTAAGGTTTGTTTTTAATTTAAGTGATTAAACAACAGTTACAAAAACCTTATGAATAATTGAATGAATGAATGAATGAATGAATGAATGAATGAATGAATGAATGAATGAATGAATGAATGAATAAATGAATGAATAAATTATGCACAAAAAGTACTAAAGTACTAAAAATATCTTATACGTACATAGAGAAAACAGATTCATTGTGATAACCGAATTTTTTTGCCAACTGCATGGTTCGGTTGTGGTCATCGATATTTTTGTTTGTGGCAACAAAAAATTGTTAAACTCAGCAGAATTTCGGTTGGAACACAATTTTCCAAAGGGACCCTTGAATACATTTGGTTGCGCCAACCAAATAATTCGGTTGCTACAACCAAACCGTTCGGTTGGCAAAAAATTCGGTTGTCACGATGAATCTGTTTCCTCTGTATACATACGAGGGCGGACTTTTTGAATGAAACAGTTTTTTTTTTTTTGGAAAAAAAAATATTTTTCAACATGATCTCCTTTTAGCTCAATACACTTAGTCCAACGTATCACCAATTTTTGTATCTCTTCCAAAAAATAGGATTTGTTTTATCAATAATTTCATCGTTGGAACTAAATCTCTTTCCACCGAGCCATTTCTTTAGGTTTGGAAATAGGAAATAGTCACTGGGTGCTAAATCCGGAGAATATGGCGGATGAGGTACCAATTCGTAGCCCAATTCATTGAATCACACACGTGTGCACCCGTGCATTATCTTGATGAAAAAGAACTTTTCTCTCGGCCATATGGAGTAGTTTTTTCTTAAATAAATATTCTTCATTTATTGTTTTTCAATTTTGAAGGTAATCGATGTGGATTATCCCGCCTGCATCCCAAAAAACTGTTGCCATCACCTTATTGGCCGACAAACTTACCTCGGCCTTCTTCGGAGCCGGTTCACCCGGCTCATCCACAGTCACAAAACGCCGCAAAAACTCATTCAAATTACGGTTAAACAACTCCAAAAAATCCTTTGAAGTTGTCACACGATTACGTTTATGGTCAATTGAGAGCAAACGCGGCACCCATCTTGCAGACAGCTTTCTTAATTCCAACTGATCATTTAAAATCGAAACCACACTGCCATATGAAATGCCTATGGCAACAACAATCTTACGCACTTTTACTCTTCGATCGGCCAACACCATATTGTGGATTTTTTTCACATTTTCGGGTGTATTGACCTCAATTGGTCGCCCAGAATGTTCAGTGACATTTGTACTTGTGCGACCACAACGAAAGTCAGTAAACCACTTTTTACCATTGAAATCGATGGTGTAGAGTCCCCATAGTATTTATCAAGCTTTTCCTTGGTTTGCTTGACGGTTTTTTCTCGCAAAAAAATAATGTTTAATGAGCCCTCGAAATTCACTTTTTTCCATTTTTAAAAAAATCCACGAGGTTGTATGTTTTGAACAGCTGTTAAACGCAAAGTAAATGACGGAACTTGCTCAAAATTTGACAGTAGTCTATAAACAGGTGGCACTTGATGGGAGCAGTGTTGCATTTCATATAACTACGAGGGAAGTTCGAAAAGTCATGGCCTTATTTATCTGCCCTCGTATTACTTTTTAAAGCATTCCATTTTAGAAACAGTAATATGATATCACTATATTTAAACTATCAACATTTATACCTTCTTACCTTCAATAATGCTGAAGGTAAGAAGGTATAAATGTTGATTAAAGCATAAAATTAAGGGTTCATTACCTTCTGCATTACTTTAAATGATAAAATAATGCATTACCCGTATTGGCTTATTTTTATGATTATTTCAAATATGAAGTAATCTTCTGAATTTTTTTTTTCGGAAAATTTATTTTTAGACAATATTTTTTCAATTCTGGTAAGGAGATTTTTCCATTGTTCAGGAAAGTTTACGTTTTATGAGTATTTGACTAATAATATGAATGATTTATGATGATATCACGCGTTAAAGCAGAAGAATTAAAAGTGCTCGGAAAACAAATAGTTGAGTACTTATCGTCTGCATAACATATGTTTGCACTAACATATTTCGAAATTTTGTAATTTATTGCATTCAGATGAATTTCTAAGTAATTATCGAATTATTAAGAAACCGCTAAATTAAAATCCAACTTACAAATAAACAGGAAACAATTTCAAAATATTTTTTAACAATTATTAAGTATGAAGTCAATATTGTTATTTAGTGTAATAAGATGTCTTAAATAATTGTTTGTGCGATTTACTAGAATTAGTGAATCGAAATCTATTGCAAACCGTCATCAAAATTTAAAGTCGGGCATGCCGACTATATGATGCATTACGCCAAGTATAATTTGGATCAAATTTCGGGTAGTGTTCTAATATCCGGGAAGGGTCTCATCATTTTTTATGAACACGACAAAAAATATAAAGATAAATCTGATCGAAATTTCCCACAAAATTTATTTAAGCAAATAGTGGGTTTATATAGTTCGATTTTCTTTAATATTGGATGCATGGTCTTGGTCCTTTATACCATTCATAACCCAAATTTAAATCAAATAGTTACGGTATTTTGTGTCTAAATAACATTAAATCGTATTTATACACTTTTGCGGTTTCCATCCATGAATGGGAAAGAACCGATACCGTTTTAAATTTAACAAATTTTCAATATAAAACTCTGCATGTGCGACTAAAAATTTGCAATACAGTGACCCGCAATACTAAAGACACAACAAATTATTTTTTTGGTTTTACCAATTTATATTTGGTTCAACAAACATGTTAAGATAAAACTCATATTTATTTTAAATGTAAATTTTGTCCTTTATTATGAAAAAAAAACATTATGACCTTTTATATACATTTGTAAAAAATATTAGAAACATTTATATCGTGATATGGCAACGCAAAACTAAGGGCACACTTATTGTTTGTATGGCATGACGGTAACATACATCAGAAAACATAATAAAGAAGCAAAAGTACTTTGTATTGTGTAAGCAGCATCGTAATTGACACGAAAACCATAAATTAATTAAATATCTTATGTTATAACTTCAATATATCTATAGAAAAGCAAAGTAATGTCACGCCAGCAGCTCACTCTTGAAGAGAGACAAATTATAATCTATTCTTATACAAATCGATAGACAAATAGGAAAAATAGTGGTCCGTAATCGTTTTACAGTGAAAAAGGTTATTCTACGCAAAATAACCTTTAGAACAAAAATGTTTACGGTTAATGTAATTTGGGAGACTCTCAAATTCAGGCTAAGCTGAAGGCTGAAACAGTAGGTTAAAGTGCAAAATCTTCTTGTCAGTTGGATAAAAAATATAAATATAACAAAAATACTGTTAAACTGCATTTACATTATGCTCAAAATCTACTGGATTTCGAACATATCGTACTGTATACTATTATACACGAACTAGATTTCGACATCTAGCTTAAACTAGATTTCGAGTCTAATCTAAATGCAGTTTAAACAAATATTTAGAATCTATGGGAATACAAAAAAATCTAGACATCTCAAACTTTTCAAGAAATTTTTCTGTTCCTCATCAGACCACCCCAAAAAAATTATCTACATCAAAAATTGAAATGAAAACGGCGTCAAAGACAAATTTTACATAAAATTGGGTCAAAATTTCTAAATTATAGAAAAATTTTAATATTGAGAACTAAATTTAAATATTCAATTACAAATTCAATTTCAAATTATATTTTTATACCCTAACCGAGCACTAGCAACAAAAGCTTTTGGCTCGTTTTAGCGAAAACAGACCAGAGCCTCTGGTGGGAATCGAACCCACGACCCCCGCACTGATAAGCTAGCACGCAGTGAAATTTCCTCCTAATTAGTTCATACATCATCTAAAATTTAACTGTTAGTTAGGAAATGTTTCCTTAATTTTAAGAAAACTTTCATTTTATTTAAGTTCATTAGATAATTTTTTTTTACTAAAAACTAGGACTTATGTAAATCCCTAAAAAAAGAAAACATTTTCTAACATAACTTCTTTTAAGTGAAAGTTATCCCTAAATGTAAATTTTGTATATTATTTGATCTATCTGTTTTAATTATATATTTTATATTTTATCAGGCTCAAGATCATAATGTTTTAATGTTACTAACAAATAGTAAACACTTATTTTTTTATTAAATGGAAAAAAATGTAAAGATCAGCGCTAGGGGGAGTGCACACTTTCGACCAAGTCATCTTCAGCCTGCTTCTGAACCACCCAACACAAATAACTCATGGTTTTGAACAGGCTTATATATCATACACTCTAAGGAAAATGACTGCGAAATTCCATTTTCAGTTAGTGAATGATTACCCGTAGCCGTACAAATGAGCTTTTTCCATCTGTTTACAGGGAAACCCCTTTGGCAACCATCTTCGATTTTCGAAGCACAAATTGACAGGGTTGCCATTCCAAATGTTAATGTTTCCATTTCTGGGAACGAAGTGGGAATATTATATATATATATATACATTTTTTTTCATTAAATACAATTGAATTATACTAAACTCATGTATTTAAAATATAAATTAAATTTCATTAGCAAAAAGGTAAACAAATTAAAATATGTACCGCAGGATATTCAGATACGTAATAAATTGTGACAAAGTCAGATCCTTTTCGTAGTTACATAATGGTTCTCCTTGAGAGAACTACAAAAAGGGACGCCCTAAGTGACACACGGCATCTATCACTAAGGAACACTGGGGATCCTTTGTCTTCTTAAATTAACTAATTAAAGAAAATTGTTGCAAATATACAAAATATCACAGTTACATTTCTTGTTATTATTGGAAAATGGAAAAATGTCATAAGTTTATTTTATAGCATTTTTAGCTTAACTTTAATTGACATATACAAATTTTAACTTTTTTATTATTATTGTGAAAAAAAAATAGTTTTAGTGCCTTCGATAAATATAAAGTTTAATAAGCGCTACGTCAAATATAGCAAAGCCATTAAGGCGTAATGTATTAAATGTGCTTGCGATATTTTGTATTGTAGTCAGCAAACAAGATTATTACATATTAGCGCAAATTCAAAATTTTTTACCCTTTGCTAACAAAAGTTTGAAATATATTTTAAGCCACTTTAAGTTCAATATTTAGGATTATTAAGATTAAAGGTGGAACGTGAACCATTTTTGACTGACACTCACGCACGATCACGAACTAAAAAAATACAATCATGTACAATAATGTTTTTAAATGGTTACTTTAATTTGTTTCCTTTAATAATATTTTTCCTTAAAATTAGGAAATGTAACTATATTTTAATTTATTTTTTTAAATATTGAAAATAAGTTCAACGTTTTCCAATTAAAAAAATTCTATACATAAGGTTATTATTTCTTAAAAATTAGAAAACTTTTACTTAAAAAAAAAGAAATAATATAATAATAAATTTTTTTAAATTTATCTGAACTAAGTTGCATGAAAATTTTCCCTAAAAATAGTTCTTCAGTTTCTCAAATCAAATAAATTTTTATTATTACATAGGAAAAAATTTATTACTTTTTGTTTTTAATTGTCTGAACTAATTTTTAGAAAACAATTCTTCAAAATTAGAAAGTGGTAGACTTAAGAACTGAATTTAAAAATGGCTTTCTAAAATTTAGTAAATTTTATATTCTAAATTTTTATTTAAACTAAACTTAGTTTAAATACATTTTAATGTGAAAATTTCTTATAACTTAGATGTTTTTCGTAAAAATTGATACATTTTTATTTAATATATTGTTTTTTTTTTTCTAAAATCAAGAAATATTACTTAGGAAAGATATGAACTAAAGGGTGGTTAAATTTTAAGGGCCGATGTTGATTTCGAATAAAACACAAATTATTTAGGAAATTATTGTCATTTCTTTTTATTATGATAATATGGTATGGTTCAATTATGTATGGAACAAAATATCGGCCAAATGGCCGCCGCGACCTCGGCGGCACACCTCCATCCGATGGTTTAAATTTTCGATAACGCTGAGGCATAATTGAGGTTCTATGCCGTTACTGTGCCGAATTATCTCATCCTTTAGCTCTTGAATTGTTGCTAACTTATCGACGTACACCTTTTCGTTCAAATAACCTCAAAGAAAAAAGTCCAACGGTGACAAATCACATGATCTTGGCGGTCAATTGACATCGCCACCACGTGATATAACACGGCTATTGAATTTGTCGCGCAAAAGAGCCATTGTTTCGTTAGCTGTGTGGCAACTGGCACCGTCCTGTTAAAACCACATTGCACCAAAACCAATCGTGCACATCCTAATCTTCCAATTCGGGCCATAAAAAGTTCGTTATCATCTCACGATAGCGAACACCATTCACGGTAACTGCCTCACCGGCCTCAGTTTGGAAAAAATAAGGCCCGATGATGCTGCCAGCCCATTAACCGCACCAAATAGTCACTCTTTGTGGGTGCATTGGTTTTTCGACAATCACTCTTGGATTATCATTCACCCAAATGCGGTAATTCTACTTATTGACGAATCCACTGAGGTGAAAATGTGCCTTATCACTGAAGATGATTTTCTTCGAAAATTGATCATCCACTGTTGCCATTTCTTGCCACCATTTTGACCATTGACGACGTTTGGAATGGTCAAGAGGCTTTACTTCTTGAGTCAATTGCACCTTGTAAGCGTGTAAATGCAAGTCTTTATGCATAATGTTCATCAACGACGAGCGTGACAGGTGCAATTGTTGGGCACGATGACGAGTTGAGGTGGACGGCTCTTTAGCCACACTATTGCGAACAGCAGCAATAGTTTCTGTATTACGAGCTGTACGAGCATGTACTGGTGTTTTCACATCTCCCACAGACCCAGTTGGCTCAAATTTGTCCGATTGTACGCACATTTGGACGATTAAATTGACCGAAAAAATCACGAAGTGCACGATATGCATTTTGATTTGAACGCCCATTTTCATAATAAGCCTGAATAACTATAAGGCGTTGCTCGATTGTGTATATTTTCATGGTTCAAATTGAGTTAGTCTGAAGTTGAGAAATGTCACATGAAATGCAGACAAAAACTTGACGTTTAGGTGTGGTTCACATTCAACATCGGCCCTTAACATTTAACCACTCTTTATTTCTGAGTATATAAACTATTTCGTTTTTACCCAAACATAGGAATTTTTATTCATTTTAAGAAAATTTTTCAAAGTTTGAAATTGATGAAATTTTTAAACTATTTTAAAAAAAAATTTTGGATTCATATTAAGTTCATGGCTAATTTTTTTTGAGTGAGGGTGTCACAAAATATATTATTCTGGATGTCTACAATAATCCACAATAAGTCATTCGACTTTGAATAGATAAAAAACACTGAATCCCATTTTCACAATATCCAGTTAGCTACTAACTGGAACTTTAACTGACACATTTATTGTTGTTTCTTTTATAAAATTTGGTTTAAATTTTAACCTGACATTCAGTACAGGTTGGTTGAAAAGTTCCTGCGCTCGGAATGAAAGAATACTGTTTTTGTTACGAAATATATTTTTTTATTCAATATAATCTCCTAGAAGCTCAATACACTTGTTCCAATGATCTTCCAATAATTTTATCCCATCCTTATAATGGTTTTCCGGAAGCTCTGCAAAATAACCGTCTACGGCTGCTATGGCCTCTTCATTCGACGAAAAATGCTTTCCACGAAGGAATTGTTTGAGATTTCTGAAGAGATAGTAGTCACTGGAAGCCAAATCTGGTGAATACGGTGAATGTTCAAGCAATTCGTACTTTAATTCTTTGAATTTAGCCATCGTCAAAACACTTTTGTGAGCAGGTGCATTGTCTTGATGAAAAATGATTTTTTTTTTCTTCTTTAAACCAGGCCTTTTCTCACGAATTTTTTCATCCAGCTGATCCAAAAGGCTGCAATAATATTCAGACCTTTCTGAAGATAATCAATCAACAAAATTCCTTTTGCATCCCGAAAAATTGATGCCATAACCTTCTTTACTGATCGTTGTGACTTCACCTGCTTTGGAGCTGAACAACTAGCTTCAGTCCACTGTAAACTTTCTTGTTTCAATTTAGGATCATGGTGGTAGATCCAAGTCTTATCCATAGTTATAAAACGACGCAAGAAGTCGGTTTTACTCGGCTTAAAACGCTCCAAATTACACTGAGAAATTTGTTTTCGATCCAGTTTTTGTTGAATTGTTAATGTGTGCGGCACTAACTTTCCAAACAGTTTTTTCATACGTAATTCTTCATGTAAAATATGGAGTACTCATTCGTCTGAGATGCCTATGGCATTAGCAATTTCACGCTTAGTCAAACTTGGATCTTCACTAACCATATTATGTACCTGCTTAATGCTTTCTGTTGTGTTTGCAGTTTTTGGTCGTCCTTCGTGTGGATCGTCTTTAAGGCTGGTACGACCACGTTTAAATTCACCAGCCCAAAATTCAACGGTGCGTTTTGAAGGTGAGGACTCCTTATACACTTCTAACAATTGTTCATAAATTTCTTTTGCTTTTAAACCCTTCAAAATAAAGAATCTAATGACTGCACGATATTCAATTTTTTCCATATTAAAAAAAATCAATGACACGTCAACTTCAAATGGCTTGTAAACAAAGAAAGAATTGACAGAATGACTTGCAACTTTGCATGTGTTCTCAGGACAGTTATACCAACTTGAGAAAAAACAAGTAAAAAAGGGCTAAATTCGGCTGTGCCGAATCTTTGAATACCCTCCACCATAGGGGCTGAAGATGATATACGTATATACTAAATTTTGCATGAACTGTAATATGAATATGTTTTGTCAATTTATGTAACGAACTTTTGTTATTTAGTTTTAGTAATGTTATTTATTTAGTTTTTTACAGAGGTCTGCTCTGTTAGCGACTTTAACATTGTTGCTTTTAACGTTAACTTAGTTATTAGGAGTAACACACATATAGCTCTAAAATGTTATTATTCTCATAGTATGTAAGACAGTAAATGTAATCGAACAAGAAGAAGACTTAATAACATTTTTACTTACTTAACAGAAAACAAAAATAGATACAGAAAAATTGTACAAATTTGTATGGAAAATTTAGAGGTACCTTCACATTTTCACTCATAACTTTTGAACCGCTTGACCGATTTTGCTCATTTTAAATACCAAACTGCTCGGGAGGATGTTCAATAATCTGGGTAAAAATAGGCACCCCCGCTTGCGTCTTCGCGTCGTGATCGCCATTTCAACAGACAGACAGACAGACAGACAGGCGGACATCGCTAAATCGACTTAAGATTGTATAAGGATCACGAATATATATACTTTATGGGGTCTTAAACCTATATTTCGACATATTACAAACGGAATGACAAACTGATATATACCCTCACCATATATGGTGGAGGGTATAAAAAGTTTGGAGCTAGCAGTGCCATCTCTTGGTGAGTGCAGGAACTTTTCAACCAACCTGTAATCGGGCCTAAATGTGCATTTATTTGGATTGAGTTTTGGAGTTAGTGCTTTTCTACATTAAGCCATCGTTATGTGGCTTCAAATATATATGAGAATTTAAAGTTTTCTAAATTGTCAACAACATACATTAATTAACGGAAATTCCCAAATAAACAACTACAAGCCACAAATTAATTTTTATTCACTATTTTTGTTTTTTGATAATTAAAACATTACCAAATTTGGTCACGTCTTTAATATGTTATTGGTAAATTATTGCCTTACATTAAAACACTCACGCATTAATTGTTTATAAATAAATAATTTAATTATTTATCATGGTCTTACATACATATTTTTTGGTTTATTTCCCTGTAATAAAACAAAAATAAAACAACTTAATAATTAAATAACAATATTTTCATAAAAACCAACTACAATATTAACCTTTATCACGGATGTATGTTAGATGCATAATAATTTTTTAAAGATATTAAATCAATGCAGCTTTTTTAAAAAAATCATTCTAAAACGGTTGGAAGGTGGAAATAAAATTAACATTTTTTGTAAATACACTTAAAATAATATGGATGTTGTTTCAAGAATAATAATAATAATAGAGCAATTCCATATGAAAGCGATCACCTTTTGGACGACCCCTCTCCGATTTTAAAATAAATAGTCTCAATCGATTGCCCAGCAAAAAATAATGTACCTACATATTTTTTTTTTATAGTGACTGGTTTAGTGGTGGTGTACACCACTGTCATGTGACATAATTGAAGAATTCTTCATAAGGGACCTCATTGAAAGTTGTTTTAAAAAAAAACTACTAAAGCGATCGCAACGAGTGATAGCTCGTTGGAAAGGTATTGAATCAGGCTTTAATTGAAAAATAAAATTTTCCTAATTTTTCTCAGAAATTTACCTTTTTTCCCATGAAAATTAAATTTTCCCATGAAAATTAAATTTTCCGATTTTCCACAGAAGCTCCTAAATTTTCCGGCTAATTTTATTTTTTTTGGATTCCTCATAATTTTTGCTTTAAGAATCAGCAATAAAAAAATGAGCCCCGACTACTTGTTTGGACAGGAGAAGAGCATTTAAGAGACCACCTTGTTCTCATTGTTTTTATATTTTTTATAATTGAATTATTTTTAATTATTTAACATTATTTTATTTTATTATTAAAAATACATTTTAAAAATTATTTAACAGTTAAAAATACATTTATGAAGAAAAAATCTTTCTTATTTTGCTGCTTATACTTAATTACAATATTTATTAAAAATTTCAATTGTCTTGGCATCATTATAAAATTAAAGTAACTTTAAATTTAGCACGTCGGCAGACGAAGAGTACCGCTTTACATTAATTGACATATCAGAAATATTTGGTATGAAGCAATGAAACTTTTGCGTTCCAGTTATAGTTTTGACATTATTTTATCTGTTTTGAAGTCGTCGCTCCATGGCATCGTGTTCTTTTTGAGTGCATAAAACTGTGTTAATGGCAATTTCCTTGCTTTGAATCCACGAAAACAAATGTTGTACATTTAAGATCTGGTCAGTATATGGCCTTTGCAAACTAGCCTTAGTCGCCATGCGTTTTAGGGTTCCCCCTAACGCATCGCATGGGCCCTTACCGTGGGACGTCGCAAAAAAGTGCCACTCGACCTTGCAGTTTTGTTCTTCTTCAATTATGCAAAGATTGTACAAATTTTTTTTATTCTTGTACTGAGAAGCCGCGCCGTCTGAGAAAAACGTTACTTTGTCGATTGCATCGAATTTTGATCTTAAGAATTCAAACAGTTTCATTTGAAATAAATAAACGGACACATAATTATGAGCTAAACTCTCCGCGACAACAACAAGGCTTACGGTCTGTAGTTCGTTATCTTCGTTTTTGAAATAAATGCAAAAAGGATGCACCGTACCCTGGTCGTTTGCCTAGTGATAAGCCTGAATTTCATCCTGAACGAGAAAAGTGTAATTCTCGGCAAAGTCGCTTATCACAATGAATTTAATTTGGGCTAATTTCTCCTTACTTTCCTTTAGAAATTTCGATTGCATCTCGGATATGAAATGGTGCGCCTTCAGTTCATTCAACTTGAATCCGAATTCCTCGATGAATTCCGGAATCTGCTTTACCACGGTCTCAAGGGAACATCTGCCGCTGCTAATTATCCACTGTTTGAAATGCACCTCCTGAATTAACAGCTGTTCAAACTTTTCCGCCAAATATTGCTCTAGCTCGTCAATCTTCGGACAATTGTCGCATTTGGACAGATGACAATTTTCCGTGGGGTATGCGCACAACGACTTCGACAGGAGGTCCCTATTTGATGTTTTGATGAAACATGCAAACGCAGACTGAATGCGTTCCGTGCCTGTCTAATGCCAGCACGCATTCTTTTGGTCGTAGGATGGCAAACTTAGAAAATCCCACTTTTTCTGCTGGGTATTTCTCTTTGAACTGATGGTATGCTTCGGATAGATTACATAATAATAATCTGCGCTGCTTGTGTACTTTTTCTCCATCTTCACGTGTGATAACATAGTCACGTGTACCTGGGCAGGCGCGGCTGTTGTCATCATTGCAGTAAAAATCTTGAATCAATTTCACCGTTGCTTCGCTGAGGGTCCTTGAGCCAAATTTCTTGGTGGGAGTCGCCAATATGCCCTTCTGTCGAACTAATTCTTTGCTTCTTCTCGCGATGTAAAAAGATGTTTGAAACTGTTCAGAAATCTTGCGTATAGACCATGATTGAGGCAGCACAGATAAAATGAGATATTTCTCCGGAAAAGTGGTCGCTAAATTGAATTTTCTTTTCAACTGCTCAATCATTTGTTTGCCGTCATCAACGTCATCTGCTTGACTGCATTCGTTATCAGAGCCTTCATCAAATATTGTCGCGATTGCACTCATAACCTTGCCTTTTTTATCTTTCCTGTATTTTTCACTTCGCAACTTTCTTTTTCTAATAGGCGTTTCACCTAAAGTGGTAATAGCCTCATTCAAAGGACTCAAAGACATATTGACCATCGGAATGTCTGCCTCACTATCAGATGAAACATTTTGTTCAATTGTCATTTCACTCTCGGATTGTGGTTGCATTTGTTTCAATGCATTTGCTTGTTGAGACAAATCGATTTTACACTTGGGGCAAATGAATTGTGCTTCTTCACCGTATTGTATATTTAATTCATTCATGTATCGCTTCGAAACACCAGTTAATTTTAATACTTTTATCTTTTTCGAACGATGTCCACTCTTGTTAAACGGATTGCAGCAAAATTTATTCATTTTACTTTAAATTGTCTTTACAGCTTCACTCTTTACTTTACAAAAAAAACACTTTAACACTTTCACGTTTAGTATTCAACTGAAATTTGACTCAGAGTGTGTGAAGTATTTATATTTATTTTTTGGTAAAAAATAAGTAAAAAAAAATAAGCGATATTTGCTTTTCTTTAATGGGAAAATTTACGTGAACTACTGGTCATAAAATGTTTTTTAAAGAGGGACTTAATTGGTTACTGCCAATAAGCCGACCACAGGTCATAAAATGTTTTGTAAATTTTTTAAATTACCAGGTAATAAATATTTCGCCATATTTATGGAAAATCCGTTTTTTATGACTTGTTTCTGCACGTGTCATTTTAGGCGAAATATTTATTACCTGGTAATTTAAAAAATTTACAAAACATTTTAGACTTGTAGCCTAAGTCGGATTTGGTGTGCCATTACATGATACTGCTGCTATTATCCATGGATTTATGGCCGATCTTGTGAAGGCAGGCAGACCATATTCACTACACACTCAACTTGGGGCTCTTAAAAAAAATTGATTTTTTCTTCATAAATGTATTTTTAACTGTAAAATAATTTTTAAAATGTATTTTTAATAATAAAATAAAATAATGTTAAATAATTAAAAATAATTCAATTATAAAAAATATAAAAACAATGAGAACAAGGTGGTCTCTTAAATGCTCTTCTCCTGTCCAAACAAGGAGTCGGGGCCCATTTTTTTATTGCTGATTCTTAAAGCAAAAATTATGAGGAATCCAAAAAAATAAAGTTAGCCGGAAAATTTAGGAGCTTCTGTGGAAAATCGGAAAATTTAATTTTAATGGGAAAATTTAATTTTCATGGAAAAAAAGGTAAATTTCTGAGAAAAATTAGGAAAATTTTATTTTTCAATTAAAGCCTGATTCAATACCTTTCCAACGAGCTATCACTCGTTGCGATCGCTTTAGTAGTTTTTTTTAAAACAACTTTCAATGAGGTCCCTTATGAAGAATTCTTCAATTTTGTCACATGACAGTGGTGTACACCACCACTAAACCAGTCACTATAAAAAAAAAAAAAAAATATGTAGGTACATTATTTTTTGCTGTGCAATCGATTGAGACTATTTATTTTAAAATCGGAGAGGGGTCGTCCAAAAATTTCCCAATTTTGATCGTTTTCATATGGAATTGCTCTATAATAATAATTGTTGATTTAACAAAATTTATTCCTGATTTTTGGCTTAGAATCACACTTGTTAATTTATTGTATGTGTTCAGCTGAATATTTGAAGTATTTCCGCTGAATTATAGCCGTATTTATTTAAAGTGATATGTATAATAAAAACTTTTTTTTTTATTAAATGAAAATAATTCATTATCACAATTTATAAATCTAAAAATTTATAAAATTTTTTAAAAATGTTTTTTTTTTTTAATATTTGTTATAATTTATATGTTTATGTTTTAGTTGACAATGAGCTATAAAACCACTATTAAATAAACAATATTCGTTAATAAAAAATTTCACACAAAAGTATAATGTTCATAAAAAATTATACACACCCAAGCATTTATTGTTTATTGAAACAAATTCTCGATAAAATTAACAGAAACAAATTTTTTTATTGTAAACAAAAAAAAAAAACTAAATTTTATATACACACAAATATGAACAAAAAAAAATGGAAAATATAATAGATTTATGAAAAAATTATAATAAATCTAAAAATAACACAGACACGGTTGCTAAACAAATCAACAAAAACAAAAAAAAAAAAAACGACAAAATAAATATATTATTATTATTAACAAAAATATATATAAAGAAAATATGTGCAAAAAATGATCGATCTGAAATTGCAAAACAAAAATCAAAAGCAGAAAAAAAAACAACTCAAGCATATAAATATGAATTAAATAAATAAAATATTAAAATATTTTAATAAAAGAATTTTAAAATTTAAAATTCTTATTCTTAGATATGAACCACAAATGATTTTTGAACTAAGACCCGAGGCATAATGCTGATATTTTTAACTATATTTAATAATTTCTAAAATTAAATTGTTTTAAATACATTTTTAAGTAAAATAATTTGAATATTGCAGCGATTACGAATAACGTACAGCGAGAAATTGTTCGCTGTACGAAAAAGAGTAACTATTTTAACAAGCAAGAAAAGAACACTCATTGTTTTAAGCGTGACTCTTTTTTTCTACATTTAAAAGAAGAAACAGCAAATATATAGGGTCCGCCATCTAACGTTTTTTTTTTTTTTTCAACTAGTGCTTATTTCGTGAATGGTAACACTTAGCTCATGTCTGATTTGACAGATAATTAGTTTTATCCTTCCGCTGAACGAATATGGTTGTGTATACGCTTGAACAACGCTGGGAAATATTGCGACATTACTTTGAAAATCATGGTAATGTTGCAGAATGTCATCTTTTCAATGTCATCTTTTCAGATGAAGCTCATTTTGATCTTGGCGGGTATGTAAACAAGCAAAATTGTCGCATTTGGGTCACAGAAAACCCACACGCATACGTTGAAAAGCCGTTCACCCAAAACGAGTCACTGTTTGGAGCGGATTTTGGTCCACTTTTCTTCGAAAATGAGCAAGGAGTGGCCGTTACAGTCAATGGCGATCGTTATCGGGCCATGTTGAACGAATTATTGTTCACAAAAATTGAAGAGGAGGATATTGGCAACATTTGGTTTCAACAGGACGGCGCTACGTGTCACACAGCCAAAGCTACACTCAATGTTTTGCGCCCTGTTTTTGTAGATCGCATTATCAGCCGCAGAGCTGATGTCGTTTGGCCACCTCGGAGCTGCGATTTGACACCGTTGGACTTTTATTTGTTGGGTGCCGTCAAAGATATGTGTTACGTCGACAAGCCAGAGACAATTGACGCTTTAAAGGACAATATTCGTGAAGCCATTGGTGAAATACAGCTGCACACAATCGATAATGTGCTTAAAAATTGGACCGATCGTGTAGGCTACTGCATGGCCAGCCAAGGCAGCCATTTGAATGAAATTATTTTCCATTATTAACCGGAAGGATTGTACTTTCAAATAAAAAAAGAAATTTGAGAAAATATTCAGTAATTTTTTTTATAGCATTTTCAAAAAAAAAAAAAAAAGTTATTTGGCGGACCCTATAAAACAAATCCCAGCAAAAAAAAAAAAAACTTCTTTCATTGCTTCCTAAACTTCAGTTGACATTCTTTTATGATTTTTTGGTGTTATTCTAAGTCACTTCCAAAAGCAATTATGTGTTCATATTTCAAATGCAGTGATCTGGATATAAACCCGATGCATATCTTAAAAAATCACTCTTCATTACTTCTAAAGCATATGTTATAGTATATCGTATATTTATTTTGAATCTAAAGCATTTATTCAAATTAAGAAAATAGTTCTGATGAACTTTTTTGATTTTTTAATTATGAGGGTTAGAATTTATGCAGTTTTGCAATTTTTATAAAAGTTTTAAAAAATCAAGTAAATCAGATTTTGTTCAACCTTTAATTGAAACTAGCTGGCCTGTCATTTGCATTTTTCAGCCTCGAATATTTATCACGACGCAATCTGTGCAATCTGTGCATTTTTGTATTTTGTTTTTTTTTTAACACTATATCTTTTTCAGTTTTAATTCAGAATTTACCAAAATAATTTTAAAATTGTATAAAAATTATTTCAAATTGCCCAAAAATATTTTAAAATTGTGCAAAAATTATTTAAAATTGTTCAAAAATATTTTAAAATTGTCTAAAAATGTTTCCAAATTGAACAACCAAAAATATTTTAAAATTTGTCTAAAAATTCATTAAAATTTTTGAGAAATGTTTCAAAAATGCTTTTTCACTAATGCAGAATTATTTATTTGTTTTAATAACCCAGTAAAATAAAGTGGATGTTATTCTTTACGAATCTCTTTTTCAGAACATCCAAAGAAGTTAATAGTGCAAATTTTTCGATTTGTAAGAAGTCAATTTAAACAACTTCCAAAATGTTGATATTAACCCCTACTAGTAAAAAAAAACCCTTATTTAGTTGGTCCATAAATGGTTAATTCCTGCAGTCATTAAATGCCTTATTGAAAACATATTTTGCATACCAGTGATATTCACTTTGTCCTGGTCGGAATAATAATTCTTGGCGTGTTTAAAATCACATTTTTAACCTAAAAAAAAGCCACTCCCTACATTTATTTTGTAGTCCTTATATTTAACAACTTCCGTAAACTAATTAAAAAGTCCATCTGCTCATCGATTTTTCATAGCACCGAAACACACTACTTCCTCCCAATAACACGCCAATGTTAAAATCATTAATGATTCACCGAAATTTTCACAACTTCGTGTTCAGTAGATGTAGTGTTTAACTACTTCTTTCTCAGCTCTTATTTTGCTGGGAAAGAGAATTTGGATATCAATGCATAAATTTTGCTTCTTTAAACTTATTTTTCTGCATTCTTATGAATTAAATTTTCATTAAAGCATAAATTCTACAAAGTATATGAACATTGCATGATCATTGCTTCCTTTGAGTAAAGTATGAGTAATACTAGTAGCTACATTTGAATACTTCCATCCTATGACACGCTAATGTTTAATTCATCGATCAAACCATTAGAAAAGAAGTGATGCCTTTGCTTTAGTAGTGATGCTTTTATTGCTTCTTTGACAGCTTAATTTTTGCTGGGATGCATTAACATATAGTGGTCTGCAAAACTTAGGGCACAACAACATGTTTTTTGATTTTCTGTATTTGATTTTAATTTTAAAAAGATAAAGAAAAATACTCAAAAGCACAAAAATAAAATATAGTTGTTCAGTCCAATTAAAAAAAAAAAAGGAAACTTATTTCATTAGCGCGGAACAATACAATAAATTTTAGTGTAGCATTTAAATTTGCAACGCAAAAGTATGGACACACTTAGAAATATAAAGAAAATTTTAATTCTTTAGTTGGACATCCTTTATTGTGTAAAAACCATCTTTAATCATTTAATAATAGCAAGATTTTTGTTGTTTTGGTACTTATTTTGTTTTATTTATCCAGAAGGATCTGTTTCAGTTCGGGTTTATCTTGGATTTTTGTATATTTCTTTCTAAAACTTCCCATGGGGTTGAAGTAGTGTTTCCAATTATTGGACCCTGCCGGTTAACTGGTTAGGTCATTATTCGAAAAATGCAGAAAATTGATTTATCGGTTATTTGGTTCGATTAATCGGAAAAATTGGCGATTAATCGGTTAATCGTTTAATGCAAAATAAATGTATTTTTTTCATCAATAAAAACACAAAGAGCTGCTTTTTCTAAAATATCAACTTAAGTCTATTGCATTGGTTTCTAAAGTGTTTGTTTAGGACAATTCGAAGCATCTTAAGATTTTTTAAAGAGTCATGCCATATAATCTTGGGGTTTTTTTCAAAGGAATCTGACGAAAATATCAGACGTGTTCAGTGGAAGTAAACCCTTAAAAACGCAGTGTAGATAGTGTTTTACAGAAGTGGGACAATTTGTCAATAAAGTTGGTTTTTATTTTCTTTTAATGACACTGTACCGAATAAAAAAAGGCCTAAATAAACAAGAGCGGCCTTCAAACAAAATTCAAAAACAAATTCTTAAAAATATTGTATAAATAGTTTTTGCGAAATTCAAACACAAAATTTAATGGAACTGCCGCTATTTCCTGACTCTTTTACTACCTCGTTTAAGCTTTAGAGTTAAAGAGGTTATCTATTAGAAAATATAAAATAAAAATCACACATATTTTTGACAAGTCCTTACCGATTTTTCTGTGTTTTGTGCAATTAAGAATTTAAATAAACGAATTCTTAAATATTTTTGACTAAACTTAATTTTACTGAAGTTTCCACTCCATAAAAATTTGTTGATAAATCAAATTAGAAACGAAATTCCATGTTATTTTTTAGTTTTTATAAATGTTTTTCATAGAGTTTTAGATGAAAATGGTTTTTAGAAAATACAGTTTTCGAATTTAAAGCAATTTTATATTATTATTTTATAACATAAGTAACGTCATAGTGCTTGTTAGGAATATACCTAGTCACGTGTTTCATTGCTATGGAGAAAAATATATATTTTATTAGATTTTTTGTTACAAGCTCCGCTTAGAGGCTCTATATCCTTTCGAAAACTATGAAGCCTATGTTATATAACATTTGCTTTAATTTAATCGATTTGAAAATAATTTTATAAAATTATAGGTTGATGAAAAATAACAGAAAAATTCATATTAAAAATTTAACCGGTTAATCGACCTATTTTAATCGATTATTCTGATGGAATAATTATTTGAGTTTTAAATTATTTGTTTCGACATTAATTGAAATAGAGGCTATTAATCGAGGAATCGGGTAATCGATTACACTAGTAAAAACTATTTTTTTGGATTTTGGGTAATTTATAATTTGATTTTTCGGCATTTTTTCGTGTTTGTTTTTGGGGCCATCATTCATTTATATGGGTGATTTTGCCCACAGCCGTATAAATTTTCCTTCATTGTATTTTTCCAGGGCTAAATACCAAAATCTTTTGATTTCGATCCAGATGTAAACGCGACCTTAAGTTAAAATATCGTAAAATAGTCATTATACACTCACCAAAAAAGTCTGTAATAGCAACTGAAAATGTTGCTGCTATTACGGGAAATTTTGCTAGTTTTAGCCCAGCGGTATTTTTAGCAACACATTTCTGCTGACGTGTAGTACAATGAAATTTGTAGAAAAAATTAGCTGCCGCTACTAAATTTTAGTAAACTTTTTGTAAAGTGAAATTTAAAATCTGTTTGCTAAAATCAACAAAAAATTTGCTAAATATTATTAATATTTGTACAAAATTTCAAATTTACTTTTTTTATCGAGCATCAAAATTTGTTTATTATATTTATTTTTTTTCAAAAAATATTTTAGACAAAATTAAAAAAAAAAAATCAGTCTTAAAAATCTTAAAAATTGTAAAAATATAAACAAATTTATTATTTTGTTATAATTTCGTATTTTTTGTTTTAAAAAATATTTTAGTAAATTTTTTGCTTTTAAGGTCATATTTTAATTGTTTTTTAGGGCTGATTTTTAGAACTAAAAAAAAAAACTTTTTAGTGCTATTTTAACTGGATGTCTATTTTTAGCCATGAATCAGTATATTCATATCCGATCATTTTTTTTTTAATCTATGTAAAATTTTAAGGCAATTCAAGTTTTTAGGTGAAAGTTTTAATTAGAAATAACATTTCCCTCAATATCCACTTTTTAAAAATTAGTAATTTTTTTTTTGCTAATTTTGGCAAATTTAGCAAAAAGATTTGCTAAATAATAATTTTTTTACTAGAAATCAGTACAAAAATAGTAAAGTGGGATTGAAAAACGTTTACAAATTTTTCAACTAACTTTTTTTTCTGAGTGTTACAAAAATATTCAAGGTTTTTGTTTTTATTAAATTCTCCTACTACTTAGATGGGTGTTTTTTTAAACTATTGTTTTTATTTATTTAAAAAAAAAAGTCATTATAAACATTTGTTCCAAAATCTATTAAATCTGCAAATTTTTTAAATGCCAAAAATCATGTAGTTTTATTAATTTAACAGAATATTTTCAGTTTATATAAATTAACAACAACAACAACAAAATGCTTACGTATGAGTAATATTATTTGAAATTAAATATTAATTATACGTCAATATATGAATAAATCAATTTATCTACGTTCATACTGAAATAGTTATTTTCCGTTTACAATTTAAAATTTGTATGGAAGTTGAAAGTCGAAAACTTGAAAAAACAAAAATATGTATTTTAGGGGTACGTGGTATTGTAATTAAAATTAATATGCTTTTTGAATTATTAAAAATAAAATTAACAAAAATTTTGTGACGAATGACTTGAAAGAAATGAAAATAATAAAAACAACAGAAAAAATTAAATTTTTGAATATTTTACACAGCAATATCCTACAAGAAAACCCTCAGATTCAGACGACTTTTCCAGCAAAACCACACATTACCAAATAATGTGTTAAGTAATGTGTAGCCATAGGGGCTCATGGATTCTTTTACACCTTACTTCACTGATAAATTTTACAGGCGATGAGCCTCAAAGTAAAGTATATGTACCCATAATTTTAGAGGTAATAAGGTAAGGGGTTACTTATATGGTTACGAGAATGGAAAAAGTAATGTGTCTAAAAATAGATTTTTAAAAAAGAGGAATTTTTATTAAAAAAAACTATTACAAACATTTTATTTAAAATATTTGTAATTAAAAATAATGTGATCAAGATGGGAATCGAACCAGGGAAATCTGGTTGCCAGCCAAGAACTCTACCCACTGAGCTATCGACGCATATAGTATTTGATTGCTTTAAACTTAAATGAATTGTTGCGCTTCGTTTTTTCGCTAGTGTTGTCAAAACAACATACATTACCCTTTTGCTTACAAAAAAATACAAAGAAATGTATATAAAAATAGATTTTCAAAAATATTTCAATTATTACTTTACATTTATAAATCATATATTACGTAATCAATAATGAGTAACTTATTACTTTATGCTTGCAAATAATGAAAAAGGTAATGAGCTATAATTACAAGGCAACGCATGAGAATATCGCACCCATTACCAAAGTTTTGCTGGGTTCTTTAAAAAATCCCCTTAAAATCCTCAGATTCTAATGAAGAAAATCCTTAAGATCGAAGAAAAAGTCTTCAGAATCCGATGGTTTACTCTACAGGACAAATTTCACAGAATTTTAGGGTTTTGTTTTCAACTGATGGGCTGTTTAAAAAAAAAAGGTTTTGATGCCTTTTCGCTACTGAAAAACTTTACTTTTTTTCTAAAAAAAGATTTCTTAGAATCTGAAGAAATCTACCATGAAATTCGGAGAATTTTTTTTATAAAAAAATGCTCACAGATTGAGGAGTTTTTTTTTCTGAAAACCCTTTTTTATAGAAAGCGTCTCAGATTTTGAGAACTTTTTCTATAGAAAATTTTCTATCCTTCAGAAATTAATACAGGGTGTCCGCCGGGAGGGTATACTACTTTCTTTTGCCGCCATTTTGGTAAACATTAGTCTTGACAGTTCATATTTGGCAGTCGTGAAGTAGACACGTGGCAAATTCATTATGGAAAAATATTCGATAAACCAACGTGTTTTAATCGTTAAAACAGCTCGCCAATGAGTGGCGAGGCACATTATCGTTTGAATGGATATGTGAAAAAACAGAATAGTCGGTTCTGGGCAAAGGAAAACCCTCAAATTATTCATCAGTCACCTTTGCATCCATTAAAAGCGACAGACAGTCTGGTGTGCAATTTGGTCAGGAGGAATCATTGAACCTTACTTTTTTGAAAATGAAAACGGCGTAACGGTAACTGTGAATGGGGAGCGATATCGTGATATGATTGAAAACTTTTTAACGCCACAACTGCATGCTTTGGGCTTAATTGAAATGTGGTATCAACAAGACGGTGCCACATCGCATACTGTCAGGATTACAATGGAATTACTGCAAGACCTCTTTCCACAAAAAGTTATTTCAAGAAAGGGTGATGTTGATTGGCCTCCACGCTCGCCTGATTTGACTGCTCCGGACTTCTTTTTGCGGGGATACCTGAAAAGAAAGGTTTATGCAAACAAACCAGAAACGCTTGAGCAACTCAAACAAATTAATGAAATACCCAGCAAAAATTAAGCTGCCAAAGAAGCAATAAAGCATCACTACTATGGCAAAGGCATCACTTCTTTTCTGATGGTTTCATCGATGAATATAACATTAGCGTGTCAGAGGATGGAAGTATTCAAATGTAGCTACTAACTTTACTCTAAGGAAGCAATGATAATACAATGATTAGATATTCTGATGCATGAGTGGAAAATGTTCATATACTTTGTAGTATTTAAGCTTTGATGAAAATTTAATTCATAATAATGCAGAAAAATAAGTTTAAAGAAGCGAAATTTATGCAATATAAAAATACTCTTTATTAAAACAAATAAATAATTCTGCATTAGTGAAAAAACATTTTTGAAACATTTTTCAAAAATTTTAATGAATTTTTAGACAAATTTTAAAATATTTTTGGATAATTTAAAAACTAGTTGTACAATTTTGAAACATTTTTAGACTATTTTTAAATATTTTTGAACAATTTTAAATAATTTTTGCACAATTTTAAAATTATTTTGATAAATTCTGAATTAAAACTGGAAATGATGTAGTTTTAAATAAAATACATAATGCAAAAATGCACAGATTGCGTCATCATAAATATTTGAGGCTGAAAAATGCAAATGACAGGCCAGCTAGTTTCAATTAAAGGTCAAAAAATCTGTTTTTCTTGATTTTTCAAAACTTTTATAAAAATGCATAAATTCTAACCCTCATGAAATTTTAAACTAAAATATAAAAAATGATTTAATAAAAAAATTAATAAAGTTCATCAGAACTATTTTCTCAATTTGAATAAATGCTTAAGATTAAAAAAAAAGATATACGATATACTATAACTTATGCTTTAGAAGTAATGAACAGTGATATTTTAAGACATGCATCGGGTTTGTATCCAGATTACTGCATTTGAAATATGAACACATCAATGCGTTTGGAATGCCTTAGAATAACACCAAAAAATCATAAAAGAATGTCAAATCAAGTTTAGAAAGCAATGAAAGAAGTTATAGTCACAGAATGACTTCCATTTTTATTGCTGGGTACTGCGTGAAATATGTGAGATTGTAATGAAAAATGTGCTTAAAAGGGCTCGCATTTTTGAGGCTAACAGATGCGGACATTTATCTGATATTGTATTCCATCAAAATTAAAACATTAAATAAAACATTTATCAATATAAGATCCGTTCTATTTTATTTAATCAAAAATTATAAACAAACAAAGCAGTATACCTTCCCGCCGGACACACTGTAGTTAGGAAAATATCATAAAAATATTATAGTTTTTCCTAATAATTATTGGGTTTTTCTAGGAAGGAGTCCTTTAAACCAAATAATTTTTCCTTTGGTTTGATTGACGGTTTTTTTAATGTTTAATGAGCACTCGAAATTCACTTTTTTCCATTTTTAAAAAAATCCACGAGGTTTTATGTTTTGAACGCAAAGTAAATGACGGAACTTGCTCAAAATTTGAGAGTAGTCTATTAACAGATGGTTCTTGATGGAAGCAGTGTTGCATTTCATATAACTATGAGGGAATTTCTAAAAATCACGGACTTATTGATCCGCCTTCGTATATGAAACGTTTTAATAATTTTTCTACTAACTTTTTTATTTGAGTGTAATATTAAAATATTCATTTTCGTGTGCTTAACCTTGTTATCAAACTACAGTTCCTAAATAGAAAAATATTTTGACAAAATTTGGTACATGGGGTTTTTATTAAAGAAAAACGCTAAAGAATTTGCTTAGAACCGGTCCATATTCAGACCTACCATCCATATAAAGGTTCTATTCTTGGTAGAATACCTTTCATGTATTCACTCAAACGAACTTTTTCTGTAATTTCATTTAAATTTTTAATTTTATATTTTTTACAAACTGTTCACAAGAATGGATCAGGACTCTCCCCGGTGTTAGGACCGCTTCTTGAAATTTTAAGCATATTATGCTTGGTATAGGGTATCACTTAGTCGATATGTCCGACTTTTATAATTGTAATAGTTGTAGTAAGTTGTCAATAGTGTTCATAGTAAATTACATTTTTTTTAGACCAATTTCATTTTCAATTAAAAAATTTAATTGATATGATTAAACATATAATTGAATATAAATTTAGGATCTAACAAAATTTTAATTGAAATTTTAAATTTAAATTTTATATAGTAAACAACAAATGTGTCAGTTAAAGTCCCAGTTAGTAGCTAATTGAACACATTCTGAAAATAAGGCTAAAAATAGTTTTTTTTTAACAACATTTTTAATTGCGTTCTACTACACATTTTTCTATTTGCTAAAATATGTTCTTCTTGTCATATCCATCAAAATACATAAGTAAAACATTTAATACTTTTTTTTTTTGTATCATAAATACTAAATAATTTTCAACAACTACTTATAGTTGACATTTATATATCTATTATTTTTATATATAATTATTTAGATAAAAATTGATGTATAGGTATAGAAATGTAAAAATACAGTGGTGACTAAAAAAGTAATATAGTTTTGGAAATTTATCATGGGTTAAAAAAGAAATTTAAAATCGGTACATAATTAATTTTAATTTTCTTTCGCAAATAGAATTTTAAAGAATTTGAATTTTTAGAGATTTATTTGATACTTCTAAAAACAATTCTTCTTTAAGAGTGTTATTTAATTGGTAGTCACTGTAAATGCTCTAAAGTCTGTGTAGTATGTAAATAAATTTATATATTGTTTTTAATTTAATATAAAAACTTATGGCTAATATGCTTAAGTTATTTTAAAATAATTTGGCAAAAGAATTATGTTCGCATTATTTTATGTTTAAAAAAAAAACTTTTAAACATATTGTTTATATATTTTACCAGTTAATCAATTTTACTTTTTTATATTGTACTAGCTGACCCGGCAAACGTTGTTCTGCCTAGGAATAGGATTACATTATTATCTAGATAGCTCGCACAAAGTTTGAATATTCTCACAATAATAGTACCCCAGATATGCAATAATAAATTTGTACTTCGTATGGGAGGTGCCACGCCCATTGCTTGGATCCCCCATATTTTTTGGAAGATTATGAATATTATTATCAAAGAAGCTCACACAAAGTTTGAAGACTCCCACTTTAATAGTACCCCAGATATGCAATAATGAATGTTTTCTTCGTATGGGAGGTGCCACGCCCATTGCTTGGATGGCACTCATTTTTTTGGGAGATTATGAGTATTATTATAAAAAAAGCTCACACAAAGTTTGAAGACTCCCACTGTAACAGTACTCCAGATATACAAAAATACATTTTTACTTCGTATGGGAGGTGCCACGCCCATTGTACCCATATAGGTCAATTGTGAATCTAAACCATTCAGGGATCAAATAAAACAGACACAACAAATTTCATCGAAATCGGCCCAGCCGTTAAGGAGGAGTTCAGTCACTAACACACGTACAGGAGAATTATATATATAAAGATGTAGTATATAAATAATAGAAATAATAGAAATAACACAGTTCAACACAAAAAAAAATTACAGGGTTCCGGTGATTGACTCTTGCTAAGGAGAACAAAAAAAAAATATACGTGGAATTTCATTTTACAGGCGGTTTAAGCTTCCCAGCTCTGGCCTGTTCTTGCAGCATATCTTTATATAAAACTATGTTTTCTTTACATAAGAGGTGTAGGGTATGTTCAACAACTTTGTAGACAACGGTATGACAAATATTTTTGTAGAACATATTAACCCTCTACCTCCCCCTCATAACAACATTTTTTGGCTTTATTTTAACAAATTGTAAAAAATTCCCCGAAAAAGGGGAAGCACGGGGATGAAATGTTCTACAAAAATGTTGGCCATTAAATTCTGCTATATATGTCAGAACACACCGAAACCGAAAACTTAACACAAACACCAGTAACCAATGAAATTCAAGATTGCTCATCAGATTTCTAGTCAAATTTTTGGATGACCAACATATTATAAGTCAGATTTTGGGATCACCTACATAATATTCGGGTCATCCCAAAATCTGACTAGAAATTTGATGATCAATCTTGAATTTGTCTGGTTTTTGGTATTTGTGTTAAGTTTTCGGCTTTAGTGTGTTCTGACATATATAGCAGAATTTAATGGCCAACATTTTTGTAGAACATTTCATCTCCGTCCTTCCCCTGTTTCGGGGTGGTTTTTACATTTTGTTAGAAATTAGCCAAAAAATGCCGTTATGTGGGGGAGTTAGAGGTTTAATTTGTTCTACAAAAATATTTGTCATACCATTATCTATAAAGTTGCTGAACATACCCTACACCTCAGATGTAAAGAAAACATAGTATTATATACCGATATGCTGCAAAAACAGGCCAGGGCTGGAAAACTTATGTTTTTTCTTTTTGCTTTCCTTAACAAGAATCAATCGTCGGAACCCCGTAATTTTGGAAAAAGTTTGAAATTGTTGTGCAGTGTAATTTATTCTATATTATTAATTTCACGTTTTTCCTGCTTCATTTTTGGTGAGTGTTAAAACATTTTTTTAGACTACTTTAGTTAATTTCAATAACATCATTTTAAATAATTATTATTATTTGTTTATAAATTTTAAGTTTATTTAACATAAACACAGTATAATTTTAATGATTTCTTTTTAATTTTTTTTTTTTTTGTTTGAGGGGCAGGTTAACATTAATTTATTTTAATCTTCAAGTAGACAGAGAGAGAGTGTTTGATGTTGTTTTGGAATTAAACAAAATAAAAAATATCACATGGTTATGACACTTGCCCCTTGATTTACATGGGATTTTTTGGGGGTTTTTTTTTCGTTTCATGTTAAACGAGATATATAAACTTTTGTTCAATTTTGATTTTATTGGGTCATTCTGAATTTTTGTTTGCCATTAAGTAGTAGATTAGTAGATTGTAAAATTGCATATTCTACAAGAATTGTGTACTCTGCAGAAATGATGCATTTATTGTGATGTTTTGTTTATTCTTTTTTTAAACCTGACGTAATTTTTTTATTTTAGAATTAATTAGTTTTGTTAACAATCCTTTCAGACAAAAGAATATTTTATATTAAACAATAAGAAATCTGCATCCGTAAAATTATATTTATTTATGGTATTATGCACTTTTACCAAAAAAAAGAAATAAAATAAAATTAAATTAAATTGAAATAAATTTCACAATTAATCAATGTCATTATATTCGTCATACGCCTTTATTATAATTTGGCGATAATTTATGTATGTCGTAAATTATAAACATACACTGAGTTTCAAAAGTATGCAAATAGTTTAGCAGAAAGAAAAAAAAATCAACATAACGAGTCACAAGGGACCATTGATTAATTTAATTTTATTTCTTGCTTTGACTTTAGTTAAATAAATATTGGTAACATTTTCTAAAATCCTTTTGTTTCTGTGTACTTATAACACAGTACGACAAAAGCAAATTTTTTTGAGTACACATGAGAAATGTTAGCAGAATATGAAAATAAGAAAATAAAGAAATACGTGAAATTAAAGCGCCATCTAGCGGAGAAAAAAATGTTGCTTTTTTTAATAAAAAAATTCAAATTTAATTCCCTTTTCAAAACTGGCTCAAGCATTAAAATCGGTTCACCCATTCTGTTTTTATAGAACTTTTTATAATAGTATTACATTACAAGTGAACCTCCACGGTCCTTCGAAGCTTAAAAACCGATTTTCACAAAATTCTGACGTGCTACAGCCGAGACACGTATTTCTTTATTTTAAGCCTATTTTCATATTCTGTTACATTTCTCATGTCTACCAACCACTGTCGTACTGTGTAATCAATATGCTGTATTTACAGATGACTTTCATCCATATTTATACTACATGGAGTGAAAAGTCTGTGGCCTAAACTGAATAACAGGTTTTCTGAATTTAAAATCAATTTCAATTCTTCAACATAATCTTCTTGAAGTGTAATGCAATTCTTTCAATGGTGGTCTAACATTTCGATGCCATTAGGAAGTACAATTTGTTAAACCCTTTTAAATAGAATACCTTTTTTTCAAGATGACCTCCGTAGCCGTACACTCACCAAAAAAAATCTGTAATGACAACTGAAAATTTTGCTGTTATTACGGGAAATTTTGCTAATTTGAGCCCAGCGGTATTTTTTGCTAATCTTAGCAACACATTTCTGCTAACTTGTAGTACAATGAAATTTGTAGAAAAAATTAGCTGTCGCTACTAAATTTTAGTAAACTTTTTGTAAAGTGGAATTTAAAATCTGTTTGCTAAAATCAGCAAAAAAAATTTACTAAATATTATTTATATTAGTGCAAAATTTAAATTTTTTTTTTATCGAGCATCAAAATTTTTTATTTTATTTATTTTTTTCAAAAAATATTTTAGACAAAATAAAAAAAAAAACAAAGGCTTAAAAATTTTAAACACAAAGGAATTTATAATTTTGTTTTAATTTTGTAATTGCTGCTTTGAAAAATATTTTAGTCAATTTTTATTTTTTACTTTTTAAGTTTAAATTTTAATTGTTTTTAGGGCTGATTTCCAGATTTAAAAAAAAAATTTATTGCAATTTTAAGTGGATGTCCTATTTTTTTTAGTAAATTTACTTCCGATCCCTTTTTTTCAATCTATGTTAAATTTAAAGGCAATTTAAGTTTGTAGGTGTAAGTTTTAATTAGAAATAACATTTCCTTCAATATCCACTTTTTTAAAATTATTAATTTTTTTTTTTTTGCTAATTTTGGCAAATCGGTTTTCAAAAATTTACAAAATTGTTTCTGAAATTAGCAACAAAAATTTGTAAATATTCTGTAAAAATTTTATAATTTGCAAACTGTAAATAGCGAAAAGATTTGATAAATAATAATTTTTTTACTAAAAATCAGTACAATTTTTTCTACTAATTTTTTTTCTGAGTGTATAAAATCTTTTTTCCTCAAGTCTTATTTTCAAGTTGGGAAACAAATAATAGTTGTTGGTAAGCACATCGGGGGAATAGGGTGGTGTGGTGGGGGGGAGGTGAGGAATCAGTTTTTAATGCTACGAGTTCAAAACCATTAAATTCACTTTATATGTTTTCTTCAGTAAATGCCTTATTTAGACGACCTGTGGGTTCAGGGTCACGAATTTGAAGATTCACCATAATGTTTATCAATCCATTGGACAGCATTTTTCCCTATCAATTTCCCTATTCTTATCTTAACGATAATGAAAAGACACTAAACGAAATCTAAAATAAACCAAACCAAACAAAACCCGTGATTTGTTTGTTGGGCCACGAACTTTTCACCCCATGTAGTATGCAATAAAGAAAATCCTAATAATTTCTATCATAAAATCAAATCATTTTCGGTTCATTGTTTTTAATTATATTTTTAATTTTAATAAAATAAATTACGTTATACATGTTAGTTTCTGTTGTTGATTGTATTTTATATTTTTATCGTGTCACAGTGGGATAGTAACAGAAGTTTTTGAAAATAATTCAGTTATTTCCTATTGGCTGGTTGCACAGCCAAAGTAATCTCGAGGTTTTTGATTACGGATCTTACAGGCCTACCAGCTGCACCCATAAGTAGAGCACATTGGGCAGGTAAACAATTTGAAATCTTAACGTATGTAAAATTTTGATGTTGCAATTGAATATTTGTTACTGAACATATCGTAATCTAATTTCAGTTTTTTTTTGGGAATTAAGGTTTACCTATCATCATATCTCAATCTTTTTTTTCAATTTTAAACAGAAGGGGACTTTTTATAAAACGTTTATACTCCCAAATCCCAAAATGCGTATTTTCATCATTCTCAAGTTTTCAATTTAAAGTTTGTATGGAATTTAAAAGATGCAAAACGAAAATACATATTTTGGCGTTCAGAATGAACGCATTCATTCATTTATTTGTACACTCATTTTAAAATTGAAAAAAGATTGAGACATGGTGACAGAAAAACTTTAATCCCCCCTCCCCCCCCCCCCCCCCCACCAAAAAAAAACAAGTTAAAATTTAACTGTCTTCTTCACAGGGATGCAACGTGATTTATGTCAACACTTTAGAGGTACCTTGGAAAATATCTGTTCCATCTGTTCCATCAAAGAAAAAGTTGTTCAAAATTAAAAAAAATAATTAAAACAAAAATGGTCGAATGCTCCATTGTAAATTCGAATCATAAAATGTTTAACGTTTTATTTTTCAAAGTTATCCCTATGAAGTGGCATTTCTGGAAAAAAAATCTGCTCTTTAAGAAAATTTTAATATAGAGGCAAAAAAAGATTCTTATTAGCCCTTTTACCAAAAAACGGGCTGAAATTCGTCATTAAAAAAAACTGCTGAAATGTTCCACGTTGATTATTCAAATTTACTATGCTAAGTAATCTCCATTAAAGAAACGGGTAAGAGGGGTTAGGGATACCTTACCGACCTTTTATTTTCCAAATAATAAAGAAAAATGGATATTGTTTTCGGCAAACGTTATAGAATATTATTCACTTTTATTTATTATATTTTAGTTCTACTTGAGATTATGTTATAGGTCTTTTTTTACCTTTTAGAATTCAATGTTTTGTTTGGGTTTTAAATAGATTTCAGTAGTTTTTTAGGGGTTTAAATAGTTTTAAGTATCCCAGCAAAAATAAATGGAAGTGATTCTTAAGGAATTAATTTTTCATTGATTCTAAAGTATCGTTTAGTTCTGATTTTTCTCTTCTAAGGAAGTTCTTTTTCACAACTTATAAAAATGTGATTTTTAATGAAATTAAATACTTTTCAAATCTATCACGCTACAAAAAGTAAAAATTTTTTGTAGAATAGAGATAAATAAGGCCCGATTGCTGAATTTCCCGCTAAAATTTAACGAACAGTAAAACTCAAACTTTGTATAGGAAACAACAACAAATATGTCAGTTAAATTCCCAGGTAGAAGCTAACGGGAGATTGAAGGCTCGATTACTGATGACCTGTAGAAATCTAAATTACAAATTCAAAATTTATTTAGGAAGAACAAAAGATTTAATTTTTCACTAAACCATAAGAAGGGCTTTAGATGCAATGAAAAAGGATCATAAAAGAAAACTTCCACCCTATGACACCCCTATGTAAAAATCATTGGTTCCGATCCAAATTTTCACAACACCGGAATAAAAATTACTGCTTCTTTTTCTCTTATTTTGCTCCTTTTTTTTGCTGGGATGTTTTAAGGTTTTAAATATTTTAATTTCTGTTGTTTATAGTTTAAACTTTTCTTTAAACTTCACGGCTGTAATTCAAACTGTTGTTGTTGTTGCTTGTTAGAGCTGTTGTTTTGTTTGACGCGTTGTCGACCGCTTTCGTTTTAGGAAAAAACACAAGTAAAGTTTTCTTTTCCTGGTTGCCTAACTGGATGGTGGTTGTGGTTTTGCGTCGGCGTTTCTTGGAATTCAGGGTTGGACCTTGTCCCTTGTTCACCAAGGGTGAACATCCATTGTAAACTTAACTCCAAATCATCTAATATTGAAAAACATATTGTATTTCGCTTTTTGCAATTTTTATTGATAAATTTGATTATTCTTATTAGAATACTAGCGGATCCCAGCGTGCTTCGCTACGCATGAAAATATGAAACAACAAAAAAAAAAAAATCAAATGTGACTTACCGATTACGTCTGTCCACAATGTGAGTTTGATGAAAAAGAACCTTAAAATGATCACTCACTGACAGCTGTCAATGTGTATGCGTGTATGCGCTACAACGTGTATTTACCGTGTGTATGGAGTCAGCACACAGTATACATACATATCTTACACGCTCATGAGCGCCTACCTAGTTGTTGTTGTTTTTTTATATGAACAAAATCACATGTTGTCATGAAAAGTCATAACTCACGAACGCGTCGACCGATTTCGTGCATGCTTTAGATAAACCATCTACACGACCATACGAACAAATCCTAAATTCAATTTAATTGAATTTCGTTTGACCGTTCGTGAGTTATAAAGTCACAACACACGACTCTGCACCGTATCATGTGTGTGGTGTTATAGTAAGGAAGAAGTATTGTTGATACTACCCAGCAAAACTTGGGTAATGGGTGCGATATTCTCATGCGTTACCTTGTAATGATAGCTCGTTACCTTTTTCATTTTTTGCAAGCATAAAGTAATAAGTTACTTATTATTGATTACGTAATATATGATTTATAAATGTAAATTAATAATTGAAATATTTTTGAAAATCTATTTTTTTTGTAAGCAAAAGGGTAATGTACGTTTGTTTTGATAACACTAGCTAAAAAACGAAGCGCAACAATTCATTTAAATTTAAAGCAATCAAATACTATATGCGTCGATAGCTCAGTGGGTCGAGTTCTTGGCTGACAACCAGAGTTCCCTGGTTCGATTCCCATCTTGACCACATTATTTTTAATTACAAATATTTTAAATAAAATATTTGTAATAATTTTTTTTAATAAAAATTCCTTTTTTTTAAAATCTATCTTTAGACACATTACTTTTTCCATTCTCGTAACCATATAAGTAATACCTTACATTATCACCTCTAAAGTAATGGGTATATACATTACTTTGAGACTCAACGCCTGTAAAATTCATCAATGAAGTAAGGTGTAAAGTAATCCATCGGCCCCTATGGCTATACATTACATTACCCATTATTTGGTAATGTGTGGTTTTTCTGGGTAATAAAAATGCAATATTTGTACTTTAAGAGATAACTCAAATAAGCTCAAATTAGTTTTCAAGAATGTTACTGTTTGTGGCATTCGCCGGTTAAATTTACTTTGGCTATGGCTATGTGAAATTTCACGGCAATCTGACCAGCAATTAAGAAATTACTTAATTATATTAACAATTTTTGGTTGTACTCCAGTACGCGTTGTTAGTAAATTGTTCATTTTTAATTAATTAAAAAAAAAATCAAAACCTTACGATTTTTTGTTTATTTAATATTTCAATTTAAAAAGAAAATATACAATTAAATATATGTATTTATAATTTTTATGTATATATGTATTTGTACATTTGTTATGTTAATAAATAAAAAAATAAAAACATTTGTTATTTTAATTAACAAAACATTTTTTTTAGGCGCTTAAAAGTATACTCCACTATATTTAGGTTTTTTTTTGTTGATTATTTTAAAAATAAATGTTTTTTATATTCTCCACATACAGTGGTTGTCAGCTTATTTGATGCAAGTGAAAAAAGAAGTTAATACTTCAATTATCTGCTAAACTAAATGAGATATTTACAAAAATTAAAAGCCATTTTTTATTTCAGAATATGTGTTTTTAAATTATGTAATTCATTTATTTCACATTTTGTTATTTTGAAAAAAATTATAAGGAAAACAAAAAAAATAGTATTTTCAAATTGAGCAGCTTATTTGATGCAGTATAAAAACCATTTAAAAGATAACAAAATAGCTAACTATTTGTAAGATTTTAATATTTGGTGTGGTAACCCTTTTGAGCCACAACATCCGACAATCTTTTTGGCATCGATTCAACAAGTTTTAGTGTGGTTTCTGGCGTTATTTTGTTCCACTCATCCATTAAAGCTTTCTTGAGACCTTCTTTGCTAGAAATGTTGTGTCTTCTAATGTTGGTTTCCAACAGTGCCCATAAATTTTCGATGACATTCAAGTCGGGTGACTGCGCCGGTGGTTCCATCACATGCGGGCAGTTCCATATGAGCCAGGTCTGAACCACACCAGACTTGTGCTTGGGGTCATTGTCCTGATAAAACCGGAAGTTGCGCCTTATGTTCAGTTTTTCTGCACTTTGCAGCAAATTTTCTTTCAGGACATTAAGGTACATAGTTTTGTCCATATTTCCTTCTATGAACACCAAATTTCCTACACCAGTTGCTGCCATGCAAGCCCATACCATGACACCTCCACCACCGTGTTTTACTGTTGCACGCAAATTCTTAAGCTGAAGCTGTGTATTGGGCTTTCGCCACACGTAGGACCTTCCATCCGAACCAAATATATTAAATTTGGATTCATCTGAAAAAATTACAGTTTTCCAGAAGTCCAAGTCCTTTGAGATATGGTTTTGTGCGAAGTTTAGCCGGCTGATCTGATTTTTTTGATTTATGAAGGGCTTTTGAAGTGGAACTCGACCATGAAAATCATGGGAACGCAAGAGACGTCGAATTGTTGACGCACTACACGTCTTGCCAAGAGAATTCTGAAACTCATTTGCTAACTGTTGAGCTGATAACTTTGGATTTTCCTGGACTTTTCTGATAATCCATCGTTCATCGTACGGTGTAAAAATTTTATTTGGCGCTTTTCTGCCCTTGTTTTTTACCCTATTCTCTCGCAAAAATCTTTCAATTATATGCTGGACTGTTGATGCTGCCAAATTAACCATTTCAGCTATTTTACGTTGTGATTGGCCATTTTTGAAGTGATGAATGACCAATTCTCGTTGTTCAATACTTATGCGCCGGCCCATCTTTAAATTATTTCGCCACTACCGCTTAACTTGCCTGATCAGACTAAAAACTATGCAATATCTATTACAATGAACCTGCACAAGAGACATAAAAAAAATATGTGAACGAACTCTTAAAATAACGGGAGATATCCTGTTAGAAGTTGACTGCATCAAATAAGCTGCTCAATTTTTTATCTCACTTATTTTTGTTTTTGTTATTTTTTTTGTAGAATGACAAAGAATATGAAATGAGTAGATGGCCTAGTGCAAAGTAAACATATTGCTCTATAAAATACAGTTTTTTTTATTTCGATATCTCATTTAGTTTTAAGTTATCGGACTTTTATTATTGTTTTCATTACTTGCATCAAATAAGCTGACAACCACTGTATGCGATGATCTACATTTTTTTTTATTAGTTTGTCCTTCCGTTTCTAACAAATCGAAATATAAATCTATAAAGCATTTAAACTCCTATAAATCCTTATTAAATTTTAAGCCGATCTAGCAAAGTCCATCTGTCTGTCTGTTCGTTGAAATGGTGAAATGTTACTCATTTTTACTAAAATTTTTTGTTAGCCTTCCGAGCCAGCGCACAGTGTGGTGAAACATATGCACGAGGATTAATTTATGACACAATATTTTTTTTTTGGATTCTGTGTATATTGATTACAAAAAAAAACTTTTGTTGGCAAATTTTTGTAGAATTTTAATTTATTTTTTTTTAATATCCTAAAAATTAAAAAAAACTATGAAATTTTTTCGAACAATTTCAAATATTACCACGATATCAAGCCTTTAATTTATTATATAAGATTAAATAAGTTTTAAGTTTTTTTTTTGGAATTTATATTACTAAAAAATATATTACGAAACTTAAATTCTACAAATATTTGTTGTTTTTTAATTAATTTTAAAAATTACGTTTAAGAAAGCCTCTGATTTTTTACATAATAAATAAATATATATTTTTTTGAAACAAGGCACATGCATTGCTAAAATATGGAATTAAAAATCATCTTCACCTTCATCATAATCATCATCTTCATTATTATCATCATCAACATCATCATCATCGGAAATATTTAGCAGAATAAGCAAATTAAGTGCTGATTGTAGTAAATTTAAATAATGTAGTTTTTTTTATCATAATGTTTGTTTTTGCTTGAAATTAAAGGATTTGAAGTTATAAGAAACCGATTAAAAATGTCTTTATTCGATTTTTCGCGACTCTACTATACTATTTCGGATCCATGAATCAAGAATTTGTTTAAAGTGGGAGGCATATAAAACCATGGGTAAAGTTTTACGAAATTATTTGCGGTTTTATGGGTAAATTTGCGAAATTTTTCGATGTGAATCTGGTGGCCACAGGAAACAACAATAAGTACACTCAGAAAAAAAAAAGTTAGTAGAAAAATTTGTAAACGGTTTTCAATTCCATTTTACTATTTTTGTACTGAATTTTAGTAAAAAAAATTATTATTTAGAAAATCTTGTTGCTAATTACATTTTACAAATTACTGAGTTTTTACAGAATATTTACAAAATTTTATTGCTAATTTCAAAAATCATTTTACAAATTTTTGAAAACCGATTTGCTAAAATTAGAAAAAAAAATACTAATTTTTAAAAAAGTGGATATTGAAGGAAATTTTATTTCTAATTAAAACTTACACCTACACTCAGAAAAAAAGTTAGTAGAAAATTTTGTAAACGGTTTTCAATCCCACTACTATTTTTGTATTAATTTTTAGTAAAAAATATATTATTTAGCAAATCTTTTTGCTATTTACATTTTACAATTTACAGACTTTTTACAGAATATTTACAAATTTTTGTTGCTGATTTCAGAAATCATTTTACAAATTTTTCAAAACCGATTTGGATATTAAAGGAAATGTTATTTCTAATTAAAATTTAAATTGCCTTAAAATGTTACATAGATTAAAAAACGGGATCGGAAGTGAATATACCGACTCATGTCTGAAAATAGGACATCCACTTTAAATAGCACTCAAAAGTTTTTTTTTAGTTCTAAAAATCAGCCCTACAAAAACAATTAAAATTTGACCTTAAAAGTAAAAAAAAATTGACTAAACTATTTTTCAAAACAAAAATTACCAAATTAAAACAAAATGATTAATTCCGTTATGTTTTGACAATTTTTAAGCTTTTTTTGAAAAAAAAAAGTAATAAATATTTAGTGATTTTTTTTTTGCTGATTTTAGCAAACAGATTTTAAATTCCACTTTACGAAAAGTTTACTAAAATTTAGTAGCGACAGCTAATTTTTTCTACGAATTTCATTGTACTATACGTCAGCAGACATGTGTTGCTAAGATTAGCAGACCATAACGCTGGGCTCAAATTAGCAAAATTTCCCGTAAGAACAGCAAAATTTTCAGTTGCCATTACAGACTTTTTTTGGTGAGTGTATTATATGCAATCTTTCTATTAATTCTACATCAACTTTTGTAATATTAGCAAAAACTTCTGCATTTCGGAAAAACCGCCTGGCAGTGTTGCTATCATTAGAATATCCAAAACCTGGTTTTGGTTGGTCAACGACGTGATTTTGTATCAGAAACAATTTTTTATCATAAATAAAGTTATATAATTATCAAATATATTATAATCTGCCATTTTTTTATAGTAATTTTTTTACGACAAAAAATCTAATCTATTCATGAAGAATGGATAAAACAAACTTTAAATTATTCACATTTACTTTTTTCGCAATCATTTTATCAAATGAGTTAAACACTTTACTTGTTGCATTGTCTGTTACAAAAATCATACTTACAACAACAATAACAATAACTAAAATAACAAAACAAAACTGATTAAACAAATTTTTAGTTAATGTGTTTCACAAAATTTTAAATATTTTCAAATGGGGCAAAAACAGGCAAGGTTTTTTTTTCTTTTGATTATGCAAGCTGAATACCATATTTTAAGAATATATAAAAGTTTTCAAAATCTTTTTATATATTTTAAGAATGTATAAAAAGTTTTTGAAAATCAACATTTCTTTAAAAAGAAACTAATTTTTTGACCAACTTTAAAGAAAAGTTTAAACATACTTCCGCAATATTTTTCTTTACAAAAATTCATTAATAAATTAGTCAAATACTTGAAGTTTTTTCGCAATTAAAATATCTTGATTTTTCACTTTTTAACAAATATTGCCAAATTAGCAAATATTATTAATAGCCTGTTCCTCGATCTCGAAGGAAAAACTAGTCGAACGAAAGCAAGTCACTCGAATTCGAATCAATTTGGGTTTCCCTATTTCGAAAGCCTTTGATCGACTTGACTTACGTGTGTTAATTTTTGTTTCTTACGCATTTACAAATCACAGAGATGCCAGATCATGTATTTTGAGCTTTTGTTACAATTTTCTTTAAAAGTAGCAAAAATACTACTAAACTGCTTAAAGACAAAAACAACCCTTTTTAACAGTGATCAGCTGTATATGACAAATGAAATAAAAAATAACAATAAACAAATCAATTTTTATTTGGAAAGTGTGTTTATTTGTGAAAATTGTTGTTATCGATTGGTTGTGGGTGAAATTGTTGTTTGGAGAGCTTTTCTGTTGCCTGTTGTCCGTTCGGTGCGGTCACTGCTAAAGTCCTTGTAAAATAAAAGATGTAAAATAAAAAATGTAAATATGAGCTTCTTGGGCAAACGTAAGCCACAAATAACACACACATACCTTTTACCACTCAGCAACAGCGTAATAGGGGGTGAAACGGAGTTTAGTTTTCTGGTCAAATTTTCCTCCTCTGCGCAAAATTTGTTTGCTCCGAACACTAGAGTCCTTCTGGCAAAATCAGGCCTTTCTTCCATATAAAATACAAGCGTCTTCTGATGGTCCATTATTGATTTTTTTTAACTAAAATTTAAAATTCTTAATAAACTATAAATATTTGTATTATTTTGTACTTACTTTTTGTTATCCATTACTTTTTTTTACTTCATTTTGCTTTTAAAAATATCAAATATATATTTACTCGAGCTGTTCGAAATAGAGAAACCAAATTTTGTATGAAAACAGTTACGTTTTCATTCGACTTTTCGTTCGAGTCATCGTTCGCATATAAATAGAGTTAGTGAAACCCAAATCAGTTTTCTTTCGACTAGAAAGCGAAATAGAGGAACAGGCTATAAATTTTGGGAGCGTATAACCAAAAAAGTGAACAACATAGATCCATAATTTTTACAGTTGTTGGTGTTGAATTTTATCTTTTTTTATATGACACCAAATACTTATATGAAAAACTAATTTAATTTTTTGAATTTATCCTGTTTTTTGTAACTTTTCACCCCAATGTGCAGCGGTTAAAAAGTTATAAGTAAAAATCTGAAGGTGCCTCTAAATTTTCCATAGAAATTGGTGTATTTTAGTACAATTTCGTAATAAATATTTTATTATATTTTTTAACCAGACCCTTAAAGGTGATTACTTTTTATTCACCTCAATTTTATTTTTTTGCATTTTAACAATTATCAAAAAAAAAAAAAATTCATCTCGAAAAATTTTTTACACCTCAAAAAAATTTTATTTTTCACAAAAACGTTTTTTAACTCAAAATAAATTTATGTACCGCTACAATATTTTTTTATTTTTATTTGTTTTTTATAAGTATTATATTGAACCATGTTTTTCTTTTTTATATTTCATTACAGATGCTGGGTACAGCATTGCTGGGGAAACGTACACCTAAAGTAAGTACAAGAAATTTTTTAATAAAATAAATTCAATTTTTCTATCCTTTAGAATTCCTCATTTTTTAAATGGAAATTAACAAGTGAATTTAAGAAGTTTTTAAAAACTACTACGTAGTTTTTGCATATAAAAAATTTGGATTCAATAAATAATTTAAAAGTAGGTTCCCAGCCACCAGTTTCAAAAGCTGGTGTCTTCACATGCAGCAAACTGATAGCAAGCAATTGTAAAACTTTTTTATCTCAAGTGAAGAGACTAATAATGGTGTTTTATTTTCTGAAATAAATATGCCTTGTGAGATTGTAACAGTTTTAGTATTTTGCCATTGCTTTTTCAAAATGCTGAATTTTTCGCGGCCAGAAAAAAACGCAAAAATTTTACGCTGTTTTTAACAGCAGTTTATTGTTTACAATAGAGTTGTAAATTTTCGAAACTTTTTGAGTACTCAATACTTCTTAACTGAGTACTCGACAGTACACTCAGAAAAAAAAGTTAGTAGAAAAATTTATAAACGGTTTTTTCAATACCAATTTACTATTTTTGTACTGATTTTAAGTAAAAAAAATTATTCTCTAGTAAATTCTTATTTAGAAGTTTTTAAGAATATTTACAAATTTTTGTTGCTAATTTTAGAAATCCAAATTTATTAATTTTAAATAAGTGGATACTAAAGAAAATTTTATTTCTAATAATTAGAACTTATACTTACAAACTTAAATTACCTTAAAATGCTACATAGGTTGAAAAAAAGGAATGGAAAGTAAAGATACACTTACCAAAAAATGTCTGTAATGTCAACAGCTGTTATTACGGGAAATTTTGCTAATTTGAGCCCAGAGGTTTTTTTTTTGCTAATCTTAGCAACACATGTCTGCTGACGTGTAGTACAATGAAATTAGTAGCCGCTACTAAATTTTAGTAAACTTTTTGTAAAGTGGAATTTAAAATCTGTTTGCTGCAATCAGCAAAAAAATACTAAATATTTTTAATATTAGTACAAAATTTTAAATTTATTTTTTTTATCGAGCATCAAAATTTTTTTATTTTTTTTCAAAAAATATTTTAGAGAAAATTAAAAAAAAAAATCAGTCTTAAAAATTGTGAAAACATAAAAAAATTTATCAGTTTGTTTTAATTTGGTAATTTCTTTTTTGAAAAATATTTTAGTAAATTTTTTTTTACTTTAAATGTCAAATTTTATTTGTTTTTAGGGCTGATTTTTTTTTTGTGCTGTTTTAAGTACACTCACCAAAAAAAGTCTGTTATGGCAACTGAAAATTTTGCTGTTATTACGGGAAATTTTGCTAATTTTAAAAAATTAGTAGCCGCTACTAAATGTTAGTATACTTTTTGTTAAGTCAAATTCAAAATCCGTTTACTTAAATCAGCAAAAAAAAACTACTTATATTTAGTACAAAATTTTAAATTTATTTTTTTTTCTTATCGAGCATCAACATTTTTTTATTTTATTTATTTTTTTCAAAAAATGTTTTATAAAAAATTAAAAAAAAAAATCAAAGGCTTGAAAATCTTAAAAATTGTCAAAACATAAGCGAATTAATTATTTTGTTTTAATTTGGTAATTTATGTTTTGAAAAATATTTTTGTCAATTTTTTTTTACTTTTAAGGTCAAATTTTAATTGTTTTTAGGGCTGATTTTTAGAACTAAAAAAAACTTTTTAGCGCTATTTTAAGTGGATGTCCTATTTTCAGACACGAGTCGGTATAATCACTTCCGATCCCTTTTTTTAACCTATGTAACATTTTAAGGCAATTTAAGTTTTAATTAGAAATAACATTTCCTTCAATATTCACTTTTTTAAAATTAGTAATTTTTTTTTTGCTAATTTTAGCAAATCGGTTTTCAAAAATTTGTAAAATAATTTCTGAAATTAGCAACAAAAATTTGTAAATATTCTGTAAAAAATCTAACTAGCAAAAAGATTTGTTAAATAATAATTTTCAGTACAGAATAGTAAATAGTAAAGTGGGATTAAAAACCGTTAACAAATTTTTCTACTAATTTTTTTTTTAAGTGTAGTTGGAATTAATTTTTGTAGAAATACTTAACTGTATTTTGAGGAACGGATATTGCTTCTTTTTAAGCCTATTTTATATGGATTAAACAATTTGATGTATTTAATGCCAGCCATACACGTTACAACTGTTGGTACAACCCGCTTGGTAATTTCCCAAGCTTTTCTATATTTTTGGTTGTAACGATCCATTTTAATTAAAATATAAATTTAAAGGGGATTTTGTAAAAGTAGTTTTTTACAAGTTGCTGTGAAAAAATATAATAGTTAAACTAGAAATTTATAAAAAAAAATTCAAACAATTGTCAAAAACATTATCTAAAGTACCAAAAAAAAAAAAAAAGTTGCTGGATTATGGACAAAAATAACAAATGACTCAAAAAGAGCTAAAAGGGATAAAAAAAAATAAGAAGGAGCTTTTTTAGCCCTTAAAAAAAAATAAAAGAGCTAAGTGAAAAAAGTACGCGTTGAAAGCAATTAAAAAGGTTCAAATATACACTCAGAAAAAAAAGTTAGTAGAAAAATTTGTAAACGGTTTTCAATCCTACTTTACTATTTTTGTACTGATTTTTAGTAAAAAAATTATTATTTAGCAAATATTTTTGCTATTTACATTTTACAAATTACAGAATTTTTACAGAATATTTACAAATTTTTGTTGGTAATTTCAGAAATCATTTTACAAATTTTTGAAAACCGATTTGCTAAAATTAGCAAAAAAAAAATACTAATTTTAAAAAGTGGATATTCAAGGAAATGTTATTTCTAATAATTAAAACTTATACATACAAACTTAAATTGTCCTAAAATGTTACTTAGGTTTAAAAAAATTATCGGAAGTGAAGATACCGACCTATGTCTAAAAAGAGGACATCCACTTAAAATAGCACTAAAAAGGTTTTTTAGTTCTTAAAATCAGTTAAATCAATAAAAATTTAACCTTAAAAGTAAAAAAAAAAATTTACTAAAATATTTTTCAAAACAGAAATAACCAAATTAAAACAAAATGATAAATTCATATTGTATAAAATATTTTTTAAAAAATATAATCAAAATTTTTGATGCTCGATAAAAAAAATAAATTTTAAACTTTACTAATATTAATAATATTTAGTAATTTTTTTTGCTGATTTTAGCAAACAGATTTTAAATTCCACTTTACAAAAAGTCTACTAAAATTTAGTAGCGGCTACTAATTTTTCTACTAATTTCATTGTACTACGCGTCAGCAGACATGTGTTGCTAAGATTAGCAAAAAATACCGCTGGGCTCAAATTATCAGAATTTCCCGTAATAACAGCAAAATTTTCAGTTACCATTACAGACTTTTTTTGGTGAGTGTAGCCAGAAAGGGGCTAACTTGGCATCGCCGGTTTGCCAGGATTAGAAAAAAATACCGCTGTGCTCAATTAAGCAAAATTCCCCGTAATAACAATAAAAATTTCAGTTGTCATTACATACTTTTTTTTTTTTTTTTGGTGAGTACAGTTCCCAATAATAACAAATATTTCACCGGTACCATATACTTATTTCGTAATCTGTATTTAATTTTCACTATCAAACCATTTTGACGTTGATTTTTTCTCTATTTTCATTTGCAGTCTGTTAAAAAGAAACCTTTTACAGATGTCGAACTGGCGGGTAAGTTTAATAACAAATTAATACATAATAAATTTTAATATTTATCATTTGTATAAATCTTTCGTTAAATTTATACATTAAATTTCCTATAATATTTATAGCTAAAAACCAAAGAAGAAAGAAAATGAATAAATTAGTGTTTTTTGTTTAAATTTCAATTTTCACCTCAAGGTAATAATATTTTACCTATAAAAGCAATTAATTGCAATTAAACTACAAAAACAACATTAAAATTGAAAATGTTGATAAATTGCTAACATGCAAAAAAATTTAATTAAAAATAGATTTTGTACAAGCAAATAGATATTTATGCAATTATAAGAGTATAGAGAGAACATGCCTTTAAAGTTTGAATATTATTTTTAAAATTTTCTTATTGCTTATGGTTTGTTTTAGCATAAGCACTTTTAGATGTATTTTTTTTTTTCATTATTTTGAAAATTTTTTAATTTACTTACACAATGTAAATTCAAATACGTAATTAGAATACTAAAAAAAAGAATGAAAATTTTGCAAAATAAACTTTCACTTGTTTTGATTGAAATCAATAAAAACAATTTGATTACTTATAAATATTTACAACAACAACTATGTACAATTGCATTTACATACATACAAAGAAATTTCTATGTGAACTTTCGTGTTAGTGTTGGGACATTTAAGAAAATTTTGTAAAAATTCTATTGTTAGAGTTGAATTAAGTTACATTGGAAAAATTCTGTTCAAAGAAAAATACATTAAAAATGTTATACAATAATTACACTATGGAAAATTTTTGGGATTATTGTCTGGGGGGTGAGAAATTCCAAGTCAGGGTGATGGTACTAGGTCAGTATAGTAAAACCCTCAAAGTGTAAAAACGTAGTTTAACATAACTCGAGAACCACTTGCCCGACTCAAAAAAATTTAGAATTACAATTTCTTTAATCCGTTCATATAACGTTTTTCTTTATAATCAACAGTTTTGCCGGTAAAAATAAATTTGTGGAGAGAAAAAAAAAAATATTTTTTTGCCTAAAAATTAAAAATTTTTTTTTTTTAAATTCATAAAAAATCCAAAACGGAAAAAAGGATCAAGTGTTATTAATTTCATGTAAAGTCACATAACCTATAAACAAAATGCGACATATATAGAAATCGATTAACGCGTTCTGCTTTTATTTACAATTAAGTGAAGGTATCCCATTTTGACAAGAATATTGATATTTGTTTTTATTCAAAAAAGTGTCATTTATCGCCTTTTTTTATAAATTTTCCCCAATAACTCCAGACTTCTGGCCATAAACTACTAAAAAAATTAAGTAAACATTTTTATAATTTTTTATTTTTATTTTATTTATTTATTTTTATTTATTTTAATAAATATTGCCTAGACTTTTTCGATGGTGGTTGTTCGGGACTAGTGGCATCGCATTCATCGCTATCATCAGTTTCTGAACCAAACATAATGTCATTGTGTGACCCCCCAGATTGGCTGTTGTACTGTGTTATTAATTTTAGTTGTGTATAGTTTTTAAACTTTACCATATTTGATATTACGGAAAGAATTTAAACTTAAAGATTTTAATTCTTAAAGATTAAAATCGTATTTTAAAATAGTTTCAAATATTAAATGTGTATTTAAGCAATCTCAAGGTTAAGCGTATAAGTATTTAATTTTTTTTTGGTTAGTTGTGTTAAAAATCTACACATTTCAGGGTGTGGTGAGTTTAGAAAAAATTCACCACACTATTAAAACGAAGAATTTGAAACTACGTATTGATATTTATAATTGCTAGTTAAATTATAATTATATAATATATTAAGTGTGGTGAGTTTGAAAAAAAATTCACCACGCCACAAAAACAAAAAACTTTATAAATATTTGACCGGTTTTACTCATATTGCTAGTTTAATAAAAAAAATGTTGTTATATTTTAAGGTGTGGTGTGTTTTGGAAATAAACACACCCATAGCTACTAACGTTTTAAATTTTGAATTAAAAGATAATTAAGGTTTAAATTATTTTTTTAACGAATAACAAAATTTAAAAAAGTTTATGAAAAAAAAATTAAAATTAACTCGTGTTTTTTGGTGTAGGGACTTTTAATAGAAACTCCCCACACTATAAAAATTAATAATTTTAAAAATGTTTTACTTGTATGCACTCATATTGCTTTTTTACATAGTTCATTACATTTTTAAGATGTGGTGAGTTTAGAAAAAAATTCACCACACTTTAAAAACGAAGAATTTAAAAGGACGTATTGATATTTATAATTGCTAGTTAAATTATAATTATATCATATATTAAGTGTGGTGAGTTTGAAAAAAAATTCACCACGCCACAAAAACAAAAAACTTTATAAACATTTAACCGGTTTTACTCATATTGATAGTTTAATAAAAAATATTGTAATTTTTAAGGTGTGGTGTGTTTTGAAAATAAACACCCACATAGTTACTTAAATTTAAAATTTTGAATTAAAAGATAAGAAATTTTAGAAACTTTTATTGTTTTAAGCTAACTGGGTTTTAGCTAAATTTTAGACAAAGAGATAAGAAAATTTATAAACATTTCATATTTTCATAAGTTATCAAGGGTTTAAGTTGTGGAAAGTTTTTACATAAATCAAAGGTTTAAAATATTTTTTTTTTAACGAATAACAAAATTTAAAAAGTTTTTGTAAAAAAAAATTAAAATTAACTCGTGTTTTTTGGTGTAGGGACTTTTAAAAGAAACTTCCCACACTATAAAAATTAATAATTTTAAAAATGTTTTACTTATATGTGCTCATATTGCTATATTTTACATAGTTCATAACATTTTTAAGGTGTGGTGAGTTTTAATAGAAATTCACCACACCACAAAAACTTCAGATTATCTGCACTGTAGACATTTAAAATACCAAATTAGTTAAAAACTACTAAAATTTTGATTATATTTTTTAAATTATTTTTTTGTTTTAAAAATGCATTTTATTTATTATGCCCTTCACCACAGGTGGAAGGGTATATATAAGTTTGTCATTCCGTTTGTAATTTCTACAATATTGATCATAGACCCTATAAAGTATATATATTCTGGGTCCTTATGAAGAGCGAAGTTGATTAAACGATGTCCGTCTGTCCGTCTGTGTGTTGAAATTGGTTTTCCGAAGAACCCAGATATGATGAGGACTTGATTGTTATTTATTTCTGTTACATGTGATCCATTTCTGTTTGCTATTGATAATCAGACAGATCGGTTAATAAATGGCTGAGATATTAGCCAAAAACCTGGACTACCTCTAATTTTTTTCGTAAAATCCCTTTGATTAATATGTATGTAGAATTTTACGCATAACAAACACATCCATTTGATGATATTCTTTTCTTTCATCTCCACCTTTTATACACAAACAACAAACACATACAAAGATTTGTCATTTAAATAAAAACCAAACAAATCTCTAATGAACGAAGACTTTTTATATATGTACCTCTATTAAAGATGATTTTGAGCTTCAATAGCTCAATTGTCTAGACGCTATGTCACAAATACTTTTTTTCTTTAAGGCCGCGGGTTCGAATCCCGGTCAATTCAATTTTATTTTGTACATTTTTTTTTTATTTTCTTAAGACTTTTTTTTTGTTTATTTTTGTTTTTTTTTAACATTTAATAATTAATTTATATAAAATTTTCTATTAATAATTAAATAATCCATAAATAGGCTAAAAACATCAAAATTTGTATAAAAACCCTCTGATACAAACAAAATACAAACGTTTTTATTTTTTTTTTTTGCTCCGATTTAAAAGAATTTATAAACAGATTTTTAAACCATTTTATTTCTTATATATTAAGAAAATTTTATACATAATTTCCCTTTGAGTGCAACTATTTTAGGTCATAACTTATAATAATTTATAAATTTTTTAAATCAAGCTAAAGAAATTAAAAATATTTGTTAATAAAAAACCGAAATAAAATTCCAAATGCAAATTTGCCAGCTAAATCAAACGTTTTTGTAGAAATAAAACACATGCAGTTCTAGTGATTTCTTTTAACGATTTGTTGAAATTCTCTTCTTTCACCTCTTCACCTTTTATACACAAACAACAAACACTATTCTAGAGCTGTAATATGACCTATGGATTCGTCTTATATAGCAAAAGATCGAAAATCTTTAGTATAACATATTTGCTAAAAAAACTCGGAAATATCGGTTCAGATACCAAAAATTTATGCCCAAAACATAATTTTTTTTAAATACCTATTTTCTGGAACCATAATTCTTCCCGAGTTCAAGTTTTATCACCAAACTAAATGGTTAATTTCGTCTTAAAGGCGTCCGTATATAAATCTGTCCATTCCATATATGTCCATATATAAACTTCAGTTTTTTCCCAACCATGGTGAAGGGTATATAAGATTCGGCATAGCCGAATTTAGCCGCTCTTACTTGTTTTTTCATATTTTCTTTTTTCAAAATAACTCATGCACTGACTTATGTTAGCTGGCTAACTGATGCATACTTGGTTGTTTTCCCATTTTGTCTTGCATCAAAATCTAAATTTAGCATTTAGATCTACATTATGTTTATTTCACCAGCTTTTTGGTAGGAAAACAAAAAAGTTTTTCTTTGTAAATAATGTCTGAACATCAGAGAGTTGAATTGCATGAATGCAACAACGCATTTTTTGGTGGCATATATACAAGTTTTTCAAAAAAAAAATAAAAAAGCAACAATTCTTTTACAAAACACTGCTGATGTAAATAATGATAATTATTAAGTATAATCGTAAGCATTGCAATATGTTTAAAAATGTTTATGAATTTTTTGTCGCCTTTTTGAAATGCATAAATTGAACAGTTGTCTGAATATTTCTTTGTATTTTTGGTAACTGCAATATATTTAGAGGGTTTTGGCGCAATTTTCTTATTTTTTTTAGAGACTTGTTTAATATAACGCCTGAAATCAAATTGACAATAAAATTTTAAATTCAATTAATTTTTCTGGAAATACATTCAAAAGTTCTTTAAAAATAGTGTATTGAGTTTGAAATATAATTGATAGCTTTGTTACTCAAATAAAAAAGTTTGAAAAAGTTATAGAAAACTCTGTAGTTCTCACAGAAAAGTAAGCTTAATACAGACCAGCAGACCATTCGGCCAATTTAATCAAAACGTGTCCTTAAATATTAGAAAAAATAGTAGAAGAATTTACTTAATTTTAGTAAAATTTTTGTAAATTACAACTGAAAATCGATTTGCTAAAATTATCTAACATATTTTTAACTAAATTGTATTCCATTGATTTTATGTTTTTAAAGAACCTCATCTTTCAACACAAACTTTACAAAGGAAGGTCGCCTTTTGTGGTCCTTTTTGCGGCGACCTGCAAAATTTTAAGTTTTAAAATAAAATTTTATTGAACGCCTGTCTGTTAGTAGAATGTCTATTTATAGAATAGTATAATCCATAAATACAAAAGCAATCAATTATTACAATAAATATTCTCAATTTCGAAATAAATTTCTGGAACTACAAAAAATGCAGTTGGCGAAATATTCGCAATTACGAATCTGGGTATAAAATGATTTTTTAGTAAATTATAAAGTTTTTTACCAAAATATTTTGCTAATTGATTGAGTATAAAACAGCTTAAATACCAAACGCCTTAACTATAAGTTTTACTGGCTCAATTAAATTAAAACTGAATTTCTTAAAGATATTAATACAAAATGGTTCATTTCGTAGTGTTCTCACATTTTCAATCATAACTTTTAAACCTCTGGACCAATTTCGATAAGTATTTTTTTCAGTTTCATTTTTTTTCATTTTTTTCAAATTTAAGAAAAATTAAACCACAATATGGAAATTTGTGGTTTATTTGTTCCCGTTACAGTTGTTACAAATTAAAATTTTTTTCTGTTTGTTTCAAAAAAAAAAATTTTTTTTCAAAAATTCCATTTTTTTTTTATTTAAATTTTTTGTTTATATACAAAATTAGTTCAATTTAAATTACTCGAACTTCATAAACACACATACATACTTTTGGTGATTCACACAAAATGTATCTATTGAATGTGAGTATACATTTTGTAGATTAAAAAAAAGATTTAAATTAATGAATGACGGAATTGGTAGGTAATATTTTAAGATTTATTTTTAACTGATTAATCATTTGTTTTTTACTGATGTCTTAGTTGTTTAAACAATACTTAAAAAAAAAATAACAAAAATCATTTGATTTAAATTAAAAGTACAAAATTTCAAATTTATTTTTTGTAACGACCATCAACATCTTTTATTTAATTTATTCTTTTTTTTTCAAAAAATATTTTAGACAAAATTATAAAATATCAAAGGCTTTAAATTTTTAAAAACAAATGAATTTATGATTTTATTTTAATTTGGTAATTTCTGTTTTTAAAATATTTTAGTCAATTTTTTGCTTTTAAGGTTATATATTAATTGTTTTTTGGGTTGATTTTTAAAATTAAAAAAAATTTTTAGTGCTACACTCAGAAAAAAAAGTTAGTTGAAAAATTCGTAAACGGTTTTCAATCTTACTTTACTATTTTTTTTTACAGATTTTTAGTAAAAAACTTATTACTTAGCAAATTTTTTTTGCTATTTACATTTTACAAATTACAGAATTTTTACAAATTTTTGTTGCTAATTTCAGAAATCATTTTACAAATTTTTGAAAATCGATTTGCTAAAATTAACACAAAAATTTAATTATTTTAATAAAAGTTTGTTTTGAAGGAAATGTTTTTTCTAATAATTAAAACTTACACCTACAAACTTAAATTGACTTAAAATGTTAAATATTAAAAAAAAAACGGATCGGAAGTGCAGATACCAACTCATATCTAAATATAGGACATCCACATCAGACCTAAAAGCGATTAAAATTTGACCTTAAAGGTAAAAAAAATTGACTAAAGATATTTTTGAAAACAGAAATTAGCAAATTAAAACAAAATGAAAAAATCCATTTTGTTTTTACAATTTATAAGCTTTTGATTTTTTTTTATTTTATCTAAAATATTTTTGAAAAAATTAAATAATATAAAAAAAATTTTGTAGTCGATAACAAAAAAATAAATTTGAAATTTTGTACTAATATTAATAATATTTGGTAAATTTTTTTTGCTGATTTTAACAAACAAATTTTAGCAAATCGGTTTTCAAATGTTTGTAAAATGATTTCTGAAATTATCAATTAAAAATTATACACAAATTGAATATTTTAATAATTGGTTTTTTACTTTTAATTACATACATAAAATAAAAATACTTTTAAATGCTGGTCAATCAATTCGAAAAGAAAAGTATTTTGAAAAATAAATTTTAGAAAATTTTAATTCTGTTTAGAAGTAAAACAAGTGGGAATTATCTTTTCTTTGTTTTCTTATTAATAGTTTTCTTATTACGTTTTAAATTAAATTTTATTTATTTTTTAGATTTTTGTTATAAAACATGTATTTTTTTTAAATTAATTTTTAATTCAAAAAGAAATTTTTTGATACCCCATGTAAAAATCGAAATATATATGAGCATACATGATCATACATGGGCCTGTATATGATCATACATGGACATACATGGTCATATACGTCCATACATTGTTCAATATATGACCATACATGATCTCATATATGATCATATATCTTCGGATCTCAAATTTGAGGGTATATGGGCGTAAATGATCATATACGAGCATACATGAATAATATATGAGCATGTATGATAATATATGCACATATATCACCATATACCCTCAAATTTCGGATCCAAAGATATATGGTCATATATGAGATCATGTATGGACGTATATGACCATGTATGCCCATGTATGATCATATACAAACCCATGTATGATCATGTATGTTCATATATATTTCGATTTTTACATGGGACACTAAATTCATGTTACTTTTATGTGTATTACGAGTATTTAAAACTTAATTAATTTCATACCTACATGTTTTTTTTGCATTTTAATAAAAATGTTATGTTGATGAAATGATATAAATATAAAAAAGTATGTAAGGCTGTATAAAATGTCTACACCTTCTTATAACAGCTCACATAACACTGTGCTGCAAATTTTGGGGCATTTTGTTTGGGGCGGTTTCTTTTTTTTCACATCCTCCTAAAATATTTGCCTGCATACACAGAGCAAAAAAAAAATCAGAGTTAAAATAAATCTATTATTTTCATAAATTTTTACGAACATTTTTAAATTAACTATGAATCTTATCAAAATAAATATAATTTTAGTTAAAATGAATTTGTTTTGTATTTAAATTAATATAGCAACATTGAAGTTTTTATTTTCGAATTTTAAAAACAAGTAGAATTATATTTAAATTAAAAGTAAATACAAATTTATTTTGATTTTAAAACTGTTGATATTTAATTTTTGTATGCAAGAGTGTAATTGAGATTAATAATTTTAATGCATGTTGTTTGTTATTCTCTCAAAAAGTGAGCAATATCGCTCCAGCTCTTTAAAGATTATGGAACTTTCGAACAATCTGCGTAAAAATGATTCAAGCTTTTTACATTCTTTCGCCGTGTTTACCATTTGAACAGTGATGTATTTCAAGATGCTGTAAAATAAAAATCCGAGTTAAATTTACAAAAAATCCTTTGAATGTTTTGTATGTATAATTGATTCTTTATATTGCCTTTTGCTGAATTTTCTTGTTGGACTGTGTAATTTTTAATCGTTAAAATTTAATAAATGAACGTTATAAACTTAAAATAAACAAAATAGATCATGTGCATGATAAGCCTTGTATGTCAGTGTGTTAATTAAATGATATTTAAAATTTAAAGCTAATTTAAACAAAGTTTGCAAAAATAAAAAAATATTTAATGTTAGCAAAAGCATAACTTCTTAAAAGTTAAGAAGATTAACCTGGAAAATTATTTATATATGCCAAATAACTGGGTAAGTGACTTTGTTAAACACAGAAAATGCCTTTAAAAATAATTTATAATTTAAATAACATTTTAAGCATTTTGTGTTTAAAATAACCGTAAATGCACATTGAAACAATTGAAAATACATTGAAAACCTGGAACATGACATTTTAATTTGTCAAAATATGTCACAAAACCAACCTTGGACATGACATTAAAATGTGTTTTTTAGGAAAGCTCAGTAACAATAAATTTTTCACTCCTATGAGCAAGGACCCTATAAACCAGGATGAACCTACTACCAAATTTTTAGCCACCCATGATGCCATGATGCAAAATGGTGCGACTACAAAAAATTCTTAGTCGAGACCACGAAATTCTTAGCCGATTTACAGAAAAACTTAGCCTCTAGCAACGGGTGGTAGCACAAGTACAGTGATTGTGATGTGAAGGTATACATGTTTTAATTGGTAGTCGCACCATTTGGCATCATGGCATCATGGCATCATGGGTGGCTAAAACTTTGGTGGTTTGTTCATCCTGGTTTATAGGTTCCTTACTATGACAACGGAATTTCAAAGCACCATGTCCCTTCAAATAAAGGAACCGGTCGTATGGCAGTTTATACAAGTTACTTGTAACATTTTTTTAATATTTTAGAATATTTTTGGTATATAGGTATCCGGGTTACCCTATCACCCCAGATAAGGTGTAAAAAATTATCATATTCAGTTTGATATTCTTTAATATCTGATGTAGTATCTGTAATAATATCGCTGATCTTATATGATCCGAATAATCGTAGCCCAAATTATAATATAATATATTTGAGGTTTTAGTAAAAATCATATAAGAAATATTTATTAAAAAAAAATTAAGTTTTAAAATAAAAAAATTTTAATTCTAAGAAAACAATGCCCTCGGCAGAATTTGAATTTGGTCTGCCAGTGTTGTAGTCGACCGCTTAACTCCTCAGACACACATAACAGCTTGTTTTAAAAGACTACATTGTTCAAAAAATTGTGTTCCCAGTTAAAAATATTGATCTGCCGCAATATTTAATCTTATCCAATTTGATATTCTTTAATATCTGCTGTAAAATCTAGCTGATCTAAATTGATCCGAAAAATGGCAGATCATTTAAGATCCAGCAATGTATTTTAGGATTGAGTTATATCTTAATTGATCCGAAAAATAGCAGATGCAATTAGATCCAGTAATATATTTGGGGACTTATAATAATATATTATATCTAGCAATATATTTGAGGATTTGAAAGGATCTAAATTGATCCGAAAAATACCAGATCAAATAAGATCTAGAAATATATCAGGGGATTTAGAAATATCTAAATTGATCCGAAAAATGACATATCAGGGTAGAACATCGGCATTTTTATAGACGTAACTATTTGAAAATCTTTGTATGAAATTTTCATAATTTTTTCCGATGCATTTTCTTAGGATTTTCCGTTCAAATATCTCCAATTCTTTGGCTACTACATATAGGAGATATAGTAAACCAGATTGGGTTTTTCTGTTAAGCTTTGTTGGTTTTTCGTTTCATTCCATAAAATGTATTTTTTGTTTTTGTAACCAAAGACATTTATATCTAAAGAAGGAGCAAAATACACAATTGCTTTAGTGCCGCTAATTTTGAATAGTTGGCGCTGAATTAACTAAAACAATACCCTGCCCCATGGCTAGGTCCAAAGACATTTATATATAAAGAAAGAGCAAAATGCAAAGACATTAATATATTAAAGAAAGAACATTAGTTGAAACTATTTCCCAATAGATGGCGCATCAGAAAATAAATTCTCCCTATAGGCATATTTTGCTACAATATGCAACAGGGTATTATTGATTTTCTATTTCGTTCGTAACATAAAAGAATACTTGCCAAAAACTATACAAAAATATATGTTTTATGTGTATATTATACTTTAATTTTCTAAATGAATAGTCATTTAGATTACAATTTTTCGTATGTGTATTTATTTTTTTTTTAAAGAAAGAAAGAATTAACATAAATATGCAGTTTGCAATGGCTCAATACTTGAAAATTATTCGAATTTACCGAAAAAATACCATTTTGATCTATGAAAAATTTGGTTTTTATTTATTTTTAATTTTATCAGGCTCAAGTCATAATTTTTTTAATGATATTAACGAATAGTAAACACTAATTTTTTTTATTAAATGGAAAAAATTGTAAGGATCAGCGCTAGCAGGGAGTGCACACTTTCGACCCGAGCGACCAGGTCATCTTCAGCCTCCTTCTGAACCACCCAACACAAATAACTCATGGTTATGAACAGGCATTTATATCACACACTCCAGCAATATAATATCCCAGCAAAAAAAAATGGTAGTCATTCTGTGACTATAACTTCTTTCATTGCTTCCTAAACTTCAGTTGACATTCTTTTAAGATTTTTTGATGTTATTCTAAGGCACTTTCAAAAGAATACAAGTGTTCATATTTCAAATGCAGTGATCTAGATATAAACCCGATGCATGTCTTAAAAAATCACTCTTCATTACTTCTAAAGCATAAGTTATAGTATATCGTATATATTTTGAATCTAAAGCATTTATTCAAATTGAAAAAATAATTCTGATGAACTTTTTTAATTTTTTTATTAAATCATTTTTATATTTTAGTTTAAAATTTCATGAGGGTTAGAATTTATGGAGTTTTGCAATTTATATAAAAGTTTTGAATTATCAAGAAAACCAGATTTTTTTACCTTTAATTGAAACTAGCTGGCCTGTCGTTTGCATTTTTCAGCCTCAAATATTTATGACAGCGCAATCTGTGCATTTTTGCATAATGTTTATTATTTAACACTACAACATTTCCAGTTTTAATTCAGAATTTATCAAAATAATTTTAAAATTGTGTAAAAAGTATTTCAAATCGCCCAAAAATGTTTTAAAATTGTGCAAAAATTATTTAAAAGTGTTCAAAAATATTTTAAAAATGTCTAACAATGTTTCAAAACTGTACAACCAGTTTTTAAATTATCAAAAAATATTTTAAAATTTGTCTAAAAATTCATTAAAATTTTTGAAAAATATTTCAAAAATGCTTTTTCACTAATGCAGAATTATTTATTTGTTTGAATAAAGAGTATTTGTATATGAATGCATAAATTTCGCTTCTTTAAACTTATTTTTCAGCATTCTTATGAATTAAATTTTCATCAAAGCTTAAATATTACAAAGCATATGATTATTTTCCACTCATGCATCAGAATACCTAATCATTCTATTATCATTGCTTCCTTAGAGTAAAGTATGAGTAATGCTAGTAGCAACATTTGAATACTTTCATCCTATGACACGCTAATGTTAAATTCATCGATGAAACCATTTGAAAAGAAACCATTAAAAAAAGTGAAAAGTAGTGATGCTTTTATTGCTTCTTTGGCAGCTTTATTTTTGCTGGGATACGTTGTAATATACGTTTTAGTGAGTCAGTAGTGTATGGCCGACTTTTCTAGACTACATTTTTCATATAATTGAGTTATATATAATTATATCTTCGGGACTTATATATAATTATATTATATATTAGGAAAGTTTGCAAAAATCGGAAAAAATTTCTACAAATCATGTCTGAATTATTGTAATTAGACTTATTTGGCTCTGTACTGATCTGATTTCATATAAATATATATAACTACATATAATATTATAAATAATCATATCTCATGTACTAAGAAAAAATGTGGATAAATAATAATATTTTAAACAAAAAAATATATAAATTTTCACCACTTATAAGACTTTTGGAAACAGAGATCATATATAATTTTATATGTACCTCGATTATTATAAAGTAATTTTATCTTATATCTTATCAAACATTTCTAGGTCTTGTTGTCCCGAAATGGGTTAAAATATGAAAGTTTAAAAAAAAAATATATATTAATATAAAATATTAAGAAATGCATCTCCCTGGCTGGAATTCGCAACCATTGACATTGAACCACATAAAATTATATCTTTTATCATATCAAAAATAATCTAGATATGGGTCATTCCATGTCAAGCCGCACAGCATTCGGATTTTTCATCTCCGATTTTAATGAAATTCGCCTCAAATATTGTAAATGGGGAGTGTTTATCAAATTAGACGTCAAAATATGACGTTATGAAAATTGGCAAAAACGTCAAAATATCGAAAAAGTGTCCATACAAAGTCGCCCATAACTTCTGAACCATACAACCTAAGATTTCTCTATTGGTACCATTTTTCTATTGGAATCCCAAAAGTTTTTTGTATTAAAAGGTTAAAGGTAATTTTTTTATGTTTAATTTTCAAAGACCCATATCTCAAAATTAATTTTTTTTTAAATTCTGAAAAAAATATATGTTAAAAATTAGGGTCTCTCTAGATTTATTGGAAAATTTTAAGGTGGAGACTAATTTGGTTCCTGAGTTATGAAGGAAAATGTGGTCGGGTTATATATAATAATTATTCGAAGTACTGTCCATCGCTGGCCAAAAACATTTTCCCATCTTTCTTACAATTTTCGGATACCAGCTCAGAGGAACGACTCGTTTTTTTGGTGCTATCGAACTGTTCATTGTTCATATTAAGTGAATTTTTCTACGGTGGCTCGGGTATAACTTCGCAAACGCTTGAGTTGAGTCCGTTAGCGTTCCCTTGTCATAATTTCATTCGGTTTGAACAGCTCGTAGTAGATCACGCTGCGCTGGCTCCACTTGAATATTCGGCTTTGCGAAGAATGTTGATGGCTGTCCGGCAAATCCCAAGACTTTTGCGCTTGGGGTTATCGTAATCACAATGCGATGCAAAAAACCCTTTCTTTTTTGGCGTTCACAAGCGAAAAATCGTCTCACGACGTCTCGCGGCTGTACCCAGTTTCCTTTTTTTTTGCTTGGCGACCCATCCATTCCCAATTATTCTAACAACTCTTGAAGCATTTGCCATTCCTCCACATAGAGCAATGATTCCAATTCTTCGTCTTCAAACTTTTTGGGTTGACCCGGCCGTTCTTTATTTTCGAGCTCTAAATCACCACTTTTAAAGCGAACAAACCACTTTCGATACGATTGTTCAGGTAGAGCATGCTCGCTGTAAGCTTCCACTAAGATTTGATGACCCTCGGCCGCAGTTTTCTTCATATTAAAGTATTTTATTTATTTATTTTATTTATTAATCATATAATTTCAAATTAAATGTTAATACCCTAACCGAGCACTAGCAACAAAGACCTTCGGCGTGTTGTAGCGAAAACAGACTAGAGCCTCTGGTGGTAATTGAACCCACGACCCCTGCACTGATAAGCTAGCACGCTACTAACTATCCTACCGGGGCGCTCCATATTAAAGTAATGAAGAAAAAATCCACGCAAAAACACTTTATCTGCAACAAAATTCGACATGTTCAAGGCAATATTTAGTATTGTTGTTTTCCACCAAATGACACAAGCTGCCAAAGACGCTCATTTCCCTTAGGGTGAAAGACAATGTGACTGGAATATAATAGTGGCGGCCTCTTATGTGAAACATTCATTATTAATTCAAGGTCCCAATATATACATGTTTTTACCTGGCACATCCACCTAAACGGATCAAGTATAGTTGCGTGTTCTCAAAATATTACAGCCATGCAGACATTCTTTTACCACAAAGAAAATACATTTGAAAAAAATTTTACCCCGGTAACCCTGTACCACACAAAGGGTTAACCTTAAAAGATTTCACAAAGAAAGTTGTAAACAAAAAATAATCATACAATATTAAAAATAATCTTGACAAAATTTGTTTGCCAAAAAATATATGTATCTAATCTTTTTCTAGTTTACAAAACAAACAAAAATTCTCCACCCGCTCACACACACACACACACACACCAAAATGATTTGTTTTTCAAAACGTTTAATTTGATTTATCCATAAATAAAATAAAATACTGCTCATGTTTATGTTCATAATAATAATTTGGCGACAATTTATTTAATTTTAAAGATAATAAAAAGAAAAGTAAAAACAAATCTCTGTGAAAGGCAGAAATATTGTATAATATCCACTAAATTGATAACAAAAAATCGCAAAATGTTTTAAACCAAAAAAAAAAAAACAAAATAAATAGTCATTAATATAACACGGCCGAATGGAAAAGTAGGTGGTTACTTGTTTACTTAATATAAAATTTAAACTACAGTCAACTAGAAAATTAAAAAAAAAAAGAAATAAATTAACTCAATGTTGAAGTTTGATAACTGCCGGAGAGAACACATAAGAATCTACCTTAATAAAGAGTTTTGCATTACAGCAGCCGTGTTGAACTTATTTTTTAATATTAAATGTTTTATCTTTATATTATATTAAAAATAAAAAAGATTAATCATATCAAAAAGATAAGTTAACCTTTAATGAAAGGGGATACAAAAAAAAAAAAAAAAAATAAACCTAAAAGCAGACATTAACAAGTTTGAATAAGTAACGTTTCAACGGAAAAATAACGGTGTCAGCAAGAAAAAAAAATATTACCAAATAGTGCAAAATATCACAAAAACGAAATAAAAATAATAAGAAGAAAATATTAAGAATATTTGAAATAAACTAAAAATTGGTTATAAATATATACGAGTATTTTACTATTTGACCATAAACTTAATTAAATTCTAAACACAAAAGTTAATATACTAGTGTTGATTCATTGATAGTTATCATATTTTATACAATAGATTAAATATTTCGTTTAAAAATAGTGTACAATTTTGTGTAATTTAAAAAGTTAAGATTTGATAACAATTTGCTTTATAAATTATACAATTTGTTAAACAATTTGTTAAGTTTAACTACAAAACTTATTGGAAAATATGAGCAATGATGATATTTGTAAGTAGATAATTTTAAAAAGCCTTATTATTAACATTATTAAACTATAATTATTATTATTAACTTATAAAATAGTTTGAAACTGTCAAAAAGGCAAATGTAATTAATATTATTGCATGTAAATAACTAAAGGATATTTATTTCAGCAAAGGGAATAAAAAAATTTTATTAAAAAAATTTAACCCTTTTTTTCTAATTTTAAAATTGTTCAATTATTATTATCCTAATGAAATAACCTCCAAAGGGAAAATATTAAATAAATAACTACTAAAAAATTGTTTAAAAATGGTTGGCAGTTATTTCATTTTCTTTGGAGTTTATTTCGTCTTCCAAATCGCAGATTATTTCATTACAGTAGACGCTCGCAAATTAGAACCGCTTTGTTTTTGAGGCAATTCTAATTTCTGAACGTTTTTTTTTCGAATAAAAAATAATAAATTAAGTTAATTTACTTCCAAAAACTAAAACAAAACTCTTTTTATTTTTTTTTTTTTTCAATTCAATTTTATTTGAAAACAAGTAAAAAAGGGCTAAATTCGGCTGTGCCGAATCTTTGAATACCCTCCACCAATATCCTAAAAAGATGTTCTCTTCCGTTTTTGATATAAATAATATAAAAAAAAAACTTTTGAAGTAAAATTATGTAGGTGAAAAAATTTTTTGAGGTGAAAAACTTTTTTAGATGTGGAAAGAACTTTTTTCTCTTTTGTGTTTGATAGAAATAATATAAAAATACTTTTGAAGTAAAATTATGTAGGTGAAAAAATTTTTCGAGGTGAAAAACTTTTTTAGATGTGAAAAGAACTTTTTTGGTGGAAAAAAAAATTTAGAAGTGAAAAAAATTTTGAATACAGCAAAGAAATTAATTTATTAAAGAAAGAACATCAGTTGTAACTATTTGTCAATAGATGGCCCATCAGAAGGTACATTCTCTCCATTAGGCATATTTTGCTGCAGAGCTAGTCTCCATTAGCCATATTGTAGAGTATTATTGATTTTCTATTATCTTCGTAACATAAATTAATATTTGCCAAAAACTATAAAAAATATATGTTTTATGTGCAGATTATACCTTAATTTTTTTAATCAATATTCATTTAGATGTTTAAGAGCACAATATTGCACTTTATTCATGTGTATTTTTTTATAAAAGAAAAAATTAACATACATATACATTTGCCAATCCCTCAATTCTCAAAAATACAAATGGAATAAATGACTTTTATTACGTCAAACATTTGAAAAATTAACTTTAAAATTATGTTATAAGTCTACTAGCAACATCTGAATGTAGTTAATTTAATATTTTTGGTAAATAAATTAATTGAAAGCCTAATCCAAGGATATATCGCCATGGGCCAGGATATAGTTTTAATGTGATTCTGCGCCACCTATTTAAAAGTAGCGGCACTAAAGCAATTATGTATTTTGCTCTTTCTTTATATATAAATTTCTTTGGACCTAGCCGTGTGGCAGGGTATTGTTTTAGTCAATTCAGCGCCACCTATTCAAAAGTAGGGGCACTAGGGCAATTATGTATTTTGCTCTTTCTTTAGATATAAATGTCTTAGGTTACAAAAACAACAAAATACATTTTATGGAATGAAACGAAAAACCAACAAAGCTTAACAGAAAAACCCAATCTGGTTTACTATATCTCCCAAAGTAGCCAAATAATTGGAGATATTTGAACGGAAAATCCTAAGAAAATGCATCGGAAAAAATTATGAAAATTTCATAAAACGATTTTCAAATAGTTACTTCTATGAAAATGCCGATGTTTTACCCTTCTGTAGGTACTCCATGTCGTTGCAAGTCAGATTTGTTGAGAAACTTGCGCTACACGATAATATGCTTGTCAGCCAAATATACGAAAGCGAGAAAAACACCATCTGGGCTGGATCTACATATCTTTCTCTCGTCGGTAAAATTAATTCTATATGAGCCCAGCTCCGGCAATTATAGGGGCTGAAGATGATATACGTATATACTAAACAGAACATTTGTTATTTAGTTTTAGTAATGTTTTTTTTTTAGTTTTAGTAATGTTATTCACAGAGGTCTGCTCTGTTAGCAACTTTAACAATGTTGCTTTTTAAGTTAGCCTAGTTATTAGAGTAACACACATAGTATGTAAGACAATAAATGTAATCGAACAAGAAGAAGACTTAAGAACATTTTTACTTACTTAACAGAAAATAAAAATAGATACAGAAAAATTGTACAAATTTGTATGGAAAATTTAGAGGTACCTTCACATTTTTAATCATAACTTTTGAACCGCTGAACCGATTTTGCTCCTTTTGAATACCAAACTGCTCGGGTGGATGTTCAATAATCTGGGTAAAATAAGGCACCCCCGCTTGCGTCTTCGCGTCGTGATCGCCATTTTAACAGACAGACGGACATCGCTAAATATACTTAAAATTGTATAAAAAAAAATATTATCTAGCAAGTCTTTTTGATATTTACATTTTAAAAATTATAGAGTTTTTACAGAATATTTACAAATTTTTGTTGCTAATTTCAGAAATCATTTAACAAATTTTTGAAAACTGATTTGCTAAAATTAGCAACAAAAAATTTATCATATTTAGAAAAGTGAATATTAAAGGAAATTTTATTTCTAATTAACAAAACAAACAAACTTCAATTGCCTTAAACTGAAACATAGATAAAAAAGGGATCGGAAGTGAATATACCGACTCATGTCTGAAAATAAGACATCCAATTAAAATAGCATTAAAAGGTTTTTTAGTTCTAAAAATCAGCCCTAAAAACAATTAAAATTTTACCTTAAAAGCAAAAAAAATTTACTAAAAAAAATGTTCAAAAAGAAATTATAACAAAATGATATATTCATTTATGTTTTTATAATTTTTAAGTCTTTGATTTTATTTTAATTTCGTCTAAAATATTTTTTGAAAAAAATAATTAAATTAAAAAAATGTTGATGCTTGATAAAAAAAATTAATTTGATATTTTGTACTAATAATAATAATATTAAGTAAATTTTTTTTGCTGATTTTAGCAAACAGATTTTAAATTCCGCTTTACAAAAATTTTACTAAAATTTAGTTGCGGCTGCTAATTTTTCTACAAGTTTCATTGTACTACATGTCAGCAGACATGTGTTGCTAAGATTAGCAAAAACTACCGCTGGGCTCAAATTAGCAAAATTTCCCGTAATAACAGCAAAATTTTCAGTTACCATTACATACTTTTTTTGGTGAATGTAGACTGCACAATGGCCAAGTTTATATATGTTTTTTTTTTTTTTTTGGTTTCATCGAATCCCAAATATCATTACGGAGAGCCAAAACATTGCTTATGTGCTTAGTGGAAAACAATTCACTGTTATTGCACCATTTTATTAAATTATTTACGCTTTCAATGGCTGTAGTATTAGAGACAACTGGTGAGACTTCAACAACGTCGTCTTCGCTGCCATCTAAAGACTCACCATCGCTACTGAGAACATATACAGATTCGTCATCAAACATATCTTCATTCCATCCGTCGATGTCTTCTATACCGATGCAATCGTTTGGAGTTATTTCTTCTAAAAGAGCTTGAGTTCTCTGAATAACTTCCTTGCAGTCCTGATCCATTTGCAACTATTGTGCTATTGGCACGTCATCGTCACTGTCGTATTGGTTAGAGTCCCAATTGGACAACTTTGACCAAGCGTGTTTCAGTAATAATATTGCATTGCGGATTAAATGGGATTTCAAATGATTCTTCAGTTCACCACCTTCAGCAATTAATTGTAAAAGAAAAATGTTTCTGAAATAATAGGGTTTTGATCCATTGGTTGTAAAGCTGATGTCACATTTGGTGGAAAAAATAATGCAACTATGTTTCCATAGTCACTTTTAAGTTTCTCAATGGGTGCATGAGCGGAGCAATTATCTACAAGCAAATTGGCTTTCGGTGGCAAATTATTTTCCTGAGAAAAGCGGATCACCTGTGAATTGAAAAATATTTTAAAAGTACTGAACCTGAAATCAATATTTTTTTCTTACCTCTTTAATCAATACTCGGTGAAACGATTCGTGAAAAGTTGTAATGCAGAGGATTATTGAAACTTTTAAAACACCTGGGGTTTTCTGCTTTTCCCATTACCAATGGAACTAATTTGTGTGATCCATCATAGTTTGCATCAAGTGGGACTGAAATTTTGTCTTTTTGGATTTACTGTCTGGTAGGCAACGAAAAAATTATCCGGTTTCGTCGACATTATATATTTGTGACTCCATTAACCCCATCTCAGCGACCTTTGCACGGATGCCGTGGCGCTTCTTAAATTTGGTAAACCATCCATTACTTACCCGGAATGCATTTTCATCTCCATCGGGATATTCCTCTCTAAATATTTGTTTAGCTTTCTCTTTTAATATTGACCCAGTCAGTGTATACTTTTTTCTCTTTGATTTAAAAACCACTCACTCATACAGACAACCATTTGGATATTCAGCGCTGTGCAAAGATTTATTGTTTGCCTACTGATATGTGTTGGATTCTAATTTCTGGACGTTCGAATTACTGAAAGCTCTAATTTGTTAGCGTCTACTGTATAAAAAAAAAAGTAAAAGCAAATTCGATTCTACCGATTTTATTTTTTTTTATTTACTGGAGGAGCCAGCGGCAATGCTAAATGAGAATTTCAATTGGGTACCAAAAATTATAAAAAAATATTACGTTTTCGACCACAAAAGTGTCTAGAAAAGATTTTTTGTACATTTTTATTTTTTTCATTAAAAAATTCACAAAACTCTTGAAAAAAATAATAATAATCAAACCTTTTTGAGTACGTGCACACATGTACGTACTGCAGTACTTCTGATAATGATAATACAATTGATTAAACTCCCAGTTAGAAAAATTTAAACGAGAAAGCGCTGGCAAGGCACTTTAACAGTGATAAAGGGGGCCATTTAAAATTTTAAATTTAAATCGGCTATAAAAAAGTACTAAATATATTTTTCAAATTTCTGGTTTTATTTGAAAGCTTTAACTTTGTCATTTAAGAATGGAACACAATATCATTCATATGACTACTACGACTGGGCCATTTTTCTTCGAAAATGGGCCGCCGTTACCGTAAAGAGTGAGCATTACCGTGCCATGTTTCTAAAAATTCAAGAGAATGACATGGACGACATTTGGTTTCAACAAAACAGGGCCACATGTCACACAGCCAACGCAACCATCGGTATTTTACGCATTGTTTTTGAAAATCGAATAATCAGCCGAAATCGTGATGTCAATTGGCCGCCTCGGAGCTGTAATTTGATCCCTTTGGATTATTTTATGTGGGGAGCCATTAAGGATAAATGTTACACAAACCATCCAGAGACAATTGAACATGAAATTGAAGTTACCATTGAAGAGATTCGAACTGAAACAATCGAAAATGTACTTAAAAATTGGGTTGATCACATGAGGTACTGCCGAGCCAGTCGTGGTAGTCATGTGAATGATATTGTGTTCCATTCTTAAATGAGAAAGTTCAAGCTTTTCAATAAAAAGAAATTTTAAAACTAATCAGTACTTTTTTTATAGCCGATTCAAATTTCAAATTTTAAATGGCCCACCCTGTAGTACAAGTGCTGACTTGCTCAATGCAAAAAAAATAATATTATTAGTCAAAAGACCCTGAGGTTAAAAAAGCGTCGGAATGGAACTGGGCAAACACAATAAAATAAAAAAAAATTAATTTTAAATTTTTTGGTCATGCAGAAATTTGAACCCAGAGATGGCACTGGTAAAAAGCTTGTTGGAGATAACTTGACAAAGTTGGGAAAACTAAAAAAGTAATTCTTTAAAAAAATTTTCCCAAAAAAGAAAATTAAATTTACACTCAGAAAAAAAAGTTAGTAGAAAAATTTGTAAACGGTTTTTAAACCCACTTTACTATTTTTGTACTGATTTTTAGTAAAAAAAATATTATTCAGCAAATCTTTTTGCTATATACATTTTACAAATTACAGAGTTTTTACAGATATATTTACAAATTCTTGTTGCTAATTTCAGAAATAATTTTACTAATTTTTGAAAACCGATTTCTAAAATTAGCAAAAAAAATTTACCATTTTTAAAAAAGTGCATATTAAAGGAAATTTTATTTCTAATTAAAACTTACACCTACGAACTTAAATTGTCTTAAAATGTTACATAGATTAAAAAAAGGGATCGGAAGTGAATATACCGACTCATTTCTGAAAATAATCCATTTAAAATAGCATTAAAAGGTTTTTTAGTTCTAAAAATCAGCCCTTAAAACAATTAAAATTTGACCTTAAAAGTAAAAAAACTGACTTAAATATTTTTCAAAACAGAAATTACCAAATAAAAATAAAATGATTAATTCGTTTACGTTTTCAAAATTTTTAAGATTTTTAAGCTTTTCATTTTGTTTTAATTTTGTATAAAATATTTTTTGAAAAAAAAAAAATATAAAAAATTAGAAAAAATTCATGCTCGATAAAAAAAATAAATTTAAAATTTTTTACTAATATTAATAATATTTAGTAATTTTTTTTGCTGATTTTAGCCAAAAGATTTTAAATTCCACTTTACAAAAAGTTGACTAAAATTTAGTAGCGGCTTCTAATTTTTTTCTACAAATTTCATTGTACAACACGTCAGCAGAAATGTGTTGCTAAGATTAGCAAAAACTACTGCTGGGCTCAAATTAGCAAAGTTTCCGGTAATAATAGCAAAATTTTCAGTTGCCATTACAGACTTTTTTTGGTGAGTGTAAATAAAAAAAAATATTTAAAAAAAACTTTTAAATCGAAATCTTCTGACTACAATTTTTTAACAAGGCGCTTTGTTAAAATTTTTTTATACACTCAATGCTCTGCCAGTGCATTGATTCTTATACAGCTGGCAATTTCTGACTGTGTAGTATTGGAAAAACGCTTTTTACTAATGATGTCACAGCGGTCCAAGCAAATTATTTGCCAGTGCTTGTTTTTATAAAACACTGAAATTTTTGTGAAACAAATACTGCCAAAAGTTTTTGCAAGCGCTGGTAAACTGTAACAAATGAGTAGTTTGCCAGTACCACCGGTAATTTTTGATCGAGGGGTTCTCCTAGGTCTAAATATGTTCTTCAAATTCGAAGGATTTATTTATGATCCCAATACAAATTTCACCCAGATATCTACTTGGTCATTATACTCTGACCAAGTAGTAATGTAGGGCATAAAGATTCTTTCTGACAGGACTCGAACCCGCGATTATCTGTTTAGAAATAAACTTCATCAAAATTATTTCTTAAAAGAAATAATGCTTAAGAAGCAAAAATTATGTGATTTTTTGGATGCTGTCAATAATTACGACTACTTCTTAATAAGCTGTAAAATACATTAGCAGATACTTTGGAAGCAATGAAAAAATTGATGCTTTTGATATTGTTCAGATGTACTTCCAAGAAAGTGGTGAAAATTCAATAGCGTATACTTTGGAAACAATGAAAGAAGTAATAGTCAAATTAATAGCTAGAATGGTATTACCTTTATCAGTCCCTTGAAATAAATACAGCGGTCAAAAAAAGTATTCGACAAACTGCTTGTTTTTCATAATCATGAAAAATATGTTAAAAAATTTCAACAAAATGAAAAATATAAAAATGCAGATTATTAGCTTAAAGTATTATCTCTTTATTTATGAAACAAAAAATACAACAAAAACAATATTCTGGAAAAAAATACAAAAACAAAAACATGTAATATTTCAACGCAAAAAAAGTATTCGACAACGTTGCTCTGGTTGTGATTAACGGGAAAAGCACCGTTTCTTTGAAATTTATATTGATGTCTTTAATTATTATTAATATTTTTTAATGTCTTAATTTCATTTATTGAATTAATTGTTAACATGGGTCGAAAGGGTGCAGAGATTTCTTTAGATGTTAAAGAAATAATAATTACACATTTTAAAAAGGGAATAACTGAACAAGAAATAGCAGAAATTGTTGGAAGACCTAGAACAACTATTCACTACATCATAAATAAATACAAAAAAACTAAAAGTATTGAAAATGTACAAAGAAGTGGGCGTCCAAAAAAACTTAATGAAGTAAACGAAAGGTGGATCTTGCGTGAAATAAAAAAAATCCTAAGATCAACGCTACAGTTTTAACAAAACAGCTAGAACATGATCTTAATATCAATGTTACACCTCAGACCGTGCGTAATGTTATACACAGTAACGATTATCACGCAAGATCAGCTAAGAAAAAGCCGCATATCTCAAAAAATAACAGAAAAGCTCGAGTTGACTTCGCAAAAGCGCATGTGAATAAGCCCATGGAGTTTTGGATGAAGACTATTTTTGCTGATGAGTCTAAATTGAACCTATTTGGATGTGATGGTAAGGTTCTGGTGTATAGAAAGCCTAATTCCGAGTTGGAGGAGCGAAATATGGTGCCTACTGTAAAGCACGGTGGTGGCGGTGTTATGGTCTGGGGATGTATGGGGGCTTCAGGCGTGGGTAATTTAGTTTTCATTGATGGAATAATGGACCATCAGTACTACATAAACCTACTCAAGGAAAATCTTAAGCCAAGTGCCGAAATTTTGGGTGTTTCAAGTGATTTTCATTATTATCAGGATAATGATCCAAAACATATGGCCCTAAATACAAGGTTGTGGATGTTGTATAACTGTTCAAACGTGATTAAACCACCTGCACAGTCCCCAGACTTAAACCCCATCGAACACCTATGGGCCTGCTTAGAGCAAAATATAAGGAAAAGAAATTTCAGGAACAAAAACCAGCTTAAATCAATCCTTCTAGAAGAGTGGCAAAAAATTTACCAAAACTACATTTTAGATCTTGTTAAATCAATGCCAACGCGTTTAAAAGCCGTTATAAAACAAAAAGGAAGAGCAACTAAATATTAATTATTTATTTTTAATCAATATTTTCCCGTTAATTACAACCAGAGCAACGTTGTCGAATACTTTTTTTGCGTTGAAATATTACATGTTTTTGTTTTTGTATTTTTTTTTCCAGAATATTGTTTTTTGTTGTATTTTTTGTTTCATAAATAAAGAGATAATACTTTAAGCTAATAATCTGCATTTTTATATTTTTCATTTTGTTGAAATTTTTTAACATATATTTCATGATTATGAAAAACAAGCAGTTTGTCGAATACTTTTTTTGACCGCTGTATATTTCTATTTTGCTTTAAGAAAATTTCGACTCCCTTTACTTTATCCAAAATGTATTAGTCCCTATTTGTTAGTCCCATTTTATTTAAATGGTTATCAATAACATTCGTTAATCTTTTTCTAGTTATTTCCTGTTCTTCCTTATGCTGTATTATCTGTATACAATCCTCCGCATCAGTTATCATTGTCAACTTTGGAAAATCTTCTTTTCTAGTTGGTAATGCATGCTTGTATCCTAATGAATGTATCCACTTAAGTCAGGCTTATTGATAAACCATTTCTAATTAAAATTAATTTCCAACTCCTCTCTTTGTATATTCTTTAAACATTAAAATTTCCTTTTATGCACTTCCCAGCAAAACTTTGGTAATGAGTGCGATATCCTCATGCATTACCTTGTAATGATAGCTCGTTACCTTTGTCATTATTATTTGCAAGCATAAAGTAATAAGTTACTCATTATTGATTACGTAATATATGATTTATAAATGTAAAGTAATAATTGAAATATTTTTTAAAATCTATTTTTAGATACATTACTTTGTGGGTTTTTGTAAGCAAAAGGGAAATGTATCTTTGTTTTGATAACACTAGCGAAAAAACGAAGCGCAACAATTCATTTAAGTTTAAAGCATACCATATGCGTCGATAGCTCAGTGGGTAGAGTTCTTGGCTGGCAACCAGATTTCCCTGGTTCGATTCCCATCTTGACCACATTTTTTTTAATTACAAATATTTTAAATAAAATATTTGTAATAATTTTTTTTTAATTTTTTTATTTTTAGACACATTACTTTTTCCATTCTCGGAACCATATAAGTAACCCCTTACATTTTCACCTCTAAAGTAATGGGTATATAAATTACTTTGAGGCTCATCGCCTGTAAAATTCATCAATGAAGTAAGGTGTATGTAAAGTAATCTATCGGCCCCTATGGCTATACATTACTTTACCCATTATTTGGTAATGTGTGGTTTTTCTGGGTCTTCTTAGCTTTTCATTAAATGATTTTGCAATTTTAACTCCTTTCCCTCTAATATAAGAGTTGTATTGTTAAATATTAATTTGAGGCCCTTAACTTTTAGTATTTTTGTAAAAAATATTTATTTTTTCGATTTTTTTTTTATCAATTTTATGATAGAAATTTTTAAAAATATTTGTGATTTTGTTAGTAGCATAAAATTTAACCCGTTTAAACATAAATTGTAGATATTTTCTTATCATCTAATTTTGTTATTTTACCTTTATAACGGATATTTAAGCAACCCTTTTTCCTCTATCTAAAGTAAATACATGTTTACGAAGATTGACGTTAAACAGAATTTGTTAACGTAACAAACATAGCAAATGCACAATTTTTGATAATGAACAAAATTAATTTGACTTGTATGATTTAGTAAAAGATTTTTGACATTTTGGTTACAATTGTTGTTTCTTTTTACTGAATAAATAAGATAAAAGTCACTGTGTGTGTGTGTGTGTGTGTGTGTGAAGCTATCAACGTTGACTTATTTCCATACAAATTTGTGTCAAATTTATATGGAAATGATATAAGCCAACCATGATAGCTTGCCGCACAAACACAGCTAATATTAAATAGTAATTTTTATTTAAATTATATGAAATAGTAGTAGTTGCTTTTATGCAATAGCTGACTTGGGGCTCTATAAGATACTAAATTAAGTCACGTTTCATTCACTTAAATGTTGCTTCAGCAGCACTTAATGTCTGTTAGGTTCGTAGTAAATATTTTATTCTTAGTTTTCACATCACATTTTGCTCTTGGGACAAAAACATAAATGTTTACTACGAGTATCACCGATTTACCAACGAACAGTGGGCTATAAGAGAAAACACATTTTGTATTTCATGTAACAAAAAGTTTATAGGAATTTCCAATTGCCTCCGAACCGGTCTCTTTATATGAAATGTGTTGTCAAAGAACTCCCCAAAAAATACAGTTCGGTGACATATCAAAGAATTTACCTATAGGTCATGTCTTAGAATTATTACAAAATACAAAAAGGGTGTTAAAATGTTCTGCCATCATTTGCCATGTTCTAGTTTAATTCTTTGCAGCCAGGAAGATGAATAGGAAACATATAGGTTCCAAGGGTTTAAAAGGCGAAATTATCCCCTTTGACGGCCAACCCAAACTGTTTTGGCTAGAAACCTGGAATTTAAAATATGTATGTATGGACTAATTTACTTATAAGGAGCTTTTTGGAATTTCCGTTAGGAACGTTAGGGAAATGGGATCTCTAAAGCGGAAAAATCTTCCCCTTAAGGCCCTGCCCAAACCGTGTTGACTAGAAAGTTTAAATTTAAAATATGTGTTTCCAGGAGTATGTACCTATTTACTGATAAGGAACTTTTTGAAATTTCCGCCCGAAACGTGGTAAAAATGGGGGCTCAAAAGTGGAAAAGTATTCCTCTAATGCTCCACCCAAACCATTTTGACTAGAAAGCTTAAATTTAAAATATGGGTTCTTATACTCACCAAAAAAAAGTCTTTAATGGCAACTGAATATTTTGCTGTTATTACGGGAAATTCTGCTAATTTGAGTCCAGCGGTATTTTTTGCAAATCTTAACAACACATGTCTGCTGACGTGTAGTACAATGAAATTAGTAGCCGCTACTAAATTTTAGTGGACTTTTTGTAAAATGGAATTTAAAATCTGTTTGCTAAAATCAGCAAAAAAAAAAAATGACTAAATATTATTAATATTAGTACAAAATTTCAAATTTATTTTTTTTATCGAGCATCAAAAAATATTTTATACAAAATGAAAAAAAAAAAAATCAAAGGCTTAAAAATCTATCATTTTGTTTTGAAAAATATTTTAGTAATTTTTTTTTTTTACTTTCAAGGTTAAATTTTAATTGTTTTTAGGGCTGATTTTAAGAACTAAAAAACCTTTTTAGTGCTATTTTAAGTGGGTGTCCTCTTTTTAGACATGAGTCGGTATCTTCACTTCCGATCCCTTTTTTAAACATTTTAGGGCAATTTAAGTTTGTATGTATAAGTTTAGATTATTAGAAATAGCATTACCTTCCTTTTTAAAATTAGTAATTTTTTTTTGCTAATTTTAGTAAATCGGTTTTCAAAAATTTGTAATATGAATTCTGAAATTAGCAACAAAAATTTGTAAATATTCTGTAAAAATTCTGTAATTTGTAAAATGTAAATAGCAAAAAGATTTGCTAAATAATAATTTTTTTTACTAAAAATCAGTACAAAAATAGTAGTGGGATTGAAAACCGTTTACAAATTTTTCTACTAACTTTTTTTTCTGAGTGTAGGATTTCACTGGAATTTACTCATAGGTGTTTCCTTGAGGGGGATTTCTAAAAGAACGTGGTAAAAATGGGTAAATTTTGTACCAAGCTCGCAAACTGAAATCTAAACAATTTTTCTTAGAATTTGCAATAAATTTATGGTGAAAATTGGGGTTTAAAATAGAAAAAATTGTCACTTGAGTCTCCCAGCCGAAACCGTTGAGTCTAGAAACTTGACACTTGTCTCCGGCATGGACAGTCATGGAGATAATAACTTTGGATTTTTAGGGGTGTGTAATAAGTAAAAATTTCCTCCTTAAAACCTTCTCCAAGCCACTTCGGCTAGAAACTTGAAATATAAAATATGTTTTCTCAGGAGTATGGTCTAATTCACTAAGCAGATTGTTTTTGGAATTTCCAATAAGAACATGGTAAAAATGGAATAAAAATATATAAATGGGATTAAAAAGGAAAAAGTGTCCCTTAATCTCTCAGCCCAAACCGCTGGAGCTAGAAACTTGAAATTTGGCATGCAGGTTCTCCTCCTTGGGGCAAAACATATTACAAGTTTTTGGAAATTTTCACGGAGAGAGTCAAAAAGTGGAAAAGTCTGCTACTAAACGTTTTTCTCAATCGCGTTGGGCTGAAAATCTGATATTTTAAATATTTGTTCCCTAAATTATGGGCTAATTCACTGAACATATGCTGTTTGGATTTTTAATACACATGCAACATGTACATGATCATACATGTGCATAGATGGTCATATACATGTCAATGCATGGTTTTGATCTCATATATGACCATATACAGTGGTGGACATTCGTTTGGCCGCAATTGATTTTTTCTCTTTTTTATATAATTCTCTTACGATCTACATTAACAATTTATTTATTTTCTCTTGTTTTGTTTACATTAATAGTTGAAGTGCATAAAACGAAAACAATAATTAGCCTAACGGTAAATACCAAGAAATTATGCATTCTTTAGTAAAATTGTTACATATATTGTTGAGGCATGCCTTTGAACGCAGTAAAGAAAAAGTTAATTTTCTTTGTGAATTCAGTGGCGTGAGGAAGTGTTTTGATAAATAGAAATCTTAAATACAAATTCTAAAAAATATAAAGGTAAAGTTTTTGGTAATAAAAAAATTTACCATAAGATATAAAGAAATTTATAAGTAAAAAAATTGGGAGATGGCTTCTGGAAAGCGGTTAAATGAAACCGAAAAAAAAGCTGATAAAAAACTTGAAAAAAGATGGAAATTCAAATAGAAAAATTGCCAAATTAATAAACCGTTCTAAAAAAGTGGTGAGAAACTTTTTAAAACTTGGAAATAATTACGGTATTAAAGTTCGAACAAAAGGATCCTCTAAATTAACACCCCGTCAAAAGGGTCAGATTCGGTTTGAAGCCACGAAAAATCGATTAAATTGTAGAGAAATAAAGGAAAAACATAATCTTCCAGTAACCACACGAACTATTGCCCGTGTTTTAAATTCAACTTCATCCATTAGATGGAAAAAATTAAATCTAAGCCCCGGCTAACGAAGGTCCACAAGAAGAGACGACTCATGTTTGCAAAAACACACATGGCCTGGACAAATGATTGGAAAAAAGTGATTTTTTCAGATGAAAAGAAATTCAATTTGGACGGTCCTGACTGTTACAGTTGCTATTGGCATGATTTGAACCAAAAGAATGTGGTCAGATCTAAGAGAAATTTCGGTGGTGGAAGCGTCATGGTGTGGGGAGCGTTTGCTTACGATTTCAAACTTCCCATATGCTTTATAACCACAAGAATGAACTCAGAAATGTACATAAATCTTTTGGAAGATGTTCTTATTACAAAACTGGATGAAATTCCAAATGAGGAGTATGTTTTTTAACAAGATAACGCAGCTATTCATGTTTCTAGGCAATGCAAGGATTGGTTTGCATCCAAAAACATAAATTTGTTGCCGCATTGCAATCCTATCGAAAATCGAATATCGAATTCTTGCATCCAAAGTTTATGAGAAAGGAAGGCAGTTTTCAACTGTTTTTGAGCTGAGAGATAAAATTGAAGAATGCTGGTCTAACATCGAGCTACAAACTCTTCAAAGTTTAATAAACTCAATGCCAAACAGGATATTTTTTGTAATACGGAATGAAGGTGGTCACACTAAATATTAAAACAAAAAAAATTATTTTGTAAAATAATTATCATTTTTTATGTAAAATTTTAGAAGTGCATTTAAACGAATGTCTCACTATATTTTAATTTCTTTAGACATATTTTTAATTTAAGTGAAATACTATTTATGTTGTTGTTTTATTTTTAAGATATTACAACAATAAATCCAATAACAAAGTCAGATTTTCGAAAGTTTATTTATTTTCTTAAAAATAAAAAAAAAAAAAACATCATGCGTCCAAACGCAAGTCTACCACTGTATATTGTGATACTAAATTTGAAGGTAAAGGGTGTCCCAAGAAGAACGCAATTTTTAAATTTTAAATAAAACACAGATATTTAAAAAAAAATCGTGAAACTTTATTATATCGTAAAGTAGACAGAATGAGGTTATGTATGGAACAATATATCGTGCAGATGGCCGCCGCGGCTTTGCTGGCATGCACGCGATCTTTTAATGAAATTTTCCATGACCGTTTTGCATGAATGCTGCAGTATTTCACTAATGCAGCGTCCAATTTCCTCTTTTAAGGCTTGAGTCGTCGTCGGCTTATTCGCGTAAACCATCGACTTCAAAAAGAAAAAAATCCAATGGTGTTAAATCGCTCGATCTAGGCGGCCAATTCTGATCTCCAAAACGCGAAATAACACGACCGGGAAATGACTGATGCAGCAATTGAATTGTTTCTCTGGCTGTATGACATGTGGCGCCGTCTTGTTGGAACCACATGCCCTCCACATTTATTTCTTCAATTCTAGGCAAGAAAAAACTGGTTATCATTTCACGATACCGAACACCATTGAAAGTTTGCGCTTGACCTGCCTCTTTTTCATAAAAAAAAGGTCCAATGATTCCTCCAGCCCAAAAACCACACCACACAGTGACACGTTGAGGATGCATTTGCTTCTCGTGAATCACTCGAGGATTTTCCTCACCCCAAATGCGACAATTCTGCCTATTGACGAAGCCATCAAGATGAAAATGGGCCTCGTCACTGAAGATGATTTTATCGGCAAAATCAGCATTTTCATGTTGTCTCTCCAATACCCAATTAACGAACTCCCTTCGCTGTCCATGGTCAGCTGGCTTCAGTTCCTGAGTCAATTGAACTTTGTATGCATGAAGATGCAAATCTTTCGTCAAAGTGGATTTGGAGACACCAATTTGCTGAGCTCGGTGTCGAATTGAGGTGGATGGAGTTTGAGCGACATCATCACGTACAGCTGCGACATTTTCGGTCGATCGACCTGGTCGATGGCGCGTTGTTGTCTTTACATCACTAACAGACCCAGTTTCGGCAAATTTATCCATTAATCTCTTTACAGTTGACTCTTTTGGAGCATTATTGTGACCCCAAATTGATCGCAATTTGCGAACTGTAGGCGCAAAACTTTCACCATTTTGGTAAAACAATTTCACAATCAGAATGCGTTGTTCATTCGTGTAGCGCTCCATTTTTACTAACTTCATACCTTCTACTAGCAAACAATAACAATTGTTCAAATGTCAAACAATGACACTTCGAATGTTGCCAGATTTAAAAATTGCGTTCTTCTTGGGACACCCTTTATATATGTATATGAAATTTGAAGATATTGTCTGTATATATGTTCATACATTATTCATATATGATCAGATATAATCATATACGACCATATACTCCCAAATTTCGGATCCAAAGATATATGGTCATGTATGGTAATATAGGTAGACGTATTTGACCGTGTATGCTTATGTATGATCACATAAGAGCCCATGTATGATCATGTATGTTAATATATATTTCTATTTTTACATGGATACTACAAAAAATTATGTTTAAAAGAAAGCTAGTAATGATATGTAAATTCGGTCGATTGGTTTTTACGGTCTACCCGGTCTTTACGGTATAGACCGGTCAAACGGGCAGACCGGTCTACCCTGTAAGCCGAGGTATAGAATTTAAAATTTAAAAAAATGGATAGCTTTTTAAAATTGATAATAATGTATCTTTAGTTTATAATTGCCAATATATTTCGTATACTACACGTTTATGTATTGTATATGAAGAAGCAACGGTTTTTTTTTTCGGTCCCATATACGGCCTTTTTATACCGTTGCTCGCAATGAGTTAAAATTTTGTAAAAAAAATACAGATATATTTTGAATTTAAGATTGAACAAATTTATTTAAGTTGTGGAACAAAAATATTCCAAAACTGGCTGTTAAATTTAGAAAGTTCTGCACTTTTCATACATTTATATGAAAATGCCACGGTCTTTTTCGGCTTGCCTTACAATGGACTTAAACTTTATAGAAATATTCTTGACGTCATTATGACTTGAAAATGTAAACTTTTTTTAACTTCTAAAACAAAAATATTCCGGTACTGGCTCTTGAATTCAAAAAGTCATTCACTTTGCATATATTTTTCGGTCTCATGTCCGCCGTTTTTATGAATTGGTTCATAATGGACTAAAACTTTGTAGAAATAATCTAGCTGTACTAATTCTGATTTGGAACTGTAACTTTGTGGAACAAATAAAATATTCTGATAATGGTTCTTAAATTTAAAAAATTCTGTACCTGTCATACATTAATGTGAAAATGCCAATGCATTTTTTCAAAAATAATCTGCATAATTCTGACATCAAATTTATATAAAATTTATATAAATTGTACACCGAGAAAACAGTATCAGTTGTGGCCACCGCATTTGTTGCCAATCAAATTCTAACGGTTACGACAACTGTTTTCATATTAAACTACATATATTTTTAGTTGTGAAAGCCAATATTCAGTTGTACAATCTAATATTTATGTTCCACAGAAATATTATTACGTTCCACAAAATTTTATTTTAAAAAAATTTTTATTTTTAGATTTTTCCGGTATCGAACCTGGGCAATCAGATTCATAGTTCACACTCTTGCTTACTGCATCTCAACTTATTTCAATTTTTTTTTGATATATTTGCCATTTAAACTTTTAAATATTTTATTTTAATCAAAAAAAAATATTTGTTAAATGTTTGCCTTTTCCGGGATTTGAACTGGGAAATTCGGAGTACTGAGCTACCCTTCTACCCACCATACCACAAATACTTATAAATTTTGATGGCTAATTTTGAATTTAAACAATTTGTAAAGAAAACAAATATTAGTATAAAATTTGTTTATCAATACCAATCATTAGTGATGTCCATTATCAATACAATCCACAATTCGGTTGGTTCAACTGAAACCCTAATTTAATGATATATTTGATCAGAATAACCGTACTCGTAGTTACCACTTTTGAATATCGAAAATTTTTTAATAAATTTGATAGATTGTACCAAAATTTTAATAAATTCACTAAATAAATGGTTGCTTTCACCGAATACTAAACGACTTATTTTTAAAGATGATTGGAAATACCAATAATTGAATAATAGGATTGATTTTTAGTTTCTTTCCCCCTTTTTTAATTCCGAATACAACATTTTTGCTTTATTAATTAATTTTAGGTTATTCCAAATAAAATTAAATCCTCACAAATAAATGTAAATGCTTTTAATCGAATCGCAACCAATCTTTTCTCTGGGTGTAGCAATTTTTCTATTCCCATGTAAAAATCGAAATATATATGAACATACATGATCATACATGAGCATACATGGTCATATACATCCATACATGATCTCATATATGACCATATATTTTCGGATCCGAAATTTGAGGGTATATGGTGATATATGTGCATATATTATTATTCATGTATGCTCGTATATGATCATATACGTCCATATACCCTCAAATTTCGGATCCGAAGATATATGATCATATATGAGATCATGTATCGTCATATATAGAACAATGTATGGACGTATATGAAAATGTATGCCCATGTATGATCATATACAGGCCCATATATGATCATGTATGCTCATATATATTTCGATTTTTAGATGGGTTATTTAATTAAAAGAAAAAAGTATCAAATACGTACCGGGTCCGTGGGGTTATGATATATTTGATCAGGCTTGAATATTTATTCTGTTTTTTTAATTAAATATTTATGTGACATTTAATGTCACTGTATTCCACCGTGCGTTATCTCATTGAATGCGTATTTAATACATTAATTTATGCTTGAACACGATACGAAGAAAATATTCTTTCTGGTATATTTAAAATTTTATTTCTACATTCTTGTGGGCGTTATTTTGTGTTAACCTTCTAATGCCCATGGGTATTGTTAACCATATTGATTGAATTTATAATGAAAAATTAAAAATTCGATAAAAATAAAACAAGTAAAATAGGCTTAAATTCGGCTATGCCAAATCTTTGAATATCCTAAAAAAAATGTTCCCCACTGTTTTTGTTACAAATAATGTAAAAAACTTTTAAATTAAAATTATGGTGGTAAAAAAAATTTTTTGAGGTGAAAAACTTTTATGGATGCAAAAACTGATTTTGTGGTGGAAAAAAATTTTTTTGAGGCGAAAAAAAATTTTGTGGTGAAAAAAATTTTTTGAGGTGAAAAAAAATTTTTGTGGTGAAAAAAAATTTTAGTGGTAAAAAACTTTTTTGTGTTTTTGAGGTGCAAAATATTTGAGGTGAATACTAAATATTATTCACTTCTATGCGACTGGTGAAAAAACACCAGAAAATATATAATGTCTCAGTTGCTATTTTTACTTATAACTTTTTAACCGCTGGACCGATTTTGCTCATTTTCAATACCAATCTGCTTGGGAGGATGGCCATTAATAAAGGTAAAAATAAGTTAGAGCAGTTTTCAGCCAAAAGTACAGTTTTTATTTTTTTTAATAAATTCATTCGTATTAGTTATCAATTTTTTTTTTGCAAACAGGATGTACCGTCTTTTTCCCAGGAACAATATATTTGATGAATAATACTCACGAATTATATTAAAATACATAGAAAAATTAAAAAATTAAAAATTTTTCTTACTTAACATATACTTTAAATTTAATTGAAAGAAAAATTTAAGGGTTAAATTTTTGTTGAATAATATTTTATTTGTGCACATTTGAAAAAAGATCTTATAATTTTAAGATGTTTTATGTGTCTTATTTTTATAGAAATTAGGAATAAAGCTTTATATGTAAATATTTTTTAAAAATCTTAAAAGTTGATACTGTAATCAAAAATTTATTAAAAATTCATGGAAGAAGTGTTCAATTCAACCAAATAAAATCTTCTAAAATTCACTTTTGATAAAAAAAAGTTATTAATCGATTTAAGCTGTTTCGCTTGAAGTCCTTAGATACAAAGTCACTTTATATTAGCCTGCTGAGGGTAAAACTAGATTTTTCATACAAAATACATTCGTAATATATACAAAAATTTTCGTTTATTGTACAAAATATTTCGTTATGTCAAATTTTTTGTAAATTATACGGAATCTATGAAACATTTTTTAGTGTAATTTTTAATTTTCTACTTTAATTTTAATTATTGTAGATAATTTTTAATTTTCCACATTCAATTTAATTATTGAAGATACTTTTTAATAAAAAGACTGTTTATTAAAAAGTATTTTATAAAAAAAACTTCATAATGATGATTTTTGTTTACAAAATGTTTACTTTTTTTGTTTTACAAATATTTTCTTTTTCTACATTTTTCAAAGATATTTCAGAGATCATTGTATATTTAAAATATTTTAAAGTTTTATTGGTTTCGAAAAATCTAAAACTTCTGTTTATTTCTTTAAAAATAAAAATACTAAAGATTTTTGTCAATTTCCTAAAAATAGTCGACTAAACTCTATTTTATTTTTTCGTAGAATATACGAAATGTTGCATGGAATGTTTAACAGTGTACCATTTAGTTAAATTTAATTAACAATCATCTTTATATACATATTTTTCTGTTGTAAATTACACATTTTGTTAAACTAAAGCGTATTATTATCTTCTCCATATAATTATGATTTATTTTAAATTTTTTTTATCAACACTCATGTTTCAAGTTAAAAAAATGTTAACAAAACAGATTTACTTGAAACTCCCTGTCTCTGCCAATGGCAAGCAAACGAAACTTTTTTGCTGTATGTCGTTGTTACCAAAATAAAAACCCAAAATAAATTAAAATTTATGTGTTTTATTTACTATACAAACAGTTAACGTACACAATAAGTGTCATTATTGTTAACATAAGCATTATTAATTAGCTGAAATAAAATAAGAAAATTAGAGTGTCTTAGAAATTAAATATTCAATGTGTTACAAACAATTGCCATAACTTTATATTTTCAGTTTAAGAATACAGGCGTATACTTAATATTTTATCAAATATTGTTCATATGTTTCCAGAAATATATAAACTTAAGTAGGCGTATACTTAGTATTAATTAAATAAAATTCTCACTTTCACCATTCACCTCAATTTTCGAATCTAATTATTACAGATAATGCAACAAATTTTCCATATTTTATATTTGATTTTTTAAATTTTGTTTATTATAAAGACGGTGCAACAATAAAAAACTGTTAACTTTTGTATTACTTTGGAGAAAATGAGATTCAAAAACTGAGGTAAATGATGAAAGCGAGAATAGGTATCGCTATGATTATTTATACGTTCATTGAAACATTGCAATTTTATTAGAGTCCAGCCGGTATTTTGAAAAGAAAATTAAATTCCTTTTTAGGATTTTCATTTTTAATTCTTTTTTTTAACTTTTTGTAGTGGTTGTCCCTGTTTTAAGTTTCCGATATCCAACTTAAGGCCAGCCCAACTTCAATTGGTTTAAGTGACTTAAGCTTTTCCAGCAAAAATACACCTTACCAAATAATGAGTCCAGTAATCTAAACTCCAAGGTCTTCACGTATAACCCTTTACATTATAATACTAACTTTTTTATAGGGGATGTCCCAAAAGGTAAGGTGTTCTTACGAAAAAATAGAGAATAATGGGTTACTCGCATGCATATTAATAATTGGTTACTTATAATCAATTACACTGTCTAACAGCATTTTTGGAACAGAATAGCGACCCTCTAATTCTGAAAGGGTATGTTGAGTAGATCATTTTTGTAGAACAAACTTATGGTCCAGCACGTCTGAGTATTTTTTTACAGTGGGTCAAAGTTTTCATTTTTCGGTCGAAGGGAGCATTATACTATATGAAAAAATGCTGTAAGTTTATGTCTGAGAGAATTCTTATGGTCAGAGTTGTATTGTGGAATTGTATGAGGATTAATTTTGTGGGAGATCTTAACCCTCTAACTGGTCTCTTTATGGGTCAATTTGACCCTTTTTCGAGAAAATCAAAAAATATCCTTTAAAAAAGGACATTTAAGGATTATAATATTCTACGAAAATGTTTGCCGGAAAATTTCAGTGGGGATCACCAAAGACACCATTGTTGTAAATCTGACCATAAGAATTCTCTTAGACATTAACTTACAGCATTTTTTTCATATAGTATAGTGCTCCCTTCGACCAAAAAATGAAAACTTTGACCCACTGTAAAAAAATACTCAGACGTGCTGGACCATAAGTTTGTTCTACAAAAATGATCTACTCATCATACCCTTTCATAATTATGGGGTCGCTATTCTGTTCCATTCAAAAAGTCTTAATTTGTTGGACAGTGTAATTAGCGGTTAGTCATGATTTTTTTAATCGTTTTTATTAAAATTTTATTAAGACCTGCTCACGCCTAATCATACCCAGCAAAACCAAATAATGAGTAAAGTAATGTATAGCCATAGGGGCCGATGGATTACTTTACACCTTACTTCACTGATAAATTTTGCAGGCGATGAGCCTCAAAGTAATGTATATACCCATTACTTTAGAGGTGATAATGTAAGGGATTACTTATATGGTTACGAGAATGGAAAAAGTAATGTGTCTAAAAATAGATTTTGAAAAAAGAGGAATTTTTATTAAAAAAAATTATTACAAATATTTTATTTAAATTATTTGTAATTAAATATAATGTGGGCAAGATGGGAATCGAAGCAGGGAAATCTGGTTGCCAGCCAAGAACTCTACCCACTGAGATATCGACACATATAGTATTTGATTGCTTTAAACTTAAATGAATTGTTGCGCTTCGCTTTTTCGCTAGTGTTATCAAAACAAACATATGTACATTACCCTTTTGCTTACAAAAAAACACAAGTAATGTATCTAAAAATAGATTTTCAAAAATATTTCAATTATTACATTACATTTATAAATCATATATTACGTAATCAATAATCAGTAATTTATTACTTTATGTTTGCAAATAATGAAAAAGGTAACGCATGACAATATCGCACCCATTACTTAAGTTTTGCTGGGGAGTTTATAAAACACTCGTACCCTAAGCGTATACTTAATATTATATAACAACAACACTCATACGTCGCCATAGCAAGATCACACTTTTTTTAAACAAACAAACACAAAATATTAATATTTTGTTTTATATTTTCTGCAAACAAATTCAAACATATGTTTGAAAATGTTGCTTTTGTTACATTACGCAAACTCGAAAACAAAATATTTCTCTGGTATTTGGTGGAATTGTAACAAAATAAAATAAAACGTGTCTGAGTCACATTTACCACATACCAAGAAAATGCGTTTTGTATAAACACATTTTATTCCTAAGAATGTTAAAGTGTTAAAAGGTCATTTAAATTGCAAAAGCAAAAAAAAAAAAAAAGAAGTAGAGAGAATATTAAAAAAAAAAAAAACAAACTTGTTGGGTGGGTGAGAAACAAACAGCAAAAATTAGAAGATAGAAGGTCATGGGAAACTTCTGTTTATATGGAGGCTTGGCAGCTTTTCTGAATGAAGTTTTTGTTTGTTACTTATTCAGAAATTGTACAATTATTGCTGTAAAAATAACCTTCTTTAACTTAAGGAAATTGTAACTTGTATTTTATTTATGTGACATTAGTTACTTTTTCCCATACAAAACTTTGCAAATAACCTTTATAAGTTGTAATGATTTTGTAATATAGATCTTACATAATATTTTTACAACTTAGCGTAAGTACATGTATTTAAAATGCAAAGCAATTCAAATTAGTGCCACACGGAAACAGTGCTGGCAGTTTTTTTTAAGACCTTATCCCCCAATTATCGATTTTTCATCCCCCAAAAATCCCTAAATTGTGTTTTTCCAATTACCAAAATGTATTTAGCTATAAAAATATATATAACCTTCCTAAATTTATTTTAAATATCAAATATATTATTACGATTTTACCTTTTAAAATCGTTTAAATAAATCTTGTTCTTTTTATATTGCAAATAGTAAACACCGTTGAAATTCTTTTATAGCTACTCTTTATTTAAATACAAACCTAAAACGATTACACAAGAGACTTTATTTAAACTCTATTAAGTTTACACTTCTACAGAATACACAATTCAATTAATCGTCAATGCTTCCTCTGTAGCGTTTTATTGTCAACTAACTGCCATGCCACGTTGCTGCACTATTTATATGTACGGGTTAAAATAACTATAATGTGGCAGCACCATCCGAAAGCTGCATACTGGCAACTTTAAAAATGTTCTTTTGCAGTTTGACATAAGAAACATTGGTTATGACGAAGGGTTGCCATTTAACAGTTTTATATATCAGGGCTAACATGTGTGGGGATTTGTGTTTTTACGAGTGATTGGAAATTAATGAATCGAAATTCGGTAAACATGTTTTATTCCTTCATTATTTATAAAAAAAATGTCAATAAAAAAATATGCCATATCACGAAATCTGAGGGAGATAGAACAAAACAGAAACATTCTTTAGTCTAGTGGAGTACTAACACACTTCTATAATGAAATTGGGACAAGTCCAAGTTCAATTCCGTACTAGATTATTAAGAAAAAGGTTCATAAAACATAATATGCATAACCATAAATAATTTATTAAACCAAATTTTATCATTTAGAAAACTTTGTAATCATTTGTTAATCAGCTTTAGAAGTTTTGTTGTACATAGTGAATTAAAAAATTTCACCATTTCAGCAGATGGATGAAAATATTGACAACAAATTAAAAAAATTATAAAGCACGTATTAATTCTAAGAACACCTTCCCAGCATTTTGTAAATTTCTATAGCATAAAACTATTCACTGTTACCATCAATTATTACAGAAATGAACAAAATATTGAAAAATTTAAAGGAGTAAAAAATAATTCAAATTAACGAAAAAGAAAATATTGTTAATATTTTATCTCCGAAAATTCCCTTAAATTTTGTTGTCATCCCCAATAAAATCCAGGATCCCCAAACGGAATTTGTTTATCTCTATTCACTTCAAAAACCCTCAATTTAGTGTAACTGACAACACCGCACTCAAGGACCGACACCGAAAAATATTTATTGTTTACTCTTTTTTTTTGTAGATTAGGAAATTGACAAAGATCTTAGAATTTCAGATTTTTCCGACACATCATAGATCCACTGGACCTTTTTTTTATAAAACTTTGCTCCACAACAAGAAATTGTTGTACAGTTTTGCCTTAAAAGACCCTTAAGTTACGTCTTCATTCAAATCAAGTGATTTCTACTAAAATCGAGATTTCAGTAAAAATCTCGTTTAAAATTTTTAAATTTCCCGGGAAATTCACGATATGAAAATCTCGCAAAAGTGTTTACAGAATACAACAGTGTGTTTCACTTAATTTGTAGACATTTTGCATGAAAAAGTGGCACCGCTGACACAAAAAAAAACTAAAAATATCAATAAATTAATAATAATAAAACTTATTTATTTATTTTATATAAATCATACAATTACAAATTATATCCTAATACCCTAACCGAGCATTAGCAACAAAGGCCTCGTAGTAGCGAAAACAGACCAGAGCCACTGGTGGGAATCGAACCCACGACCCTCGCACTGATAAGCTAGCACGCTACCAACTAGCCTACAGGGGCTAAAATAATAATTAAAAACATAATAAAAATAAATTTAAGCCCAAAAAAAAATTGTTATTAATCTTAAGAAGTATTGTGTAGTTCAAATTTTTACTTTCAGCGGAAAAAACCAATATATTGAAAATTCTTTATTTTAGCTTGCAGTTCTAACAAAAAAAAAATATTAACCTAATAAGCGTTAAATCTTTACATTTAACAATGACAATTGTACTCCGTCAAAGAAAAAAGTCCTGTTTAGAAATATTGGTAATTTGAGATTATTTTTTATGTTTGTTTGTTTACAAAAATCTATGGTTGCGGCAAAACACAGCATAAAATATTCTATTACATTTTTGTATAAAAAAATGTTGAATTTGTCTGCTTAAAATTCTCTAGATATTTTTATTTTGTTTGAGAATTTATTGCATTGTCAGATTGGTCCCTCAAATATCTTTCGATTGGGATCCAATTAGCCTGTAAAGAAATTTGCAAAGTATGTAAAAATGCAAAAAATTCAAAAAAAAAAAAAAAAACAGTCGATTTTCGTTACCCCCATTTTACACCAATAACCTAAAATTATGCCGCTGGGAAGAGACAGGTTCGATAATTTTGTCTCCTTTATCATAAAAACAAATTTTAGCGCAATTGGTTGATGATACAGGGGATACTTTCCTTGTAAGTTTATTTTGTGAAAATATGATTTAAAGTGAAGAAATATTAACTTCAATACAAAAAGGTTTATTTAAACTAGAATCATAATTACTTTAACAAAGTTATATGAATCTAAAAATATTTGTACAATTAAGATGTTAATTCAAATATGATAACATATAATATTTAGATCATATTATCATATTCTTTTTTATAAATTGTTTTTTTTTTTATTGCATAGCAACATCAAAACTTTATTAGTAAATTATTTTATATTGAGTGTTTGGAAATAAATTAACATCCCCGAAAACAAACTCACAATTAGACAAACGTCAACGAAATTAAAAAAAAAATTAATTTATCCTGTATTTTTTTACAGTTTTTGTTATGATTTTTTTTCCATGTATACAAAAGTGATGGTTACCTTCCACAAAAAGCTGCCCGTTCTTTGGCAATTCGTTGGGTCAAAAATGTGTTAAATAACAAAATTTGCAATAAAAAAATTAAACTATTACACATTGAGGTGTTAAATGAGCTTTTACAATTCTATGTGTTCTTTACTTTTGTTTAAATTTCTATCCGCGACTAATAAAATAAAAAACTTCCCAGCAAAATCGCTGTCATGGGTGCTTATTACTAATATCTAAATAATAAGCAGTAGAATTGGATTCTACGGCATATAATTTAGTGTCAAAGCTTATTATTTTTATTTGACAAGTTCATATTTGGCAGTCGTAAAGTAGACACGTGGCAAATTCATTATGGAAAAATATTCGATAAACCAACGTGTTTTAATCGTTAAAAACGCTCGCCTATGACAAACCCGATTTTCATGAAAAAATCATAATGAGTGACGAGGCACATTTTCATTTGAATGGATATGTGAATAAACAGAATAGTCGGTTCTGGGCAAAGGAAAACCCTCAAATTATTCATCAGTCACCTTTGCATCCATTAAAAGTGACAGTCTGGTGTGCAATTTGGTCTGGAGGAATCATTGGACCTTACTTCTTTGAAAATGAAAACGGCGTAACGGTAACTGTGAAGGGGGAGCGATATCGTGATATCATTGAAAACTTTTTAACGCCATAACTGCATGCTTTGGGCTTGATATTAACATGTGGTATCAGCAAGACGGTTCCACATCGCATACAGCCAGGAATACAATGGAATTACTGCGAGACCTCTTTCCACCACAAGTTATTTCAAGAAATGGTGATGTTGATTGGCCTCCACGGTCGCCTGATTTGACTGCTCCGGGCTTCTTTTTGTGGGGATATCTGAAAAGTAAGGTTTATGCAAACAAAACAAAAACGCTTGAGCAACTCAAACAAAATATTCGTGATGAAATTAATGAAATACCTCGTGAAATGAGTGAGAATGTAATGAAAACTGTGTTCAAAAGGGCTCGCATTTGTGAGGCTAACAGAGACGGACAATTATCTGATACTGTATTCCATACATAATTGCCGACATTAAATAAAACATTTAGCAATATAACATCCATTCTCTTTCATTTAGTCAAAAATTATAAACAAACAAAGTAGTATTCCTTCCTGGCGGACACCCTGTAGATGTTCATATTCGTTGCATGAAAAAAAATCACACAAAATGTGTGCACCTGCTTACCTGCTGCATTACAAAAACTCAAAAAATAAGTATTGACCAATATCGGGCGTTTTTTTTAGCGAATTTCTTATCATCTTTTTGGCAACACAGTTTTTGGCAGCTCAGCTGTTTTCGTGTAACATGTTAAGTTTGGTCTATAATTTAACCATGCTTGCAAATCATTGAATTTTATTATCAAAATTCATGCTGTGTAAGAAATGTTGAAAATTGTAGAAAATTGTTTTAATTTTTGGCTCAATGGGTACGTCAACAAACATAATTGCCGAATTTTGTGTGAAGAGGCAGTTCAAGAGCTACCAATGCACCCTGAAAGATGCACTGATTGGCGCAGTCGAAAGGTTACAGTCAATGGAGCAAGGTACCATGCGATGTTTACCGACCATTTTTTGTGCAAAATGGAAGAGGACTTGTCCGACATGTGGTTTCCACAAGACGATGCCACATACCACACAACACGCGAAATAATGGCCAAATTGATTATTTCACGTTTGGGGCCGGTAAATTGGTCGCCTAGATCGTGCGATTTAGATTATTTTTTGTGGGGCTATGTTAAGGCTCATGTCCGGTTGACACACCGGAAGCTTATATTAAATGAATTTATTCGTGAGATACCGGTCGATATGTTAGAGAGAGTATGCCAAAACTGGACCCAACGTATGAACCATTTGAGGCGCAGCCGCGGTCAACATTCACATGAAATCATCTTTAAACATTGAATTATATAGAACGTTTTTTTAATCAAATCCGAAAAAAATTATCCATTATAACTAGTTATTCATTTGATAATAAGCAGTTGAAAAATAATTGGTTACAATTATGTTAATAATAAGTCTTACACATGCATACAGTTATGAGTATTAAAAAAATATTTAAGTTATTTTCAATACTATTTTATTAATGTTATTTAATAGTAACTTATAATAACTATTTCATCTACCAAAAAAAAAAAAAATAATTAGTACTGATGGAACATTTTAGTTTCATTATATAACCACTTATTTGTTAATGAAACTTTTTGCTGGGATTTTATTGAAAAAATCACGTGTAAACATTTTCAAAACAAAACTAAACCATATGGTCTTCCAGTGGGAGAATGATTTTTTTACTACAAATTCCTTTATAAAATCGAGAGAGTAAAAATGTCTCTGTTTTGATTAGAAATATAAGATAAAAACAAACAAACTGAAAAAAAAACCGTTAACAACATTTGTTAGTCTGCAAAAGAACATAAAAATAATTTTGCAGAAATAGCACGAACCTCAAACACGAACAAGTTCAATTGAAAAACAACTACAAGAACGATAACAACAACAACAACAAAAGTATATGAATGAAATTGTTGTTTTGAGTTTTGACATGGAAACACATATTTATTCAGTTTTACTAAAGCAACGCGTGTGTAAACATCGATACTTCTCTCTAACTAAAGTAGTAAACCGCTATTAAACTTAAATCAATCTAACTTTGATTTCCTTTAATACAAATTTCCAACAAAAAAAAAAAAATCTAAAAGAAACCGTCGGTCTTTTTTTAATTTCAAAAAAAAAATCTTTCAACTATCAAAAAAATAAACAAAAATTTGAAAACAAACAAAAAACTTTAACTTCCCTAAAAAAAATCATAAAATTTATGGGTAATTTTTCATTTCTGCCATTTAAAGAGAGTTGGGGTGTTTAAAGAATTTATTTGTAGAACTTTCCTCATCATTATTTCCTATTAAACACTATAGCAATATTTTGTGTGGCCTTGCAGTATTTGTTGCTTTTAACTTTTCATTTCGTCATAAATAACCTCATTTAAAAACGTTGACCCATAAAATTTACAATCATTTTTATATATAAAAAAAAACAATATAAATATATCAAGAAATTCAAAGTAATAGCAAACAAACATTTTTCAACTTCGCCTTTGTTACGAGTATTACCAACAACATGTGCATGAATGACTGAAGTTTATTTTTAAACCATTCATGTAACTAAATCAACCATACGCCAGCTACTCTTTAATTTTTTATTTATATTAAAATAAAAAAAAAATAATCATATCATTTATATTAAGCAACAACACGATCTACGGATATTTGAATGCAACAAGATTAAAATTCAATATTCTAGATTAAATATACATATGTATGAGTAACAGTGGGAAGAAACTAATCAAATTTTAAAGACAGTTTTCATAGTTAAATGTTTCAAAGAACATTTAAAGTGCGCCTTCTGGGAAATGAACTTTCCAAATCTGGACGAAATTTATAATTTAATCACATAGTTAATCTATAAAGGTACATTTTTCCTATGAATGACAGCCTACACCTGTGCTCGAATTGGACATTTTATTTTTAGTAACAAGCGGGGTAATTTTAATACGTTAAATCTATGTAAGCACTTATCGATGGAAGAAACTACTTGAGAAAATACAGCAATTTAGTTGAATTTGAATGATTTCGATGAGATAAACTAGAAAAACTGTTAGCACTACTAGATTTAGTGAACTCGACTAAGGTTGATCTTCCGGATGCCCGCTTGTTACGTTTTTCAACTAGCACAGTCATACTAACCGATTTTCTTAAAATTTATTATGTGTATCAAATTATGTGAGCCAAATTTCACTTAAATTGAATCAATTTTTTTTTTAAATAAATAAACCCTTAATTTCACTAGGCAACAGCCATTTTGTTATTTGGTTCTAGCATACTTTTTCTCATGGATTTGGACCTACTGAACACGAAAATGAATTTTAAAAATTTTTCTGTCGATTGGTTTGCGAGATACAAATTTTTTAATTTTTTTTTTTAATTTTTGGAGGTACACTTACTATTTTGAGCATATCTTTAGTCTTCTTTGACCTATTTTATCCTACTACTACTCAAATTAAAGACAATTGAGCCGTCTACAACTTATTCTCAGAAAATTTTCAAATCGGATTAGTAGTTTTGATGTTGGCGGCTTAAAAAGGTTAAAAAACTGCGTTTTTTTAGTAAAAATGTGGCTGAAAAATTCATATAAAAATTCATATAAAATGTAAAACGCGATGTTAACAGCGATTTTAATTTTTTTACGTATAGCTGACACTTTTCCAAAGAAAATAAGCCCTTACTTAACAAAATCTGATGACAAATGGCCGACTTATTATTTTTTTGGTAAACGACCGAAATTCCGCTATTTCACGATTTTTTGATTTTCATTATTTGCACAGCTTACCTACCCAACGCAAACGAATAAATACATTTGAACTTAATTTAAAATAAACAAAGTAGTCTTCGTATATTATTTTTTAATTTATTTACAGCACTACATGCTCAATGTATCGCACAATTAGCTAAACTAACGAAATTAAACTAACTAATTAAATTAAGCAAATCAACGCACAAAAAAATGAGTAAAAACAAAGATATAAGTGTACATTTTATGCCATGTGGAAAAACTGCTGACTTCTTCTTTGTTTTTTGTGTTCGCTGCAATCGGTCTCACGTATTAGGGTCCAAATATAGTCACCCATCATAGCCGTGTCATAGTTGCCCTGATAGCGTCGTTCCATAGCCTTCAATTCCTGATGAAAGCGCTCGCCGTGTTCGTCGCTCACGTCTCCTAAATTCTCAGGGAAAAAATCCAAATGAGAATCCAGAAAGTGTATTTTAAGTGACATGTGCACTCCCATGGCTTCATAGTTCTTTACCAGATCCTCAACTATGTCCTTATAATTCGGGCTTTTGTTGTTTCCTAAAAAGTTTTCCACAACAAGCCTGAAGGAATTCCATGCTGCGGCTTCGATGGGTGATAACAGCTTTGGGAATTTTTCATCTTTCAACATTTTTTTTATCTCGGGTCCTGCGAAGACTCCTTCTTTAATTTTTGCCAGCGAAAGGTAAGGGAAAATTGACCGTAAATAGGCAAAAGCTTCACCTTCTTTGTCTAATTTTTTGGCAAAATTTTTAATCAAACCCAATTTTATGTGCAGCGGCGGAAGTATTATATTTTCACGGTTCTCTATTAGTGGTTTGCGCTGAACATTCGCTTCTCCAACTACAGGTTTCGTTCGTACCGGCCATTTTTTTTTTATATAATGCTGATCATCAGCGCGGCTATTCCAAAGGCACAGAAAACAGCAATGTCGCGTATAGCCTCCTTGGAGTCCACACAGAATGGCCACAACTTTAAGGTCGGCGCATATTTTCCAATTGTATTTCCTATACTCTATGCATTTCAGCAAAATGTCCATAGTTTCATAGTTCTCCTTTGAATGAACCGCATGAGCAATAGGAACAGATGGCTTTTCATTCCCATTATGTAAGAGAACTGCCTTCAAGCTCTCTTTGTTGCTGTCAATAAACAACCTCCATTCGTTGGGGTTGTGAATTTGGTGAAGCTCTTGGAACAAGCCTGAAATGTCGCTGCAAAAACATATTTGGTCTTTCTTTGTATAAAATTTTGCATACTCCTTGTGACGGTTTCTGTACGCTGATACTTTCACTTCTGAAGCCGCAAATCCACACTGTATCATCCGAGACGCAAAAAGTTCGGATTTCTCCTTAGTGAGACCAAAATCGCGCACCCAATCGTTTAGTTCGGCCTGTGACAGTAATTTTCGCTTTGCACCCGGCTCAAATTCGCTTGCATTTGACTCAGACTCTTCTTCTGACGATTCTGCTTTTTGAAGAGATGCACCAGGGCACACTGGATATGGCACATCATGCGAATGTGGTACTGGAAGCGCAAACGATCCCACTTGAGCGTAGTTCCATTTAAAAAATCTTCCTACCCCACTGTTTGTGGTGAGGCAAAAATAACAGTCTGTGGAATGGCATAGCGGCTTTTTCCACATCATTGGTGTATCGAATTTCATATGGCGGCTAAAATTAAAATAAATTACTATATTCGCTATGTATAATGTGTTTAAATAAAAATTCTTACCTTCCGCCAGCTGCCCAGTTGGTTAAGATTATATAGCAAAGATCACACAGCGACTTAGGTGTCCATGGTTCTGTGATATTTGGTGAAATACCAAAATAATTCAAATAGTGCAATTGTACTGCTGGAGTAAACTTGTGTGCGTGATTTTTTTTTATAAACTGGCCACAAACATTGCAGAAATTGTCTGGATCGTTCAAACACTCGAACACACGTAGTCTTTTACTCATTGTCTTCCTTGCGTTTTCTAAATATTAACTTCTTTACACTTTCACAGACAGTTTTGAAATGCAATTGATAACCGTGTCTCCTTATGTTTAAATATGTATGAGCATGTAGTGCTGTAAATAAATTTAAAAAAAATATACGAAGACTACTTTGTTTATTTTAAATTAAGTTCAAATGTATTTATTCGTTTGCGTTGGGTAGGTAAGCTGTGCAAATAATGAAAATCAAAAAATCGTGAAATAGCGGAATTTCGGTCGTTTACCAAAAAAATAATAAGTCGGCCATTTGTCATCAGATTTTGTTAAGTAAGGGCTTATTTTCTTTGGAAAAGTGTCAGCTATACGTAAAAAAATTAAAATCGCTGTTAACATCGCGTTTTACATTTTATATGAATTTTTATATGAATTTTTCAGCCACATTTTTACTAAAAAAACGCAGTTTTTTAACCTTTTTAAGCCGCCAACATCAAAACTACTAACCCGATTTGAAAATTTTCTGAGAATAAGTTGTAGACGGCTCAATTGTCTTTAATTTGAGTAGTAGTAGGATAAAATAGGTCAAAGAAGACTAAAGATATGCTCAAAATAGTAAGTGTACCTCCAAAAATTAAAAAAAAAAAATTAAAAAATTTGTATCTCGCAAACCAATCGACAGAAAAATTTTTAAAATTCATTTTCGTGTTCAGTAGGTCCAAATCCATGAGAAAAAGTATGCTAGAAACAAATAACAGACAAAAGTTTGTTATTTGTGACCTAGTGTTTCCAAAAAAAAAAAAATAAAATGCACTTAAAAATAAAAATGGAAGATAGAAAAAAAATTTTCTTCAGAAAAAAAGTGAAAAATTTAATAAAAAATTATATTTTTTTTTAAATTTTTGCTATGTTGCCCACGTTTAAGGCAGGGATGGAACGAGGCGAATATGCTTCAGCTTTTCGTTTTCAAATTCCAGCTACGCGCTCAGAGAAAAAATGGTAAAAATCAAAAATTAAGAAAATAATGTTCAAATTAAGAGGGGTCTGGTGAAGAGATTAATCAGCAAAATAAAACGAATCTAAATGAAAGTGAATTAAAACATAGGAAATTCTTCCAACTAAGTAATGTGTTACTTAATATGAAAAGGAAAGAAATAAGAGTTAAAAGGTGCTGAAAGATGAACGATTTCAAATATGGCAACATTGTTATTGCGTGAGATGATAATTTTTAGAACAGTTGTTGCTCGTCATCTGATGTGGAGTTAAAGGAATTTGAATGAAGCTTTTTAGTTCATAGCCGTGTTATGTTATTTTACTTCAGTGTGACAAAGTGCTATGGGAACACCCAATGAGGACAATGCGATATTTATGAGAGATAAAAACTCTTACATATTATTTTTCTAAATTGATAATGTCATCGCTGGGGATCGAACCCACAACCTACTGTATAACAGTTTAACACGCAAACCATTACGCCACAACATTAAGGCCGAGATTAAGGATGTAGATTATCTTTAAACTCAGTTTATCGCAGTTTCTAACTTGAATACTGATTTTGAAATTTGTTTTAATTTATTTTATTTCAATGAAGACCAAAATTTTATGTAACCAAAAGTTGTTCCGACAAATTTATGTTAATAAACATGGATATGACAGACAAAATTCGTTTTCGGTTTAACTAAACCAAGTTTAACTCACATCCTAAAAACTTGGCCTAAAAATGTATCAAATTTAAATTTTAGTTACAGCCAGTCGGTAAGACATGCTGAATAATTTCCAAAATATTTTAAATCTGCCACACTGTGAAGCGCTACTTTTATAATTACGTCTGTCTAATCCAGATTAAAATTGGATAGGAATTTTTATGGTACATTTTTTTTTCTATTCTTTCAAGTTGTTTAAAAAATTGATTTATAAAAATATATTTTATTTTTATATTCTCAAATGGGAGTGGTGCTCCCTGGAAGTCTGTTACTGCAGCAAGTAAATTTAAATATAAGCTTTAGAATTTTATTTAAAAATAGTGGAAATATATAAAAAAAAAAAATGTTGAATAAAGCACACTATTAAAAACTTTTAAAGGAAATATAACTTTGTGTTGCTTAAAATAAACTCTGATTAATATTCCGGAAAATGTAATTGGAGTATTTCAATTGATAGGACTTTTCAGTCTTCGACAATTTTTTTTGTTACATTTTATGTATATCTCCTATATAAAACGTTCTCAGATTCAAAAACAATGTTTTAGAATAATTTTTTCTTAGTGGAAAAATTACAAATTCTTAAATATTTTTCTTTTTTTAAAAGAAAAACTTTCTAGAGTAACTTAATTTAAAAATGCTTCCAAAATTTTTATCTGGTAAATCTCTTACATAATGTATTATTTATACCCTCCACCATATATGGTGAGGGTATATATCAGTTTATAATTTCGTTTGTAACATCTCGAAATATAGGTCTAAGATCCCATAAAGTATATATATTCGTGATCCTTATGCAATTATAAGTCGATTTAACGATGTCCGTCTGTCTGGTTGTTGAAATGGCGATATCGATGCGAAGACGCAAGCGGGGGTGCCTATTTTTACCCAGGTTGTTGCACATCCTCCCGAGCAGTTTGGTATTGAAAATGAGCAAAATTTTTCCAGCGGTTAAAAAGTTATGAGTGAGAGTGTGAAGATACCTCTAATTTTTCCATACAAATTGGTGTATTTTAGTACAATTTCATAGTAGCGACTGGTACATAATATATTTTCTTATATTTTTTCACCAGTGGCTTAGAAGTGAATAATATTTTGTATTCATATCAAAAATTTTCCACCTCAAAAAATTTTTTTCACCACTAAAATTTTTTTCACCACAAGAGTGTTTTTTCACCGCAAACAATTTTTTCGCCTCAAAATTTTTTTTACACCAAAAAATTTATTTTTTTTTTTATTTTATTTTTATTTTTTTTTATTTATTCAAATATTGAAGAACCAAGCCCTCTGGGCCAAATATGGTTCGTATACTACTAAAAAAAATAATTTACTATATAAAAAAAATATATCTATATAAAATGCCTAAACTAAAATAATAACTAAAATATAAAATAAAATTTAAAATAAAATTTAAAATTTAAGGTCCATAATGTAGCAATTAAGAAAAGATAAAATTAGAGTTATCATAAATTAGAGAGGGTGTTACATACCGAAATACTGCACTAATTTGCATTTAAACGTAGCCTTTGAAAAAACGAAATTTTTAAGGTATCTAGGAAGCGAATTCCAATTTCTAGTTATCCTCCATTAAAGGATCTTTCATAAATGGATGAAGTTATACGATGAAAAACTATTTGAGGGCTTCTACTCGATTTTGTAAAATTAAAGTTCTCAACAATATTACTAGGACAATTCGTCTTAATCACCTTGTGAAATAGCAACAAAATTCTCAATTTTATCAAATTTTCAAAAGAAATACCAACAAAATCTAATACAAAAGGAGTGACGTGTTCCCTCATTCTTAATCTATAAACATATCTTATGATACGATTAAATGTAAGATGAAGGCGTCTAAGTAAAACACTATTAGTACCCGTGAACACCTCTAAGGCGTATAATAATTGTGACATAAGAAGACCACTAGCAACACGTTTCCTCACATGTAGAGGCAAACATAAATCTAGAGACCACAATCGCCTTAAGGTAGCATTCACACGAGCACAAACGTAATCAATGTGCTTTGAAAAACGTAATTGATCATCCACAAAAACACCCAAACACTTAATTTCAGTGACGAAATTTATCCTAACACCTCCTAATGATACATTCAAATTACTGGAGTCAAAACCAAAACACATTGCCTTTGTTTTGCCAGGATTAGTATCCATCCACTGAGAAATCCTATTAAGGTAAAACTCAATGTTCGCTTCCAAAACATCAAAAAATTGCCTTTCCCCAGAAAATAAAATCTGTACATCATCCGCATATATAAATGTTTCAAAAGAGTTATTATCAATGACATTAATAAAATCATTTAAATACATCATAAATAAAATGGGGCCAATTACAGAACCCTGTGGAACACCACTGGTAACCTCCAATAAACTAGAGTTCCTGTCTCGCATTCAAACAAGTTTTTCACCTCAAAAACTTTTTTTCACCCCCATAATTTTACTTTAAAACTTGTTTATATTATTTGTATCAAAAACAGTAGAGAACATTTTTTTAGGATATTGGTGGAGGGTATTCAAAGTTTCGGGACAGACGAATTTAAGCCTTTATTAATTGTTTTTTTCTAATAAAACCATTTTCCTATCATTTCATTAGTACACTCAAAATAGTTTGCAGTTTAAATTAATAATATAATTTAAAATAAATGAATAATCTTTTCATTTTAACTGTTTGTTAACAGTTAAAATAAATGAGAAAAATACGTAAAAATAAACGAATAATCACTTAAAACCGGTATATTAACTTTTCATTTAAATAAAAAAAAACTTTTCATTTATTTTAACTGTTTGTTACCAGTTAAAATAAATGGCACAATTTTTTAACCGTCAACTTATTAAATCCTAAATCCATAAAAATAAATGATTTTTCATTTATTTTGCTCTTTTAAACGTCATAAATATAAACTACAATATCTGTAAAAATAAACAACTTTTCATTTAATTTTTTTTATTGTATTTTAAAAAGAATTTCTTTTTAACAAAAATTTTTAAAATATATACACAGAAAAAATTATTACAAAATTTTAAGTAATTAAAAATATTTGTTAAAATTCAAGTTCGATTTCTTACAATGTTTTGTTTGAATTGTTTGTAAATTGTTATTTTTCATATAAAAATTCTTGAAAATAAAAATGGAAATTACAAAAAAATAACAACAAGTTTTTTGTATTTACAAATTCCATTGTTGGTGCCTTTTTAAAAAATATTTTTTTTTTTGTATTTACAAAAATGTTTTATTTACGATGTTCAATATTACAAACAGAATTTTGTAATTTTATTCTGTGTACAAAAAATATTAACTGTACTTTAGCACAAAATGGGTATTTATTTGTAATTTTTTATTATTTAAATTAATGCCAAGAAAAAATGCCAAGAAAATTGAAATTGATTTTAAAAAAAATGCATGGATAACTTTCGAAATAAACTACAGTCAGTTACTGTTAAAACATTTGAAGTGTACTAATTTTTTATAAAAATCTTCGGATTTAAATGATTTTATTTCAATACAAGAAAAAAAATAAAAAATTTGGAGGTCCTTCAGTCAGTAAAAATAAAGTAAAAAATGGTGGGAACCGCTGATGTAAAGCATAAACATTAGCGTGCATCGAATTTGCAGGAATATTATTTAGGGCAGGGGTAGACATATTTAGGAAATATAATCATTTAAGTTATTTCCTAAATTGTTTTTGAGTTATTTTCAAAATTCTAAAAATTTGTCTAAACATGGGTTAATAATGTCCTTTTTTTCAACTATAATTATTTTTTAAAAAGGCCTTTATCTCGAAAACTAAGCAATATTAATTATTTACATTACCATGAAGTTTTTGAGATTTACTTATTTTTAACTTTAACTTCAAGAAATTTTGGTTTAGGTCGAAAACCAGAAGTTTTTCTGTGAAATTAGTATGAAATTATAAACAATAAATTTGCATTTATTTATATATTTTTAAGAATTATATTATAAATTATCTTAAAGTTTAATTGCTAACTGGAAATAATCCTTGAAATAATTCAGAGTCTAATAGTGGGTTTCGAAGGCTAAAAAAAGCGTATTTTTACTGATTTTTTTTTTTAAATATATCAAATAAAATATTAAATTCAAACAATTTAGCATATCAAAAATACATATAACAAGTACATATTTTTTTTAAAAGATTTTGACAATTCTGCTATTGGAAACTCATTTCCCTTAACCTCTCAAAAAAAGTTTTCTAGGCGTAGTCAGTATAACTCATTAAAAAAAAAACTCAATTAAAAAAAAACAATTGTTTCTGTTAATACACTCAAAAAAAAAAAAGACATGAACTAAAATGTAATCAAAAATTTGCTTCAAAATAGTTTGTAAATTGTCCTCAAGTTAAGTAAAATTTTATTAAAACCTAGAAAAATTGTCTTAAAAAGAATAAAAATTCCTAAGTTTAAGGAAAAATTAAATAGTTTATATACTCAGAAATAGTTCAAATTTTTCCTAAATAATATTTCTTGATTTTAGGAAAAAAAAGTCAATTAAATAAAAATTTATTAATTTTAAGAAAAAACATCTTATTTTTAAGAAATTTGCACACTCAAATGTAATAAAATTAAGTTTAGTTCAAAAAAAAAAATTTAGGACATAATTTACTCCCATTTAGTTCAAAAAATATATCTAATTTAAATCAAGAAAGTACTTGAACTTAATGTGTGTTCATTTTTTGTTTGGGAGTAATAAAATGAACTAAATTTTAGAAAGCCATTTCCAAATTCAGTTTTTAAATTTAAAACATTCTAATTTTGAAGAATTGTTTTCTAAAAATTAGTTCAGACATTTAAATACAAAAAGTAATAAATTTTTTCTTATGTAATAATAAAAATATACTTGATTTTAGAAACTGATGAAAATTTTCATGTAACTTAGTTCAGATAAATTTTAAAAATTTTAATAAAATATTCTTTTTTTTTAAGTAAAAGTTTTCTAATTTTTAAAATATAATAAAATTTGGTATAGGATTTTTTTTTGTTGAAAAACGTTTAAATTATTTTTAATATTCTATTTCAGAAAAACCATAAATTAAAAACAAACCAGTTAGTTTTCCTAATTTTCAAGAAAAATATTATTAAATAAATAAAATTAAAGTAACCATTTAAAAAAACTATCGTGCATAATTGTAATTTTTGGTTCATGATCGTGCGTGAGTGTTAGTCAAAAATCTCTCACGTGTTAGCAAAAGGTAAAAAATTTCGAATTTGAGCTTTTATGTAATAATTTTGTTTGCTGACTACAATACAAAATATCGCAAGCCCATTTTATATATTACGGTATAATGGCTTTCCTATAATTGACGTAGCGCTTATTTAACTTTATATTCATCAAACTATTTTTTTCACTTAATAAGTAAAAATCCCATAAAATAATCTTATGACTTTTCCATTTTCCAATAATAACAAAAAAAGTAACTGTGATATTTTTTATTTTTGCAACAATTTCCTTAAATTATTTAATTTAAGAAGACAAAGGACCCCCAGTGTCACTTAGCCATTGATGCCGTGTGTCACGTAGGGCGTCCTTTTTTGTAATTCTCTCAAGCAGAACTGTTAAAAAGGATCTGACTTTGTCACAATTTATTACGTTTCAGGATATCCTGCAGTACATTTTTATAATTTGTTTACCTTTTTGCTTATGAAATTTAATTTATATTTTAAATACATGAATTTAGTATAATTCAATTTAGTTTTAAGACAAAATTGTATAGCAAAAAGCTTGTAAAGAGCAGTGTCCTCACAAAGCGGAAGTCCTCCGAAAGTGGGAAAATACCTACTCCATGCGTGTAAAGTACTTTAAAATACATAGTGAAATATATTACCTTTACCATATAAGCAGGCTAAGGGTTAATGTTCACTTAAAAGAAGTGATATTTAACTTGTTGTTAGAAAATATTTTCTTATTTTTAGGGAGTTAAGTCGTAGTTTTTTGTAAAATAAATATCTAATGAACTTAAATAAAATAAATTTTTTCTTAAAACCAAGGAAACATTTCCTAACTAACAGTACAATTTTAGATGATATATGAACTAATTACTGTTTTCTAATAAAAATTTACTTCTCAGTTGTAAAATTTTTCTATAATTTAGTAATTTTGACTAAACTTTAAGTAAAATTTGTTTCTTAATTTCAAGGAAAATTTTATTAAATATTGGTAAAAAGTGTCTTTGGTGCTGTTTTCATTTCAATTTTTCCCCTTAATAAGTTAATTTTTCTAAAATCTAGTTCATATTTTTTTTTTTTGAGTGTAAATGTATAAAGCTCGTGCTTGAATGAAACGAAAATAAAAAATTCAAGTTTTTGCCAAAGTGATGAACAAAATGTCTATTTTTTGGTCAAATTTTCACCATGTTTTGATTCATAAAATAAGTTGTGATAAAAAAAATTATTCTTTCAAGCACTAGATAATCTTATCATGAAAAAGTGTGCAAAATTTTAGCAAAATCAGTTCATACAAAAAATTTTTGAGAAATCATGCCTACCGACGAATAAAAAAATTACATATGTATTTTGCCACCCTGTAGTCAAGAATCTGCAGCAGCGGCAATATCCAGGAGATCCTTTTGCTCTGGCCTTACAACCCCATCTAAAAATCGAAATATATATGAGCATACATGATCATACATGTGCTTGTATATGATCATACATAAGCATACATGGTCATATACGTCCATACATGATCTCATATATGACCATATATCTTCGGATCCGAAAATTGAGAGTATATGGTGATATATGTGCATATATTATCATACATGCTCATATATTATTCATGTATGCTCGTATATGATCATATACGTCCATATACATGATATATATATATATATATATATATATGATCATATATGAGATCATGTATGGTCATATATTGAACAATGTATGGATGTATATGACCATGTATGCCCATGTATGATCATATACAGGCCCATGTATAATCATGTATACTCATATATATTTCGATTTTTAGATGGGACGAATTAGAATTTTTAAACCCACCCAACCCCTTAAATCCACAAGCGAAACAGCTATAAATACAAATCATAAAATGCTATCACAAAAATATATAGAAAACATGTTTTGACAGTGACCTTTATTTGCTGTTTATCATCTAAATATTTATAGTAATAAACTTTCAAATATTTTCCTTAAACACTTTGATACTCTCATAGAAAACGAAATAAAAATATATTAAAAGAAAAATATACATAAATTTTCTTTAATCTGTTACAAGGTTACAACTACTGAATGAATGAATGAAAACATCCGATGAATGAATTGGAAAAAATAACAAGATAAAAACAAACAAAACCAAGATACAAAACAAACATTTTAATTTAACAAAAAAAAGTACATTATTTAGCTATAACATATTTAAAATATATAACATAAATAAATAATTTTATATTATTTTAAAAACGTTTTTAAAAGAAAATTTTAAAAATTGTTAAACATTTTTTTATCATTCATATTCTGCAATTTAATGGTTTATGGTGTGAAAATACATGAATATTTTATAACAACTGAAAAAATTATTTACAATTTTTATATCACTGTGTTTTTATACCCTTCACCATAGGTGGAAGGGTATATAAAAGTTTGTCATTCCGTTTGTAATTTTTATACCCTTCACCATAGGTGGAAGGGTATATATAAGTTTGTCATTCCGTTTGTAATTTCTACAATATTGATCTTAGACCCTATAAAGTATATATATTCTGGGTCCTTATGAAGAGCGAAGTTGATTTAACGTTGTCCGTCTGTCCGTCTGTCCGTCTGTGTGTTGAAATGGGTTTTCCGAAGAACCCAGACATGATGAGGACTTGATTCTTTTTTATTTCTGTTACATGTGATCCATTTCTGTTTGCTATTAAAAATCAGACAGATCGGTTAATAAATGGCTGAGATATTAGCAAAAAACCAGGACTACCTCTAATTTTTCCAGTAAAATCCCTTTGTTTAATATGTATGTAGAATTTTGAGCATAACAACACATCCATGTGTTAAAATTCTTTTCTTTCATCTCCACCTTTTATACACAAACAACACACATATAAAGATTTGTCATTTAAATAAAAACTAAACAAATCTCTAATGAACGAAGACTTTTATATATGTACCTCTATTGACGATGATTTTGTGTGAGCTTCAATAGCTCAGTTGTCTAGACGCTGTGTCACAAATACTTTTTTTTTCTCTAAGGCCGCGGGGTTCGAGGTTCAAATCTCGGTCAGGTCAATTCACTTTTTTTTTGTACATTTTTTTATTATTTTCTTAAGACTTTTTTTTGCTTATTTTTGTTTTTTTTAACATTTAATAATTAATTTATATAAAATTTTATATTAATAATTAAAATTCTTTTCTTTCATCTCCACCTTTTATACACAAACAACACACATATAAAGATTTGTCATTTAAATAAAAACTAAACAAATCTCTAATGAACGAAGACTTTTTTATATGTACCTCTATTGACGATGATTTTGTGTGAGCTTCAATAGCTCAGTTGTCTAGACGCTGTGTCACAAATACTTTTTTTTCTCTAAGGCCGCGGGGTTCGAGGTTCAAATCTCGGTCAGGTCAATTCACTTTTTTTTTGTACATTTTTTTTATTATTTTCTTAAGACTTTTTTTTTTTTGCTTATTTTTGGTTTTTTTAACATTTAATAATTAATTTATATAAAATTTTATATTAATAATTAAATAATCCATAAATAGGCTAAAAACATCAACATTTTTATAAAAACCCTCTGATACAAACAAAATACACACGTTTTTATACCTTTCACCACAGGTGGAAGGGTCGCGGGTTCGTTAAGATTTTTTTTTTGTTTATTTTTTGTTTTTTTTTATATTTAATAATTAATTTAAATAAAATTTTATATTAATAATTAAATAATCCATAAATAGGCTAAAAACATCAAAATTTGTATAAAAACCCTCTGATACAAACAAAATACAAACAGTTTTATTTCTATTTTTTGCTCCGATTTAAAAGAATTTATAAAAAGATTTTTAAACCATTTTATTTCTCACATATTAAGAAAATTTTATACATAATTTACCTTTGAGTGCAACTATTTTAGGTCATAACTTATAATAATTTATAAAAAAAATAAACTATTTTCCTTCAAATTTTTAAAATTAAGCTAAAGAAATTACAAATATTTCTAATAAAAAAGAGAAATAAAATCCCAAATGCAAATTTGCCAGCTAAATCAAACTATTTTGTAGAAATAAAACACATGCAGTTCTAGTGATTTCTTTTAAAGATTTGTTGAAATTCTGTTCTTTCACCTCTTCACCTTTTATACACAAACAACAAACACTATTTTCTAGATCTGTAATATGACCTATGGCTACGTCTTATATAGCAAAAATCGAAAATCTTTAGTATAACATATTTGCTGAAAAAACTCGAAATATCGGTTCAGATACAAAAAAGTTATGCCCAAAACATAAATGTTTTTTAAATACCTAATTTCTGGAACCATAAATCTTCCCGAGTCCAAGTTTTATCACCAAACTAAATGGTTAATTTCCTCTTAAAGGCGTCCTTATATAAATCTGTCCATTCCATATATGTCCATATATAAACTTCTTTTTTTTCCCAACCATGGTGAAGGGTATATAAGATTCGGCATAGCCGAATTTAGCCGCTCTTACTTGTTTGTTTTGTTTTTGGAATCACTCATGCTTTTATTGTGTATAATTAAAAGCAAACAAATGTTTTAAAGTGTTTCGTTTGTACACATGCGATTTGTGTGTTATTTAATTTAAATAAACAAAATTGAATTTTTATTGTGTGTCTTTAAATGAGTTTCACTTTCACTTATTGTGGACTGCATACAGTAATTTAAGTGAAAAACTATTTGATAAATCAGCAGTAAAAAAAACTACAACTACCCCTTGGATCTGGATAAAAATCATTCATTCCCTGTACCCTTCCAACAAAACCCAACCTTAGATAACAAACAAATTATGGATCATAAAGCAATTACTAATCAACTGCGTGGTAAGAGTGAATACAAATTTTAATTATTTTATTTTGTTCAGACGTATGAGTAAAATTTTGTAGTTTAATTTACATTGTTTTATCTTTTTAATTACTTTAAAGTTTTTTTTTTTTCAAATGCAAAGCATGTTATTTTATGTTAAGATTATTAATCTTTTAATTAAGTTTGAATAAATAGTTTCGGTTGAATTAATTATAATAAAGACGTTGCAAAAGTGATACATCAATTTTATTGGAATTTTTAGCCAAAAGTCAGAATATCGCATTACGTGAAACAAGCGTGGGACTAATTATAGGGTCCGCCATCTAACGTTTTTTTTTTTCAACTCTTGCTTATGTCGTGAATGGTAACACTTAGCTCATGTCTGATTTAACAGATAATTAGTTTTATCCTTCCGCTGAACGAATATGGTTGTGTATACGCTTGAACAACGCTGGGAAATATTGCGACATTACTTTGAAAATCATGGTAATGTTGCAGAATGTCATCTTTTCAATGTCATCTTTTCAGATGAAGCTCATTTTGATCTTGGCGGGTATGTAAACAAGCAAAATTGTCGCATTTGGGTCACAGAAAACCCGCACGCATACATTGAAAAGCCGATGCACTCAAAACGAGTCACTGTTTGGTGCGGACTTTTGGTCAATTTTTCTTCGAAAATGAGCAAGGAGTGGCCATTACAGTCAATGGCGATCGTTATCGGGCCATGTTGAACGAATTTTTGTTCACAAAAATTGAAGAGGAGGATATTGGCAACATTTGGTTTCAAAAGGACGGCGCTACGTGACACACAGCCGAAGCTACACTCGATGTTTTGCGCCCTGTTTTTAAAGATCGCATTATCAGCCGCAGAGCTGATGTCGTTTGGCCACCTCGGAGCTGCGATTTGACACCGTTGAACTATAATTTGTGGGGTGCCGTCAAAGATAAGTATTACGCCGACAAGCCAGAGACAATTGACGCTTTAAAGGACAATATTCGTGAAGCTATTGGTGAAATACAGCTGCACACAATCGATAATGTGCTTAAAAATTGGACCGATCGTGTAGGCTACTGCATGGCCAGCCGAGCCAGCCATTTGAATGAAATTATTTTCCATTATTAACCGGAAGGATTATACTTTCAAATAAAAATAGAAATTTGAGAAAATATTCAATAGTTTTTTTTTATAGCATTTTCAAAAAAAAAAGTTATTTGACGGACTCTATAAGCATAAACATTGCATATCAATTGTAATTAAATTATTTTAATTGTTGTACCCTCCACATAGTATGTATCAGTGCACTTTTAAAATTAAGTATCAATTTTTTTGTGCAAGTGGCAACTCTGAAATTTGGCAGCTACCACATATGTTTATTCCGATTATTAAAAATGGAGCCCTTTACGAAAGAACTTCGCACACTTTAAAGAATTTTCAGTGGAGAAAATGCATCTAATGTGTCAACCATTCGAAGAGTAGTCAAAAAATTTTAAGAAACTGTGTCGGTTATGGACGTTAAGGCTCCTGTGCATCAACGTACCGGTCGGTCTCTTGTGAGTGATGCTGTAAACGAGAGTGTCGCCGATAACCCGAAAACATCATTGTTTTCAACATTTTCAAATTTCACGAAGCAGTAGGCCGCGAATTTTGTTAAACACCTCCACAAAGAGTAATGGCCTGTCATCAGAGGCGTGGGGACCATTTGACAGATTTTTTATTCCATACTTCATCGGAACTTATCTTCTTTACTATCTAATAAAAAAAATCACAACTCTCTGAAAAAGTACGTATTTTTATACCCTCCACCATATATGGTGATATATATATCTTAATATATAAAAACGTTTGTGCCGGGTACGTGTTACAAAAACTCAAGAACCGCTGGACCGGTTGACAGAATATATAAGTTTAGTCATAAGCCAGGTTTCTCTTAAGTTTAACAACGATAGGTGGCGCTATTGTCGTAATATTTCAATTTTTTTTAGTTATGGTACGATTTGGCTCAAATTCACAAAATATATTTATTAAACAAAAATAAGTATCCTTTTCTTTTATGGGCATTCAAAAATAAAAAATTGTCAATATATTAAAATTTTTCTTAAAACAATTTGTAAAAGAATTTAAGTTTCAATAAAAAATAATAATAATTCAAAATTCCGGAAAATCCTATTTGTTTTAAAATAATGCCGACCCGATCTAGAGGAGGAAACATTGGCAGGTACACTCGACGCGCCCGAACCGAAAGAGATCAACGAGCAAATTCTACACATGATCAACATTTACAACGGAATATCGAGCTTTTAAACCAAGTTCGTGTAATTCGTGCTGCTCAAACACCTGAAGAACGATCTCAGCATCTTGAGACCCGAAGAGTTATTGATAGACAACGCAATACCGATAATAATAGATTAGCAAATCGCAAAAGAATGCGTATAACCCGAGCTGCTTCGATCACCTCATTTAACCGTCTGGCTTTCGCTTACGAACCAGACATAAATTACAGTGCTCATGAGAAAATCGCTATTGGTGAAATGTCCAATGAATGTAATCACTGTCACGCACTCAAATTTAAATAAAGGGTGTCCCAAGAAGAACGCAATTTTTAAATTTTAAATAAAACACAGATATTTAAAAAAAAATCGTGAAACTTTATTATATCGTAAAGTAGACAGAATGAGGTTATGTATGGAACAATATATCGTGCAGATGGCCGCCGCGGCTTTGCTGGCATGCACGCGATCTTTTAATGAAATTTTCAATGACCGTTTTGCATGAATGCTGCGGTATTTCATTAATGCAGCGTCCAATTTCCTCTTTTAAGGCTTGAGTCGTCGTCGGCTTATTCGCGTAAACCATCGACTTCAAAAAACCCCAAAGAAAAAAATCTAATGGTGTTAAATCGCACGATCTAGGCGGCCAATTCTAATCTCCAAAACGCGAAATAACACGACCGGGAAATGACTGATGCAGCAATTGAATTGTTTCTCTGGCTGTATGACATGTGGCGCCGTCTTGTTGGAACCACATGCCCTCCACATTCATTTCTTCAATTCTAGGCAAGAAAAAACTGGTTATCATTTCACCATTGACTGTTTGCGCTTGACCTGCCTCATTTTCATAAAAAAAGGTCCAATGATTCCTCCAGCCCAAAAACCACACCACACAGTGACACGTTGAGGATGCATTTGCTTCTCGTGAATCACTCGAGGATTTTCCTCACCCCAAATGCGACAATTCTGCCTATTGACGAAGCCATCAAGATGAAAATGGGCCTCGTCACTGAAGATGATTTTATCGGCAAAATCAGCATTTTCATGTTGTCTCTCCAATACCCAATTAACGAACTCCCTTCGCTGTCCATGGTCAGCTGGCTTCAGTTCCTGAGTCAATTGAACTTTGTATGCATGAAGATGCAAATCTTTCGTCAAAATTCGCTGCAAAGTGGATTTGGAGACACCAATTTGCTGAGCTCGGTGTCGAATTGAGGTGGATGGAGTTTGAGCGACATCATCACGTACAGCTGCGACATTTTCGGTCGATCGACCTGGTCGATGGCGCGTTGTTGTCTTTACATCACTAACAGACCCAGTTTCGGCAAATTTATCCATTAATCTCTTTACAGTTGACTCTTTTGGAGCATTATTGTGACCCCAAATTGATCGCAATTTGCGAACTGTAGCCGCAAAACTTTCACCATTTTGGTAAAACAATTTCACAATGAGAATGCGTTGTTCATTCGTGTAGCGCTCCATTTTTACTAACCTCGTACCTTCTACTAGCAAACAATAACAATTGTTCAAATGCCAAACAATGACACTTCGAATGTTGCCAGATTTAAAAATTGCGTTCTTCTTGGGACACCCTTTATATATATAAACACAAATTATTCAGGAAATTATTGTGATTTCTTTTTATTATGATAATATGGAACAAAATATCGGCCAAATGGCCGCCGCGACCTCGGCGGCACACCTCCAGGGTCCAAATTTTCGAAGACGCTGAGGCATAATTGAGGTTCTATGCCGTTAATGTGCCGAGTTATCTCATCCTTTAGCTCTTGATTGTTGTTTAGCTTGATTGACACACACCTTTTCTTTCAAATAACCGCCAAGAAAGAAGTCAAACGGTGTCAAATCACATGATCTTGGCGGCTAATTGACATCGCCACCACGTGAGATAACACGGCCATTGAATTTGTCGCTCAAAAGAGCCATTGTTTCGTTAACTGTGTGGCAAGTGGCACCGTCCTGTTGAAACCACATATCGTCCAGGGTCATATCCTTAATTCTTGGCCACAATGAGTTTGTTATCATCTCGCGATAGCGAACACCATTTACGGTAAATGCTTGGCCGACCTCATGACACACTATCGCGAACAACAGCAATGTTTTCCGCAGAACGAACTGGGCGAACATGCACAGGTGTTTTTACAGACCCGATTTGCTGAAATTTGCCCACAAGTCGATTATGCTGACCAAAAAAAGTGCACGAAGTGCACGAAATGCATTTTGATTTGAACGCCCATTTTCATAATAAGCCTAAATATCTTTCCATGGTTCAAATTGAGTTAGTCTGAAATTGATAAATGTCAAATAAAATGCAGAAAAAACCTGACGTTTAGGTGCGGTCACATTCAACATCGGCCCTTAAAATTTAACCACCTTATATATATATATATGTGATGCTTATGCAATTTTAAGTCGATTTAGCGACGTCCGTCTGTTTGTTGAAATCCCGATCACGACGCGACGATGCATCATTTTTACTTAGATTAATGTAAATCCTTTACTTAGATTAATGAATAATATTTTGTATTTTTTTCACCTCAAAACTATTTTTCCACCAAAAAATTTGTTTTCACATCCAAAAAAGTTTTTCAACTTAAAACCTTTTTTTTTAAATTGCATAATTTTACTTCAGAGAACATTTTTTTAGAATATTGGTGGAGGGTATTCAAAGATTCGGCTTTTTTTTAAATTCAAAAAGTGCATTTTTACTGAGACACCCGTTATGAGAGGGCATACGTATATCAGGTTATCGTACTGTGTTTAACACATCGAAATAAAGGTCACATACTCTAAATATATTCATAATTCTTAAATCTGTCTGTGCGTTTAAACAAGAACCCTACAGACCAGGATGAACAAACTACCAAATTTTTAGCAACCCATGATGCCAAATGGTGCGACTACAAAAAAAATTCTTAGTCGAGACCACGCAAGGGCGGTACGAATTCAAATATGTATACCCAGCAAAAAAATGGTAGTCATTCTGTGACTATAACTTCTCTCATTGCTTCCTAAACTTCAGTTGACATTCTTTTATGATTTTTTGGTGTTATTCTAAGGCACTTCCAAAAGAATTCATGTGTTCATATTTCAAATGCAGTAATCTGGATACAAACCCGATGCATAGCTTAAAAAATCACTCTTCATTACTTCTGATGCATAAGTTATAGTATATCGTATATTTTTTTTAAATCTAAAGCATATATTCAAATTGAAAAAATAGTTCTGATGAACTTTTTTAATTTTTTTATTAAACCCTTTTTTATATTTTAGTTTAAAATTTCATGAGGGTTAGAATTTATGCAGTTTTACAATTTTTATAAAAGTTTTGCAAAAATCAAGAAAAACAGATTTGTTTAAGCTTTAATTGAAACTAGCTGGCCTGTCATTTGCATTTTTTCAGCCTTAAATATTTATGACGACGCAATCTGTGCGTTTTTGCATTATGTTTATTATTTAACACTACACCATTTCCAGTTTTAATTCAGAATTTATCAAAATAATTTTAAAATTGTGTAAAAATTATTTAAATTACCAAAAAAAAATATTTTAAAATTGTTCAAAAATATTTTAAAATTGTCTTAAAATGTTTCAAAATTGTACAACCAGTTTTTTAATTATTAGCCAAAAATATTTTAAAATTTGTCTAAAAATTCATGAAAAATATTTCAAAATTGCTTATTCACTAATGCAGAATTATTTATTTGTTTTAATAAAGAGTATTTGTATATCAATGTATAAATTTTGCTTCTTTAAACTTATTTTTCTGCATTCTTATAAATTAAATTTTCACTAAAGTCTAAATACTACAAATTATATGAACATTTTCCACTCAAGCATCAGAATATCTAATCATTGCATCGTCATTGCTTCCTTAGAGTAAAGTATGAGTAATTCGTAGCTACATTTAAATACTTCCATGCTATGACACGCTAATGTTAAATTCATCGATGAAACCATCAGAAAAGAAGTGATGCCTTTGCCATAGTAGTGATGCTTTTATTGCTTCTTTGACAGCTTCATTTTTGCTGGGTATATTCCCATCACAATCACTGTACTTGCGCTACAACCCCTGCTAAAGGCAAGTTTCTATCTTTTTACAATTTTGAAAAATTGTATCTAAAGGATATTTCGAAACTACAGTTAAAACTCGATTTTTGCCCCAAGTTATTTTAAAATGTTTGTCATATTCGTGATCTAAATACAAAAATTAATTATGTAAGATGTGTCATAACACAAACAAGTTAAAATAAATTAATTCCTGTTCACTTATGTGTTAATATGTTTTATTAAACTCTTTTAATTAATAAATAAAGTTATTTAAACAATGACTCATTATTATTTATATTAAAATAATAGAAAAGGTAAGCCACTACAGGTAACTTATTATTATTTAATTAAAAATAATAAAATTATAGTTAATACATTATTTTTATTTTGAAAATAATGCTGAATGTAAGGAGTACTCATTACAAAGTAATGTATAAAGTAATGATATGTCATTACCATGTTTTTGCTGGGTTTCTAGCTACTTCTAAAATCAACTTATTTTTCCAAGTATTTTATTCGAAGATTTTGCGATTTGTAGCAGACCTGTGATTATTCATTTTTTCTCCAGTCACGTGGTTGCTACATAAGCCTTCATTTCTCTTAAACTAACTTAAACTATAATAAAATACATCCCTACTAAATGTTTCAGTTTTCAAAGTTGTTATTTTTATGGCATAACTTAATCTAACAAATCTTATAATTAAACTCAAATTATGTTAATCAATCAAATTATAAGAAATATTTAAAACAATAACATGTTATTCATAGAATTCCTTTATATATATTTATATAAGAGTGCCTTATTATAATTATCTTAAACTTAACGAGCTAAAAGTTCACTTTATTATACATAATATTTATAATAATTAATATTTTAATAGAAAAATTGGTTAACTTTGACACTTTACATCATCTGCTAAAGATCACTTACAGGTGTAAACCTAAGAAATTTATTTGCTACTACTGCTCTTACAATTACACTTATAATTTTCCATTAAAACTAAAAACTTTTATCATTAATGTCCAACATAAAGTTTATAGAACTATGACTAAAAGTCACAAATACAAACACCCATATCAAAGGTCATAAATTGTCAATTCAAATCAATTTCTATATTTTTCATTGGCTTCTAATTCCCGGTCTAGATTAAAGATAAATAAAGTGCACAAAATTGCCCATACATTACCGTCAATAAATAAGTACGAAATTGAGTGGTCCACACGGAAGATAAGATAATTTTAACATTTGCTGCAATATATGTTTGCATATTAATCTTTAGTCTAGACTGCGGGCAAGATAATCCTGCACATCGACTTCTCCGTAATAAAGGTTGGTTAAATTTTAAGGGCCGATGTTGATTTTGAATAAAACACAAATTATTTAGAAAATTATTGTCATTTTTTATTATTATGATAATATGGTATGGTTCAATTATGTATGGTACAAAATATCGGCCAAATGGCCGCCGCGACCTCGGCGGCACACCTTCATCCGATGGCCCAAATTTTCGATGTCGCTGGGGAATAATTTAGGTTCTATGCCGTTACTGTGCCGAATTACCTCATTCTTTAGCTCTTGAATTGTTGCTGTCTTATCGACGTACACCTTTTCTTTCAAATAACCCCAAAGAAAGAAGTCCAACGGTGTCAAATCACATGATCTTGGCGGCCAATTGACATCTCCACCACGTGAGATAACACGGCCATTGAACTTGTCGCGCAAAAGAGCCACTGTTTAGTTAACTGTGTGGCAAGTGACACCGTCCTGAAACCACATATCGTCCAGGGTCATATCCTCAATTCCTGGCCACAATAAGTTCGTAATCATCTCGCGATAGCGAACATCATTCACGGTAAATGCTTGGCCGACCTCATGATACACTATTGCGAGCAACAGCAATGTTTTCCGCAGAACGAACTGGGCAAGCCTGCCCACAATTCTCCCGATTGTGGACACATTTGGTCAATTATGCTGACCAAAAAAAATTACCAAAGTGCGCAAAATGCATTTTGATTTAAACGCCCATTTTCATAATAAGCCTGAATAACTTTAACGCGTTGCTCGATTGTGTATCTTTCCATGGATCAAATTGAGTTAGTCTAAAATTGAGAAATGTCAAATGAAATGCAGAAAAAAACTTGGCGATTAGGTGTGGTTCACATTCAACATCGGCCCTTAAAATTTAACCACCCTTTACAAAAGTCATTTCTTATCTTAAGTTGTAAGGAAATATTATTTAAGAGTTATCAACTTATGACCATTATTACACATTTTGATGGCAAATTGTATAACAAAACTTTGTTTTTGTTATTTGTGTTTTTATTTTTTTTTTGTTTAACAAAAACAAAACTTTTAATTGCAACATCAAACAAATAAAAATCTATTTAAATATGGTTGTAGTAGTAAAAGTTTCGGAAAAAATGAAAATTGAAAAATAAAATGAAAGGAAAGGGAACAGAAGGTT